>MU249713.1:0-224019 GCA_018977245.1 Lethenteron camtschaticum | reverse complement strand
CGGGGACGCACGGAGAGACAGAGACACACGGGGAGACACACGGAGAGACACACGGTGAGACACATTGGGAGACACACAGTGAGACAGAAGGGAGACACACTGAGAGACACACGGGGAGACACACGGGGAGACAGGGACACACAGAAACATGCGGACACGCGTGTGAGCCCAAGGAACACCCAGGGTAGCGCGGATCCATCTCAGTACCATCAAAACTATAAACACGTGATTTGAACCTTTCGTGACTGCAGGGATCCATACTCTTTGGTTCTTTCGGTAAAGTCCACGTAGGTAGACAAATAAAACAAATCACGACGTTTCGATCGCAACACAAGCAATCCTCATCGGGTGGAACAAACGGCAGTCACGAAATCTTCAAATGAAGATTGAACCGCCACTACGGGAGGGTTTCCACACACATCTGTTAGAGCCTTTAACAAGAAAGGCTCCCCCACCTGATCGAGTCGCGAACCTTTTTGAAGAGATGCCGCGACAACACGGTATTAGCGACCACATTTACACTCGCCTGAGATGTTGACTACCTCGCCTGAGATGTTGACTACCTCGCCTGGTCTACAGGAGGTCGTGGTCCTGCTGTTAATTTGGAGTCTGTGTCTCTCCCCGGGTTGAGATGTTGACTACCTCGCCTGAGATGTTGACTACCTCGCTTGGTCTACAGGAGGTCGTGGTCTTGCTGTATATTTGGAGTCTGCGTCTCTCTCTCCCCGTGGTGAGATGTTGACTACCTCACCTGGTCTACAGGAGGTCGTGGGTCCTGCTGTATATTTGGAGTCTGTGTCTCTCGCCGTGGTGAGATGTTGACTACCTCACCTGGTCTACAGGAGGTCGTGAGTCCTGCTGTATATTTGGAGTCTGTGTCTCTATCGTGGTGAGATGTTGACTACCTCGCCTGGTCTACAGGAGGTCGTGGGTCCTGCTTTTAATTTGGAGTCTCTCTCTCCCGGGTTGAGATGTTGACAACCTCGCTTGGTCTACAGGAGGTCGTGGGTCCTGCTGTATATTTGGAGTCTGTGTCTCTATCGTGGTGAGATGTTGACAACCTCGCCTGGTATACAGGAGGTCGTGGGTCCTGCTTTTAATTTGGAGTCTCTCTCTCCCCGGGTTGAGATGTTGACAACCTCGCTTGGTCTACAGGAGGTCGTGGGTCCTGCTGTATATTTGGAGTCTGTGTCTCTCTCCNGTGGTGAGATGTTGACTACCTCGCCTGGTTACAGGAGGTCGTGGGTCCTGCTTTAATTTGGAGTCTGTTTCTCTCCGTGGTGAGATGTTGACAACCTCGCCTGGTCTACAGGAGGTCGTGGGTCCTGCTGTTAATTTGGAGTCTGTTTCTCTCATCGTGGTGAGATGTTGACAACCTCGCCTGGTCTACAGGAGGTCGTGGTCCTGCTGTTAATTTGAGTCTGTGTCTCTCTCTCCCGTGGTGAGATGTTGACTACCTCACCTGGTGTATACATCTCCTCCACCACCACCTCAACCACCACCTCAACAACCACTATGACCACCACCATCACCACCACCATCTCCACCACTACCACCACTACCTCAACCAACTCCATCACCACCACCTCCACTACCTCCACCACCTCCTTCACCACCACCACTACCACCAGCACCTCCACCACCACCTCCTCCACCACTACCACCTCCTCCACCACCACCACTACCATCACCACCACTACCACTACCACCACCTCCTCCACTACCACCTCCTCCTCCACCACCACCACCTCCTCCTCCACCACCACCACCTCCTCCTCCACCACCACCACCACCACCTCCTCCACTACCACCTCCTCCACCTCCACCACCACCTCCACCACCTCCACCACCACCTCCTCCTCCACCACCACCACCACTACCACCTCCTCCACCTCCACCACCACCTCCACCACTACCTCCACCACCACCCCACTATCACCACCACCACGACACCGCGAATACTCACGCCAGGCCCCGTCAGCCCTCCGACACAGATAGACTCCTCCGACGTCCACCCTCGTCTCCACCTCTCCTCCACCACCACCTCCACCACCACCTCCACCACCACCACCACCACCCGTAGCCTCAGCGTCTCTCCCATCACCGCAGGAGTCACGGCGTCTCCCGCCATAGCCGCCGCTGTCGCTCCCGCCGCAGCCGCCGTAGACGACGACGATGTGGTGGACGATGTTGACGAGGTGGACGATGATGAGGAGGTTGTTGAGGTGGTTGTTGTTGTTGTGGTTGAGGTGGTAGTGGTGGACGAGGTGAGAGCGACGGCCGCCATATTGGGGGGGGGGTGAGCGCGCGCGCGCGCACAGACTTCTGACCGGAACCGGATGCTGGTGTGGGGGGTAGGGGGCGGGGCGGGGCGAGTAGGGGGCGTGGTTTAAGGGGCGGGGCGTGGCTGGAAGGGCGGGGCGAGAAAGGGGGCGGGGCAAAGGGGTTGTGCCCGATATAGAGTGGGACCCTATAGTGTAACATGGGGAGTGGGAGTGGNCCTATAGTGTAACATGGGAGTGGGACCTATAGTGTAACATGGGGAGTGGGACCCTATAGTGTAACATGGGAACCCTATAGTGTAACATGGGGAGTGGGACCCTATAGTGTAACATGGGAGTGGGACCCTATAGTGTAACATGGGAGTGGGACCCTATAGTGTAACATGGGAGTGGGACCTATAGTGTAACATGGGAGTGGGACCCTATAGTGTAACATGGGAGTGGGACCTATAGTGTAACATGGGAGTGGGACCGTGTAACATGGGAGTGGGACCCTATAGTGTAACATGGGAACCCTATAGTGTAACATGGGGAGTGGACCCTATAGTGTAACATGGGAGTGGACCCTATAGTGTAACATGGGGAGTGGGACCCTATAGTGTAACATGGGAGTGGGACCCTATAGTGTAACATGGGAGTGGGACCCTATGTGTAACATGGGAACCCTATAGTGTAACATGGGAACCCTATAGTGTAACATGGGAGTGGACCCTATAGTGTAACATGGGAACCCTATAGTGTAACATGGGAACCCTATAGTGTAACATGGGAACCCTATAGTGTAACATGGGAACCCTATAGTGTAACATGGGAGTGGGACCCTATAGTGTAACATGGGAACCCTATAGTGTAACATGGGACCCTATAGTGTAAATGGGAGTGGGACCCTATAGTGTAACATGGGAACCCTATAGTGTAACATGGGAGCCCTATAGTGTAACATGGGAACCCTATAGTGTAACATGGGAACCCTATAGTGTAACATGGGAACCCTATAGTGTAACATGGGAACCCTATAGTGTAACATGGGNAGTGGGACCCTATAGTGTAATGGACCATGTGTAACATGGGANCCCTATAGTGTAACATGGGAGCCTATAGTGTAACATGGGAGCCCTATAGTGTAACATGGGGAACCCTATAGTGTAACATGGGAGTGGGACCCTATAGTGTAACATGGGAACCCTATAGTGTAACATGGGAACCCTATAGTGTAACATGGGAGTGGGACCCTATAGTGTAACATGGGAGCCCTATAGTGTAACATGGGAACCCTATAGTGTAACATGGGAGTGGACCCTATAGTGTAACATGGGAACCCTATAGTGTAACATGGGAGCCTATAGTGTAACATGGGAACCCTATAGTGTAACATGGGAACCCTATAGTGTAACATGGGAACCCTATAGTGTAACATGGGAGTGGGACCCTATAGTGTAACATGGGAGCCCTATAGTGTAACATGGGAACCCTATAGTGTAACATGGGAGCCTATAGTGTAACATGGGAGCCTATAGTGTAACATGGGAGCCCTATAGTGTAACATGGGAACCCTATAGTGTAACATGGGAACCCTATAGTGTAACATGGGAGTAGGACTCTATAGTTTAACATGGGAACCCTATAGTTTAACATGGGAACCCTATAGTGTAACATGGGNAGTGGGACCCTATAGTTTAACATGGGAACCCTATAGTTTAACATGGGAACCTATAGTTTACCATGGGAGTGGGACCCTATAGTTTAACATGGGAACCCTATAGTTTAACATGGGAGTGGGACCCTATAGTTTAACATGGGAACCCTATAGTTTAACATGGGAACCCTATAGTTTAATATGGGAACCCTATAGTTTAATATGGGAACCCTATAGTTTAACATGGGAGTAGGACCCTATAGTTTAACATGGGAACCCTATAGTTTAACATGGGAACCCTATAGTTTAACATGGGAGTAGGACCCTATAGTTTAACATGGTGAGTAGGACCCTATAGTTTAACATGGGGAACCCTATAGTTTAACATGGGNAGTAGGNCCCTATAGTTTAACATGGGGACCCTATAGTTTAACATGGGNACCCTATAGTTTAACATGGGGACCCTATAGTTTAACATGGGACCCTATAGTTTAACATGGGAGTAGGACCTATAGTTTAACATGGGGAACCCTATAGTTTAACATGGGAACCCTATAGTTTAACATGGGAGTGGGACCCTATAGTGTAACATGGGANCCCTATAGTGTAACATGGGAGTAGGACCCTATAGTTTAACATGGGAGTGGGACCCTATAGTTTAACATGGGACCCTATAGTTTAACATGGGACCCTATAGTTTAACATGGGGAGTAGGACGTGGGANCCCTATAGTTTAACATGGGGACCCTATAGTTTAACATGGGGAGTAGGACCCTATAGTTTAACATGGGGACCCTATAGTTTAACATGGGACCCTATAGTTTAACATGGGACCCTATAGTTTAACATGGGGACCCTATAGTAACATGGGAACCCTATAGTTTAACATGGGGACCCTATAGTTTAACATGGGAGTAGGACCCTATAGTTTAACATGGGAGTAGAACCCTATAGTTTAACATGGGGACTCTATAGTTTAACATGGGGAGTAGAACCCTATAGTTTAACATGGGGACCCTATAGTTTAACATGGGAACCCTATAGTTTAACATGGGAACCCTATAGTTTAACATGGGAACCCTATAGTTTAACATGGGGAGTAGGACCCTATAGTTTAACATGGGAACCCTATAGTTTAACATGGGGTAGAACCCTATAGTTTAACATGGGACCCCTATAGTTTAACATGGGGAGTGGGACCCTATAGTTTAACATGGGAACCCTATAGTTTAACATGGGGACCCTATAGTTTAACATGGGGAGTAGGACCCTATAGTTTAACATGGGACCCCTATAGTTTAACATGGGAACCCTATAGTTTAACATGGGAACCCTATAGTTTAACATGGGGGTAGGACCCTATAGTTTAACATGGGAACCCTATAGTTTAACATGGGACCCTATAGTTTAACATGGGAGCCCTATAGTTTAACATGGGAGTAGGACCCTATAGTTTAACATGGGACCCNTATAGTTTAACATGGGGAGTAGGACCCTATAGTTTAACATGGGACCCCTATAGTTTAACATGGGGAGTAGGACCCTATAGTTTAACATGGGACCCCTATAGTTTAACATGGGAGTAGGACCCTATAGTTTAACATGGGAACCCTATAGTTTAACATGGGAACCCTATAGTTTACCATGGGAGTAGGACCCTATAGTTTAACATGGGAACCCTATAGTCTAACATGGGAACCCTATAGTTTAACATGGGAACCCTATAGTTTAACATGGGGAGTANAACCCTATAGTTTAACATGGGACCCTATAGTTTAACATGGGGAGTAGGACCCTATAGTCTAACATGGGAGTAGGACCCTATAGTTTAACATGGGAACCCTATAGTTTAACATGGNGAGTAGAACCCTATAGTTTAACATGGGACCCTATAGTTTAACATGGGAACCCTATAGTTTAACATGGAACCCTATAGTTTAACATGGGAACCCTATAGTTTACCATGGGAACCCTATAGTTTAACATGGGACCCCTATAGTTTACCATGGGAACCCTATAGTTTAACATGGGAACCCTATAGTTTAACATGGGAACCCTATAGTTTAACATGGGNAGTAGGACCTATAGTTTAACATGGGAACCCTATAGTTTAACATGGGGACCCTATAGTTTAACATGGGAACCCTATGGTTTAACATGGGAGTAGGNCCTATAGTGTAACATGGGAGTAGGACCCTATAGTTTAATATGGGAACTATATATGTGGCATGGCGAGTGGGGTGGTATGTTTTTCTGTGTCCTAGAGATGACCACGACAGCCGCCTTGGAGAACNTAAGCGGTGGGTACACGATGGCCGTGGGGTATTCAATGCCGTGTGGGTGGGTGGGGTTCACAGACGGTGTGGGTGANTGGGGTGATGGCCGTGTGGGTGGTGGGGTTCACGACGGCCGTGTCATGGTGGTGGGGTTCACGATGGCCGTGTGGTGGTGGGGTTCACGATGGCCGTGTGGGTGGNTGGGGTTCACTGTGGCCGTGTGGGTGATGGGGTTCACGATGGCCGTGTCATGGTGATGATGGCCGTGTGGGTGGTGGGGTTGATGGCCGTGTGGGTGNGTGGGGTTCACGATGGCCGTGTGGGTGGNTGGGGTTCACGATGGCANGTGGGTGTGGTTCACGTGGCCGTGTGGGTGGTGATTGGTGGGGTTGATGGTGCTGTGTCATGGTGGGGTTGGTGGCCGTGTGGGTGNTGGGGTTGATGGTGGGGTTCACGATGGTGTGNGTGGTGGGGTTGATGGTAGTGTCATGGTGATCTGGGGTGGTAGGTGAAGATCCAGGTGGGGGTACGATGATGACGCCTGGTACTTCTGTGACGTGGCAGCAGCCGCGCCTGTGGTGGCGTTCTGCTCGTACTGGTGGAGACCATGTGATGATGGTGGCGGGTGGGTGGTGAGGGGGGTGAGGTCTCATGGTGAGGGGGTTTTGTGTAGGAGTGGCATCGCCACTACTCACCCCAGCATCACCCACTATCACCCAATACCACCACTATCACCCCGACCATTCACCCCACCGCTCACCCACATACCCCACTTCCCCATACTCACCCCACCACTCACCCACCATTCACCACCACTCACCCACACTCACCCCACNAAACTCACCATTCACCCGCCACTCACCCAACTAAAACCCCCCCCTCACCCCTCACCCCCCCTCACCCCCCCCCTCACACCCCCCCNTCACCCCCCCCTCACCCCCCCACCCCCNTCTCACCCCCCTCACCCCCCACCCCCCCTCACCCCCCNTCACCCCCCNTCACCCCCCNTCTCCCCCNACCCCCCAGATCTGCCAGTGGAGGCGTCCCGAAGGAGATCTACCGAAGTTGAACATCGTGTACGAGGTGGGAGGCAGGGACCACAATGGTGATGGTGGTGGTGTTGATGATGATGGTGGTGGTAGTGGAGGTGGTGGTGATGGTGGTGATGGTGGTGGTGGTGATGGTGGTGATGGTGGTGATGGTGGTGGTGATGNTGATGGTGGTGGTGGTGGTGATGGTGGTGATGGTGGTGATGGTGGTGGTGGTGGGTGGTNGTGGTGGTGGTGATGGTGGTATGGTGTTGATGGTTCGGTGGTGATGGTGGTGATGATGGTGATGATGATGAGTGGTGATGGTGGTGGAGGTGGTGATGGTGGTGGGGAGGTGGTGATGGTGGTGGTGATGGTGGTGGTNGTGGTGGTGGTGATGGTGGTGGTGATGGTGGTGATGGTGGTGGTGGTGATGATGGTGATGGTGGTGGTGGTGGTGGTGGTNATGNTGGTGGTGATGATGGTGGTGGTGGTGGTGATGATGTTGATGATGATGTTGATGATGGTGGTGATGATGATGGTGGTGGTGGTGGTGATGGTGGTGATGATGATGATGTTGATGATGTTGATGAGGTGGTTGATGTGGTGGTGGTGGTGGTGGAGGTGGTGGTGATGTTGATGGTGGTAGTGGTAGTGTGATGATGATGGTAGTGATGGTGATGATGCTAGTGGTGATGGTGATTATGGTGATGATGGTAGTGATGGGGATGATGGTGGTGATGGTGATGCTGGTGTAACGGGTTCCGGAGACACTTGTAGAGGTAACTTCTTTATTACAACACAACACTCAACAGTCCTGATACTCTGTTACAGCCTAGGTACACAGCCTAGCTACACAGCCTAGATACACTACTCTGGCTACTCTCTGGAACTCGCCCTCACCAGGTCGTAGAGTCGGGAGTTCCAGAGTCCCACCACGGCTCTCCCAACATCCAGGGTCTTCAGATGGCTGGTCGTGGGTCTTGGGTCTTGAGTTACAACTCGCCCCGATCGTCCAGGGAGCTCCCCTTTTNAGCCTCCAACAGGGTGGGGCCGTGTGCGCCACCAGACATCCCACAGAGCACACACAGCCCCCCCCCCCGTTGGCGGCGCCATAAGGCTTAAGCGCCTGGGAACCCAACGCCTGGCGCCCAGAGGCTAAGCGTCTGGACCCCCTGGGAACCCAGCGCCTGGCGCCCAGAGGCTTAAGCGTCTGGACCCCCTGGGAACCCAGCGCCTGGCGCCCAGAGGCTTAAGCGTCTGGACCACNTGGGAACCCAGAGCCCCCAGCAGCCCTCCTTCTTATGTCACTACACTGGTGATGATGATGGTGATGGTGGTTGTGATGGTGGTGATGTTGATGGTGGTAGTGATGATGATGATGGTGGTAGTGATGGTGGTGATGGTTGCCCCGCAGATCTACTGCCAGAACCTGTGTCTGCTGGCGAAGCTCTTCCTGTAGCATGATAGTGGTAGTGATGATGGTGGTAGTGATGATGATGATGATAGTGATGATGTAGGTAGTGATGATGATGGTGGTGATGTTGGTGATGGTTGTGATGATGATGATGGTGATGATGATGATGCTGGTGATGGTTACCCCGCAGATCTACTGCCAGAACCTGTGTCTGCTGGCGAAGCTCTTCCTGGACCACAAGACGCTCTACTTTGACGTGGAGCCGTTCATCTTCTACGTCCTCACCGAGGTCGACCGCCTCGGCGCTCACCTCGTCGGTTACTTCTCTAAGGTGCGAGAGAGGAGGTGGTGGTGGTGGTGGTGGTGGTGATGGTGGTGGTGATGGTGGTGATGGTGGTGGTGGTGGTGGAGGTGGTGCAGGTGATGGAGGAGGTGGTGGTGGTGAAGGTTGTGGTGCAGGTGGTGGTGGTGGTGGAGGTGATGGTGGTGGTGGTGGAGGTGGTGGTGGTGGTGGTGCAGGTGATGGAGGAGGTGGTGGTGGTGAAGGTTGTGGTGAAGGTGGTGGTGGTGGTGATGAAAGAGGAGGTGGAGGTGGTGGAGGTGTTGGTGCTGGAGGTGGTGGTGGTGAGGAGGTGGTGGTGGTGNAGGAGGTGGTGGTGGTGGTGGTGGAGGAGGAGGAGGTGTTGGTGGTGGTGGAGATGGTGGTGGAGGTGATGGTGATGGAGGTGGTGGTGGAGGTGGTGGTGGTGGTGGTGATGATGTTGATGATGATGCTGCAGGAGAAGGAGTCCCCGGACGGCAACAATGTGGCCTGCATCCTCACGCTGCCTCCTCACCAGCGGCGCGGCTACGGCAAGTTCCTCATCGCCTTCAGTGAGTCGCGCAGACACACACAGACACACACAGTCACACACAGACACACACAGACACACACACACACACAGTCACACACAGACACACACACACACACACACATACACACACACAGATACAGACACAAACAGACACACACACACAGACACACACATACACACACAGACACACACAGACACACATACACAGACACACACAGTCACACACAGACACACACACATACACACACACACATACACACACACAGATACACACAGACACACACACACACACACACAGACACACACAGACACACACAGACACACACAGTCACACACAGACACACACACACACAGACACACACACATACACACACACAGATACAGACACAAACAGACACACACAGACACACACAGACACACACAGACACACATACACAGACACACACAAGACACACACAGGCACAGCTCCCCCGGGTAGCCTCTAGCAGGGCTGCAGGGGCAAGTGCTGTGGTTAGTTGCAGCAGTGGCTACACATCTCCCCACATCTCCCCCTCCCCCCACAACTCCCCCCCTCTCCCCCCACATCTCTCCCCCCACAACTCCCCCCCCCTCTCCCCCCACATCTCCCCCCCCCATCACCCCCTCCCCCCACAACTCCCCCCTCTCCCCCCACATCTCTCTCCTCCCCCCTCTCCTCCCCCCTCTCCTCCCCTCTCTCCCATCCCCCCCTTTCCCCCCTCTCCCTCCCCCTCCCCCCACATCTCCCCACCTCTCCCCCTCCTCCCCTCTCCCCACTCTCCCCCCCTCTCTCCCATCCCCCCCTCCCCCTCTCCCCCCTCTCCCCCCTCTCCTCCCCCCCAACTCCCCCCCCCTCCCCCCCTCTCCCCTCTCCCCCTCTCCCCCCCCACCCCTCCCCCCCCCCCCGTGTGCAGGCTACGAGCTGTCCAAGCTGGAGCAGACGGTGGGCTCCCCGGAGAAGCCGCTGAGCGACCTGGGCAAGCTGAGCTACCGCAGCTACTGGTCCTGGGTGCTGCTGGAGATCCTACGCGACTTCCGCGGAACCCTCTCCATACGCGACCTCAGGTGACCCCTCCCCCCCCTCACTTCCTGTGCCCCCCCCCTCACCCCTCACTTCCTGTTTAGCCCCCCCTCTCACTTCCTGTGCCCCCTCACTTCCTGTTTAGCCCCCTTCTCTCTCACCCTCTCCATACGCGACCTCAGGTGACACCCCCCCCCTCACTTCCTGTGTAGCCCCCCCTCACTTCCTGTACCCCGCCCCCTTCTCTCACTTCCTGTGTAGCCCCCTTCTCACTTCCTGTGCCCCCCCCCTTCTCTCACTTCCTGTGCCCCGCCCCCTTCTCTCCTCACTTCCTGTGCCCCGCCCCCTTCTCTCCTCAATTCCTGTGCCCCGCCCCCTTCTCTCCCTCACTTCCTGTGCCCCGCCCCTTCTCTCTCTCACTTCCTGTGTCCCGCCCCCTTCTCTCCCTCAATTCCTGTGCCCCGCCCCTTCTCTCTCTCACTTCCTGTGTCCCGCCCCCTTCTCTCCCTCACTTCCTGTGCCCCGCCCCTTCTCTCTCTCACTTCCTGTGCCCGCCCCCTTCTCTCTCTCACTTCCTGTGCCCCGCCCCCTTCTCTCCCTCAATTCCTGTGCCCCGCCCCCTTCTCTCTCTCACTTCCTGTGTCCCGCCCCCTTCTCTCCCTCACTTCCTGTGCCCGCCCCTTCTCTCTCTCACTTCTGTGCCCCGCCCCCTTCTCCCTCACTTCCTGTGCCCGCCCCCTTCTCTCTCTCACTTCCTGTGTCCCGCCCCCTTCTCCCCCTCACTTCCTGTGTCCCGCTTCTCTCTCACTTCCTGTGCCCCGCCCCTTCTCCCCCTCACTTCCTGTGCCCNGCCCCCTTCTCCCTCACTTCCTGTGCCCCGCCCCCTTCTCTCTCACTTCCTGTGCCCCGCCCCCTTCTCCCCCTCACTTCCTGTGTCCCGCCCCTTCTCCCCTCACTTCCTGTGTCCCGCCCCTTCTCCCCCTCACTTCCTGTGCCCCCCCCCCTTCTCCCCCTCACTTCCTGTGCCCCGCCCCCTTCTCCCCCTCACTTCCTGTGCCCCGCCCCCTTCTCCCCTCAATTCCTGTGCCCCGCCCCCTTCTCCCCTCACTTCCTGTGCCCCGCCCCCTTCTCCACTCCCCCGCCCCCTTCTCCCTCACTTCCTGTGCCCCGCCCCCTTCTCCCTCACTTCCTGTGCCCCGCCCCCTTCTCTCACTTCCTGTGCCCGCCCCTTCTCTCCTCACTTCCTGTGCCCCGCCCCTTCTCTCTCTCACTTCCTGTGCCCCGCCCCTTCTCCCCCTCACTTCCTGTGCCGCCCCCTTCTCTCACTTCCTGTGCCCCGCCCCTTCTCTCCTCACTTCCTGTGCCCCGCCCCCTTCTCCCCCNACTTCCTGTGCCCCGCCCCCTTCTCCCCCNACTTCCTGTGCCCCGCCCCCTTCTCCCCTCACTTCCTGTGCCCCGCCCCCTTCTCTCACTTCCTGTGCCCCGCCCCCTTCCCCCNTCACTTCCTGTGCCCCGCCCCCTTCTCCCCTCACTTCCTGTGCCCCGCCCCCTTCTCCCCTCACTTCCTGTGTCCCGCCCCTTCTCCCCTCACTTCCTGTGCCCGCCCCCTTCTCCCCCTCACTTCCTGTGTCCCGCCCCCTTCTCCCCCTCAATTCCTGTGCCCCGCCCCCTTCTCCCCCTCACTTCCTGTGCCCCGCCCCCTTCCTCACTTCCTGTGCCCGCCCCCTTCTCCCCCTCACTTCCTGTGCCCCGCCCCTTCTCCCCTCACTTCCTGTGCCCGCCCCCTTCTCCCCTCACTTCCTGTGCCCCGCCCCCTTCTCTCCCCCACTTCCTGTGCCCCGCCCCCTTCTCCCNTCACTTCCTGTGCCCCGCCCCTTCTCCCTCACTTCCTGTGCCCCGCCCCCTTCTCCCTCACTTCCTGTGCCCGCCCCCTTCTCTCTCTCACTTCCTGTGCCGCCCCCTCACTTCCTGTGCCGCCCCCCCCCCCNACCTTAGCCAGATGACGAGCATCTCGCAGGGCGACATCGTGTCGTCGCTGCAGGCCATGAGCATGGTGAAGTACTGGAAGGGCAGCACGTGATCTGCGTCACGCCCAAGCTGGTGGAGGAGCACCTCAAGAGCGCACAGTACAAGCGCCCGCCCGTCACAGGTCAGCGGGGTCAGCGGGCGGTTAATGGCTGGTTAACGGCTGATTAGTGGATGGTAAGTTTTGGACTAAGGAGCGGGCAAGCCCTCACCCGTCACAGGTAGCGTGCCGGTCCAGCCCAGCCGGGTCACCTATTGGGTGGTGGTGGTGGTGGGATGGTGGTGAGCGTGGTGGTGGTGGGCGTGGTGGTGGTGGCATGGTGGTGGTGGTGGGCATGGTGGTGGGATGGTGGTGGTGGGGGTTGTGATGGTGGTGGGCATGGTGGTGGTGGTGGTGGGGGTTGTGGTGGTGGTGGGATGGTGGTGGTGGGCGTTGTGGTGGTAGGCGTGGTAGTGGTGGTGGTGGTGGGCGTTGTGATTGTGGTGGTGGTTGTAGTGGTGCCTGTGTGCGCGCCACGGTGCCGGCCTTCGTAGACTCTGCGGCGAACTCGCAGCACTTGCCCCTGCGTTCTTTGAGAGAAGCTACGCGGGTGACCTTTGTCTTTGCAGTGGACTCGATGTGTCTGCGATGGGCGCCCCCAAACACAAGCAGCTCAAGATGGCCAAGAGGTGAGGCCGGAGGCGGGGGACGCCGCTGACGGCCACTGCCACCGCCGCCACCACAACAGCAGACCGAGAGACAGTGTGTAGGAGTGGTGGGTGTAGTGGTTAGCGCACTGTGTGTGCCACTGTGCACATAGCCTGGCACAAGCGTTGTGGTGACAACACCGCCGCTTAGTGGAGAATGGCAGTTGTTGTTGTGCCACTGTGTATCTGTGTGTGTGTAGGGAGTGGTGGGTGTTGTGGTTAGCGCTACACTGTGCGCCGAATCTGGCCACCCAAGTTCAATTCCCGCTCATGGCCAACACCACTCAGTGACGATTCTCTGAACCGGTACTGGGCCTCCCTAGGTCGACTCAGCCTCAAATGAGCTACTTGGTGTAGTAGTGGTGGTGGTGTAATGAACATCGCTTGCACTGGGGAGAGACAAAGGCGGCCGGGCGTGGTGGTGGTGTTGCGTGATGGTGTTGCGTGTTGCATACCAACATTAAACAAAACTTTTCTATTATCTGCCAGTACTGGTGTGTTTTATCAGAGACACCCACAGAGACACCCCCACAGACACCCACAGAGACACCCACAGAGACCCACACAGAGAGACACATACAGACACTCAGACACCCACAGACCAGCACGGCGAGCTAAGTATGGTGCGAAAGAAGTCCAGGCGGGTACGTGCGTAGCCACAGTAGTGATGCGTAACCCCGTTTACTGCCGTCAGAGTCTAAAAAACGCTCGACAGACAGAGGCCTCGCGTCCCAGACGGAGCCCTGATCCCTGCCAATGTTCCATCCGATGCAGAACCCTCAACCCCACACAGAACCTGTGGTGATGCTGATGCTGCTGCTGATGCTGATGATGGTTTCAGTATCCACGTCTAGTGCTGATGCTGACAGTGCACGTGATGGTGGTGCTGCTGGTGGCTGCTACACTCCTCCTGGTTGTGTGGTGGTGGTTGTTGTGGTGGTGGTGGTGGTGGTTGTGGTTGTGGTGTCCGCCGTGACGCGCGCCTCCACCCCGACCCCCCCTCGGCCAGCAGCCCCACGGCCCCTCCACGCGGCCCCCACGTGACGCGGCCAGCGCCACCACGGAGGGGCCCGCGGAAGCCCATCGCCTCCAGCTGGGACAGCCTGGGGGGGGGGGGCACGGGGGGGTGGGCACAGGGGGTGGGGCACGGGGGGGGGAGGGCAGGGGGGGTGGGGCACGGGGGGGGGGCAGGGGGGGGGTGGCGATGATGGTGATGGTGGCGATGATGGTGATGGTGGCGGTGATGGTGGTGATNGTGATGGTGGCGACGGGTGATGGTGATGGTGGCGATGGGCATGGTGATGATGGCGATGGTGGCGATGATGGTGATNGTGGCGTTATAACAATGATGGTGATGGTGATGGTGGTGGTGATGGTGATGGTGGTGGTGGTGATGATGGTGATGGTGATGATGGTGGTGGTGATGATGTGATGGTGGTGATGATGGTGATGGTGGCGGTGATGGTGGTGGTGATGATGGTGGTGGTGATGATGGTGATGATGGCGATGATGGTGATGGTGTGGTGGTGATGGTGGTGATGTGTTTGTTGAACTTCATTCTGCCAGGGAAACCGTCGCGGAATCCCTCCAGCTGGGACAGCAGGAGGAGATGAGGCACCACAACACCACCCACACCCACCCACTCATCACAGGGGTGACTACTTTCTGATATTGAGGCACCCAACGCCACCCACCCACTCACTCCAGGGGGGACTACTTCCTCGATATTGAGGCACCACAACGCCACCCACCCACCCACTCACTCACAGGGGTGACTACTTCCTCTGATATGAGGCACCACAATGCCACCACCCACTCACTCACTCACAGGGGGTGACTACTTCCTCTGATATCTGAGGCACCACAATGCCACCCACCCACCCACTCACTCACAGGGGTGACTACTTCCTCTGATATGAGGCACCACAATGCCACTCACCCACTCACTCACAGGGGGTGACTACTTCCTCTGATATGAGGCACCACAACGCCACCCACCCACTCACTCACAGGGGGTGACTACTTCCTCTGATATGAGGCACCACAACGCCACCCACCCACCCACTCACTCACAGGGGGTGACTACTTCCTCTGATATCTGAGGCACCACAATGCCACTCACCCACTCACTCACTCACAGGGGGTGACTACCTTCCTCTGATATCTGAGGCACCACAACACCACCCACCCACCCACTCACTCACAGGGGTGACTACTTCCTCTGACATCTGAGCACCACAACGCCATCCACTCACCCACCCACTCACTCACAGGGGGTGACTACTTCCTCTGATATCTGAGGCACCACAACACCACCCACCCACCCACTCACTCACAGGGGGTGACTACTTCCTCTGACATCTGAGGCACCACAACGCCACCCACCCACTCACTCACAGGGGTGACTACTTCCTCTGATATCTGAGGCACCACAACACCACCCATCCACCCACTCACTCACAGGGGTGACTACTTCCTCTGATATCTGAGGCACCACAACACCACCCACCCACTCACTCACAGGGGTGACTACTTCCTCTGATATCTGAGGCACCACAACACCACCCATCCACCCACTCACTCACAGGGGGTGACTACTTCCTCTGATATCTGAGGCACCACAACGCCAGCTCACCTGAACGCCGACACGGAGTTTTGTGGGATTTCTGCGACTCCTTCACCTCCACCACCTCCACCTCCTCCCTCGGCCAGGGAGGCGGCGATGGCCGCCCTCAGCATCACCTCGTCGAGACGCCGTTCCTCCTCCCCGTGCTCCTCCTCGTCGCCGTGACGACCGGCCGCTCCGTCTNCCCAGTAGCTGACAGGAGGAGTAGGTCGTCCGTGCGACGTCGTGGGCACGTTGGCGAGGTGGTGGTGGTGCTGGTGGTGGGGAGGAGGAGGGCCGGTGGTGATGGCGGAGCTGCCAACGCCCCAGTAGTGGACAGGAGGTGGTGGTGGTGGTCGTCCATGCGACGCCGTGGGGACGTTGTGGTGGTGGTGGTGGGAAGCAGGGCCGGCGGTGGTGGTGGACATGGGCGGAGGCTGGGTGGGTAGGAGCCCGCCGGAGGATTGTAGCTGGAGGGAAGGGAGCAGACAAACACAACAACAACAACCGCCATTCGCAACTAAGTGGCAGTGACGTCACCACGACGCTTGTGCCAGGCTGTGTGCACCTTGAGGCTGACACGTGAAGTGTCGAACGCCCGCTGGCAGGAGGTCACGGGGCAGACCCAGCAGGTGCCACGGGTCGACTGAGATGACTGAGATGACTGGCTGATGCACCACCTGTGCCCCCTACTGTGCCAACTTGCTGTGCTATAGCCACCCAGAGCTCCGCTCGTTGTTGTGAGTGTCGCTCCTCCGCCCTCCATTGTTGTTGGAGGGCGACTGCCTCCAACTGCCCAGCAGCGTCCTTCACGAGCCTCCTCCACAGAGGCCGATGTTGCCTCCTGGCTTACCATCCCACTAAGGGTTTGAATGGGGTCCTGGGTGTACACCCATCACCGGAGTGGAAGAATGGCAGGCGCGTCTTACAGATGACAAGTCGATGGTTAGTGGGCAGATCAGCTCCATGGTAGATCCTGGTGTCAAGGACATGGGCTCGCATCCGCTGGTCCGTCACTATGTAGTCCAGCAGATGCTCTTGCTTGGACCCGGCATGCATCCATGATGTAGTGTGGATGCGCCGATGCCGGAATAGCGTGTTGGTAATTACAAGCCCATAGGCTGCACAAAAATCTAGCAGCCTCCTGCCGTTGTTATTGAGCTGATCTGGCCCATACCTTCTAATTACTCCAGACCAGGTGCCAGCATCATAACCAACTCGGGCATTGAAGTCACCCAACAAGATGACTCTATCCCGAGGGGCCACTTTATCCAGCACCTGTGACAGGAGGTCATAGAAGGCATCTGGCTCATCGGCCTTGCCTGCATCCCTCCACGGATGTTCGTCTTCAGTGGGGGCATAAGTAACCACGACCACCACTCCTCGCCTCCGGCCTAGGGCTTACAGCTTCCCACACCTCACCGCCACGCTCCCAGAAGAAGAGCCACACCCTGTTGTTTGGCAGTCTCCTGCCCCAAGTAGAGGACTGTCCACCCCTCATGGTGGCAGGAGCCAGAACCGGTCCACCGGACCTCCTGAATACCACAGAGATCCAGGCGGTACTGGTCTAGCTCCCGACAGAGGAGTGGCAGCCTCTCCTCCGCAGTGAGCGTTCGAACATTCCACGTGGCGACACGCCTTTTGGCGTCATCTGGTCCAACACCATGTGAGACTAGGCTCTAAGGAAATCTGTCTCGGGTGTGGACCAATCAACTTCAAGGACAGTGCATACATTATCAGAGTTATGACTCCTTGTAAAAAGTATGTCAGTTTTGTTGCCAGATAAAAGGGTAAAACACCAATTATCATATTTTTCACTGGCAAATGAGGTTCCAATGGTGTTAAATTTTGTCGTCGTGGTTTAACGGTAAGTTAATTGAAAGTGGTGGGGTTACCAGCCCCTTGCACCCGTCCAGAGCCCCCATTTAGCCGCTGTGGTAGTCACAAGCGCCATGAGGAGAAAGGTCAATTGGAATTGGCCCTCCCCCACAGCACTAACCACGACAGCATTGCCCGTCCGGCACACAAACACAATCATAGCACACACAACCATAGCAGACAAACACAACATCGCAGACAAACACAACCATAGCACACACACACAACATAGGATGAGCTCTCATACTCTGATGGTGCATTGTCTTTGAGTTGTGCGCCTTTTGGCGTCATCTGGTCCAACACCACGTGAGACTAGGCTCTAAGAAAAGCTGTCTCGGGTGTGGACCAATCAATTTCAAGGGCAGTACATACATGATCAGAGTTGGTGTTTTTTGTTTGCATTCCGACCGCAGGATTGTGGTCAATGCAAACATGACTCCTTGTAAAAAAGGTGTCAGTTTTGTTGTCAGATAAAAGGGTAAAAAACCAATTATCATAGCAGACAAACACAACCATAGCACACAAACAACCATAGCACACAAAACCATAGCAGACAAACACAACAATGACAGCACAACAAACAACGCAATAAACACAACACGACAAACACATTGCAACAAACACAACAAATGCACAACGTAACAGACACGACAACAGCAACAATGAAACACAACAACAACAGACACAAACTCGTGGTGGTGGTGGTGGTAGGTGGGTGGGTGGCGTTGTCTTCGTTACCGGTGAGTGGCAGCGACGAGTGACCGCAGTGGCTGGGCACGACACGTACCCAGCGCATCACCACCCAGCGCATCACCACCCAGCGCTCGAGGGCGGCGAGGGACGCCGGGACGGGAAGAGGCGCTCGCAGATTCCACAGTGAACTGGGGAGAGCGAGGTGGTGGTGGTGGAGGTGTGGAGGAGGTGGTGGAGGTGATGGTGGTGGTGGTGGAGGAGGTGGTGGAGGTAGAGGTGGTGAAGGTGGTGGAGGAGGAGGTGGGGGTGGAGGTAGAGGAGGTGGTGGAGGAGGAGGTGGTGGTGGTGGTGGAGGAGGTGGTGGTGATGGTAGAGGTGATGGTGGAGGTGGTGGTAGTGGAGCGACGAGGTGATGGTAGTGGTGGTGGAGGTAGATGAGGTGTAGGAGGTGGTCATGGAGTTGATGGAAGAGGTGGAGGAGGTGGCAGCAGTGGTCATGGAGGTGGTGGTGGTAGTGGAGTGGGTGATGATGATGATAGCGGGTTTAAATGATGGACGTGGTTGTGATGGTGATGAATGTAACGGTGTTGACGGTCATGGTTGTGATGGTAACGGTGTTGACGGTGATGGTTGTGACGGTAATGGTGTAGATGGTGGTGGTTGTGATGGTAACGGTGTTGATGGTGATGGTTGTGACGGTAATGGTGTAGATGGTGGTGGTTGTGATGGTAACGGTGTTGACGGTGATGGTTGTGACGGTAACGGTGTAGATGGTGGTGGTTGTGATGGTAACGGTGTTGATGGTTGTGATGGTAATGGTGTAGATGGTGGTGGTTGTGACGGTAATGGTGTAGATGGTGGTGGTTGTGATGGTAACGGTGTTGATGGTGGTGGTTGTGATGGTAATGGTGTAGATGGCGGTGGTTGCGGTGTTGGTTTGAAGTCAAGGAGTTTTTGCAGACACTGGGACGTAACATCACCTTGGTTCAAGATGACGAACGCACAACCACTCGCTCAGAAGTGGACAAAGCAGCTGCAGTTGATTTCAACTGTACAAACACTCGCTCAGAAGTGGACAAAGCAGCTGCAGTGGTTTGAACTGCACAAATACTCGCTCAGAAGTGGACAAAGCAGCTGCAGTTGATTTCAACTGTACAAACACTCCTCAGAAGTGGACAAAGCAGCTGCAGTTGATTTCAACTGCACAAACACTCGCTCAGAAGTGGACAAAGCAGCTGCAGTTGATTTCAACTGCACAAACACTCGCTCAGAAGTGGACAAAGCAGCTGCAGTGGGTTTGAACTGCACAAACACTCGCTCAGAAGTGGACAAAGCAGCTGCAGTTGATTTCAACTGTACAAACACTCCCTCAGAATGGACAAAGCAGCGCAGTTGATTTCAACTGCACAAACACTCGCTCAGAAGTGGACAAAGCAGCTGCAGTGATTTCAACTGTACAAACACTCGCGCAGAAGTGGACAAAGCAGCTGCAGTTGATTTCAACTGCACAAACACTCGCTCAGAAGTGGACAAAGCAGCCGCAGTTGATTTCAACTGCACAAACACTCGCTCAGAAGTGGACAAAGCAGCTGCAGTTGATTTCAACTGCACAAACACTCGCTCAGAAGTGGACAAAGCAGCTGCAGTTGATTTCAACTGCACAAACACTCGCTCAGAAATGGACAAAGCAGCCGCAGTGATTTCAACTGCACAAACACTCGCTCAGAAGTGGACAAAGCAGCTGCAGTTGATTTCAACTGCACAAACACTCGCTCAGAATGGACAAAGCAGCTGCAGTTGATTTCAACTGCACAAACACTCGCTCAGAAGTGGACAAAGCAGCTGCAGTTGATTTCAACTGCACAAACACTCGCTCAGAAATGGACAAAGCAGCCGCAGTTGATTTCAACTGCACAAACACTCGCTCAGAAGTGGACAAAGCAGCTGCAGTTGATTTCAACTGCACAAACACTCGCTCAGAAATGGACAAAGCAGCCGCAGTTGATTTCAACTGCACAAACACTCGCTCAGAAGTGGACAAAGCAGCTGCAGTGGTTTGAACTGCACAAACACTCGCTCAGAAATGGACAAAGCAGCCGCAGTTGATTTCAACTGCACAAACACTCACTCAGAAGTGGACAAAGCAGCTGCAGTTGATTTCAACTGCACAAACACTCGCTCAGAAGTGGACAAAGCAGCTGCAGTTGATTTCAACTGCACAAACACTCGCTCAGAAATGGACAAAGCAGCCGCAGTTGATTTCAACTGCACAAACACTCGCTCAGAAGTGGACAAAGCAGCTGCAGTGGGTTTGAACTGCACAAACACTCGCTCAGAAGTGGACAAAGCAGCTGCAGTTGATTTCAACTGCACAAACACTCGCTCAGAAGTGGACAAAGCAGCTGCAGTTGATTTCAACTGCACAAACACTCGCTCAGAAATGGACAAAGCAGCCGCAGTTGATTTCAACTGCACAAACACTCGCTCAGAAGTGGACAAAGCAGCTGCAGTTGATTTCAACTGCACAAACACTCGCTCAGAATGGACAAAGCAGCTGCAGTTGATTTCAACTGCACAAACACTCGCTCAGAAGTGGACAAAGCAGCTGCAGTTGATTTCAACTGCACAAACACTCGCTCAGAATGGACAAAGCAGCGCAGTTGATTTCAACTGCACAAACACTCGCTCAGAAGTGGACAAAGCAGCTGCAGTTGATTTCAACTGCACAAACACTCGCTCAGAATGGAAAAGCAGCCGCAGTTGATTTCAACTGCACAAACACTCGCTCAGAAGTGGACAAAGCAGCGCAGTTGATTTCAACTGCACAAACACTCGCTCAGAATGGACAAAGCAGCTGCAGTTGATTTCAACTGCACAAACACTCGCTCAGAAATGGACAAAGCAGCTGCAGTTGATTTCAACTGCACAAACACTCGCTCAGAAATGGACAAAGCAGCTGCAGTTGATTTCAACTGCACAAACACTCGCTCAGAAGTGGACAAAGCAGCTGCAGTTGATTTCAACTGCACAAACACTCGCTCAGAATGGACAAAGCAGCTGCAGTTGATTTCAACTGCACAAACACTCGCTCAGAAATGGACAAAGCAGCTGCAGTTGATTTCAACTGCACAAACACTCGCTCAGAATGGACAAAGCAGCGCAGTTGATTTCAACTGCACAAACACTCGCTCAGAATGGACAAAGCAGCTGCAGTTGATTTCAACTGCACAAACACTCGCTCAGAAATGGACAAAGCAGCTGCAGTTGATTTCAACTGCACAAACACTCGCTCAGAATGGACAAAGCAGCTGCAGTTGATTTCAACTGCACAAACACTCGCTCAGAAATGGACAAAGCAGCTGCAGTTGATTTCAACTGCACAAACACTCGCTCAGAAATGGACAAAGCAGCTGCAGTTGATTTCAACTGCACAAACACTCGCTCAGAAATGGACAAAGCAGCTGCAGTTGATTTCAACTGCACAAACACTCGCTCAGAAGTGGACAAAGCAGCTGCAGTTGATTTCAACTGCACAAACACTCGCTCAGAAATGGACAAAGCAGCTGCAGTTGATTTCAACTGCACAAACACTCGCTCAGAAATGGACAAAGCAGCTGCAGTTGATTTCAACTGCACAAACACTCGCTCAGAAATGGACAAAGCAGCCGCAGTTGATTTCAACTGCACAAACACTCGCTCAGAAGTGGACAAGCAGCTGCAGTTGATTTCAACTGCACAAACACTCGCTCAGAAATGGACAAAGCAGCTGCAGTTGATTTCAACTGCACAAACACTCGCTCAGAAATGGACAAAGCAGCTGCAGTTGATTTCAACTGCACAAACACTCGCTCAGAATGGACAAAGCAGCTGCAGTTGATTTCAACTGCACAAACACTCGCTCAGAAATGGACAAAGCAGCTGCAGTTGATTTCAACTGCACAAACACTCGCTCAGAAATGGACAAAGCAGCTGCAGTTGATTTCAACTGCACAAACACTCGCTCAGAATGGACAAAGCAGCTGCAGTTGATTCAACTGCACAAACACTCGCTCAGAAGTGGACAAAGCAGCTGCAGTTGATTTCAACTGCACAAACACTCGCTCAGAAATGGACAAAGCAGCTGCAGTTGATTTCAACTGCACAAACACTCGCTCAGAAATGGACAAAGCAGCTGCAGTTGATTTCAACTGCACAAACACTCGCTCAGAAATGGACAAAGCAGCCGCAGTTGATTTCAACTGCACAAACACTCGCTCAGAAGTGGACAAAGCAGCTGCAGTTGATTTCAACTGCACAAACACTCGCTCAGAAATGGACAAAGCAGCTGCAGTTGATTTCAACTGCACAAACACTCGCTCAGAAATGGACAAAGCAGCTGCAGTTGATTTCAACTGCACAAACACTCGCTCAGAAATGGACAAAGCAGCTGCAGTTGATTTCAACTGCACAAACACTCGCTCAGAAATGGACAAAGCAGCTGCAGTTGATTTCAACTGCACAAACACTCGCTCAGAAATGGACAAAGCAGCTGCAGTTGATTTCAACTGCACAAACACTCGCTCAGAAATGGACAAAGCAGCTGCAGTTGATTTCAACTGCACAAACACTCGCTCAGAAATGGACAAAGCAGCTGCAGTTGATTTCAACTGCACAAACACTCGCTCAGAAATGGACAAAGCAGCCGCAGTTGATTTCAACTGCACAAACACTCGCTCAGAAGTGGACAAAGCAGCTGCAGTTGATTTCAACTGCACAACAACTCGCTCAGCAGCGGAGAGGGCAGCACCGCCGGGGTTCCGTCACCCTGGTTAGGATACGGGCGATGCCCACGAGGGCCGCCAGGCCCCCCGTGAGGGTGGGGGCCCCGGGACGAACAGCTCCGAGAGCCCCAGGCCCCCAGGGCAGGACCCAAGCGGGACCGTCCCCAGCAGCTTCATGAGTCCCGGGGGTCACCGCCGGCGCCGCCATGGCGACGGTGACCTGCCCCCCGGGGCCACGTGGCCCAGGCGAGGGCCCCACGAGTCCGGAATAGGGCCCCACGCTGGTGCCCATTGGATTCCTAGAGGTGGGGGGGGGGGCGGGCGGGGGGGGGAGGGGTGGGGGAACAAAAAACAAAGATCCCGCCAGTCACTCACTCAGTCACTCACTCAGCCACTCCCCCAGCCACTCACTCACTCCACTAACTCACTCAGTCACTCAGTCACTCACCCAGTCACTCACCCAGTCACTCACTCAGTCACTCCCCAGCCACTCACTCACTCACTCAGTCACTCACCAGTCACTCAGCAGCTTAGTCNCTCACCCNGTCACTCAGNCAGTTACTTACTCACTCNGTCAGTTACTCANTCAGTTACCCAGTCACTCACCACTCTCACTCACTCACTCACTCACCCAGTCATTCACTCAGCCACTCCCCAGCCACTCACTCACTGAGTGAGTGAGTGAGTGACTGAGTGAGTCACTCACTCAGTCACTCACCCACTCACTCACCCACCCAGTCATCCACTCACCAAGTCACTCACCGCCCAGACACTCGCCTAGCAACTCACCCAGTCACCCACCCGCTCGCTCACCCACCCAAAAAAAACAAAGATCCCCCGTATAGCCTCGAAGAGACTGTTGGGGCAAGTGCTGCGGTTAGTAGCGAGTCGCAGCAGCAGCAGCAGCAGTGCCTATGAAGGCTACCGGCACTGTGGCTACACACAGAGGGGGTGGGATCGGTCAGCTCCATGCCCGGCCGCCTTTGTCTCTCCCCCAGCGGCGATGTTCACTCCACGCCGCTGCAACCGGGCAGCGCATTTGAGGCCGAGCCGACCCAGGGCCGGTTCAGATCGTCGCCACCGGTTGCCCGAGCGGGAATCGATTCCTCGGCTCTCCCGACGCGTCCGTAGCGCAGCGCGCCAACCCGCTACACTACCACACCAACCTACTACACTACCACACCAACCTACTACACTACCACACCAACCTACTACACTACCACACCAACCTACTACACTACCACACCAACCTACTACACTACCACACCAACCTACTACACTACCACACCAACCTACTACACTACCACACCAACCCACTACACTACCACACCAACCCGCTACACTACCACACCAACCCACTACACTACCACACCAACCCACTACACTACCACACCAACCACTACACTACCAAACCAACCTACTACACTACCACACCAACCTACTACACTACCACACCAACCTACTACACTACCACACCAACCCACTACACTACCACACCAACCCACTACACTACCACACCAAGCTACTACACTACTACACCANCCCACTACACTACCACACCAACCTACTACACTACCACACCAACCTACTACACTACCACACCAACCACTACACTACCACACCAACCACTACACTACCACACCAACTACTACACTACCACACCAACCTACTACACTACCACACCAACCTACTACACTACCACACCAACCTACTACACTACCACACCAACCTACTACACTACCACACCAACCNACTACACTACCACACCAACCTGCTACACTACCACACCAACCTACTACACTACCACACAACCTACACTACCACACCAACCACTACACTACCACACCAACCACTACACTACCACACCAACCCACTACACTACCACACCAACCCACTACACTACCACACCAACCCACTACACTACCACACATGCGCCATGCGCAGCGGGCCAACCGCTGCACCACCGCTCCTCACACGCACTCACAAATGTCACGGCGGAGGTTTTTGTTTGTTTCTTTGCCAGCTGCAAGGCCCCCACTGAGCCGCTGCATGGCGATTGTGCAGACTCAGAGATACCCATCGAGACCCACACTCACAGAAACCCAGAGACCCACAGAGACCACACTCATAGAGACCCATACTTATAGAGACCATCGAGACCCAGAGACCCACACTCACAGAGACCCATACAGACCCACAGAGACTCACACTCATAGAGACCCATACTCACAGAGACCCATACAGACACACACTCACAGAGACCCACACTCAGAGACCCATAGAGACCCACACTCATAGAGACCCATACAGACCCACAGAGACCAGAGACCCACAGAGACCCACACTCATAGACACCCACAGAGACCCATACTCATAGACACCCACAGAGACCCATACTCAGAGACCCACAGAGACCCATACACAGAGACCCACACTCAAGAGACCACAGAGACTCATAGACACCCACAGAGACCCATACTCAGAGACCCACACTCAAGAGACCCACAGAGACCCATACTTAGGCAGTCAACATCTCACCTGTAGACCAGGTGAGGTCGTCAACACCTCACCACGGCGAGAGAGAGCGAGAGAGAGAGACGCAGACTCCAGATATACAACAAGACCCGCGAACTCCTGTATACCAGGTGAGGTAGTTAACATCTCACCTGTAGACCAGGCGAGGTAGTCAACATCTCACCTGTAACCAGGCAAGGTAGTTAACACCTCACCACGGCAAGAGAGAGAGACGCAGACTCCAGATATACAACAACACGACCCGCGACCTCCTGCAGACCGGGCGAGGCAGTCAACACCCTTCAGGCCGCCCCTATTACCATTGGCGGAGGGCCAGCAGCGTCCAGAGGACCAGGCCCAGGAGCCCTCCGAGGAGGGAGGTGAGTAGCGCCAGGAGGCCGAAGCGTGCGGAGCCCAGGAGCCTCTCCAGAGGCACTCCCAGCAGCCCCACGAGCAGCGGGAGGGGAGCCACCCCAGGCGCCCATCCCACGAGGCCCGCCAACCCCAGGGGCACATGGGGTGGGTCACCAGCCTGTAGACTGGGAGCGGGAGCGGACACATTGTGGTGGTGGTGGTGGTGGTAGGGTGGTGGTGGGGTGGTGGGGTAATGGTGGTGTTGGTGGTGGCAGGGTTGGTGGGGTGATGGTGATGGGGGTGGTGTGTCGGTGTGGTGGTCGGGGGTGGTGGTGGTGTCGGTGTGGTGTGTGTTGGTGGGTGGGGTGATGGTGGTGGTGGTGTCGGTGGTGGGGGTGGTGGTGTGTNGGTGGTAGTGGTGTTGGTGGTGGTGTTGGTGGTGGTGTGGTGGTGGTGTCGGTGGTGGGGTGTGTGGTGTCGGTGGTGGTGGTGGGGTGGTGGTGGTGGGGGTGATGGTGGTGGTGGTGGTGGTGGGGGTGGTGGTGGGGTGGTGCGGGTGGTGGTGATGTGGTGTGGTGATGGTGGTGGTGGTGTTGGTGATCGTGGTGTTGGTGTAAAGCAGTCAACCACCTCGGTTCAAAATGGGACATCTCTTCTGACAGTATCAAAGTATAAAANCATAAGAAGAGCGTTTTACTCTTTCTGGCAATAAAACAGTTGGGCTAAGATGTTCAAACAACGAATAGTATGGGTCTCTGTGGTCTCTATGGTCTCTGTGGGTCTGATGGTCTCTGAGTGTGTCTCTGTGGGTCTATATGGGTCTCTATGAGTGTGAGTCTCTGTGGGTCTCTATGAGTGTGAGTCTCTGTGGTCTCTGAGTGTGGTCTCTGAGTGTGAGTCTCTGTGTGTCTGTATGGGTCTCTATGAGTGTGAGTCTCTCTGGGTCTCTATGAGTGTGAGTCTCTCTGGGTCTCTATGAGTGTGAGTCTCTGTGGGTCTCTATGAGTGTGAGTCTCTCTGGGTCTCTATGAGTGTGGTCTCTGTGGATCTGTATGGGTCTCTATGAGTGTGAGTCTCTCTGGGTCTCTATGAGTGAGTCTCTGTGGGTCTGTATGGGTCTCTATGAGTGTGGGTCTCTGTGGNTCTCTATGAGTGTGGGTCTCTATGAGTGGGTCTCTGTGAGTGTCTGTGGGTCTCTATGAGTGTGGGTCTCTATGAGTGTCTGTGGGTCTCTATGAGTGTGGGTCTCTATGAGTGTCTGTGAGTGTGGGTCTCTGTGGTCTCTGTGGGTCTCTATGAGTGTGGGTCTCTATGAGTGTAGGTCTCTGTGGGTCTCTATAAGTGTGGGTCTCTATGAGTGTAGGTCTCTGTGGGTCTCTATGAGTGTAGGTCTCTGTGGGTCTCTATGAGTGTAGGTCTCTGTGGGTCTCTATGAGTGTAGGTCTCTATGGGTCTCTATGAGTGTAGGTCTCTGTGGGTCTCTATGAGTGTGGGTCTCTATGAGTGTAGGTCTCTATGGGTCTCTATGAGTGTAGGTCTCTATGGGTCTCTATGAGTGTAGGTCTCTGTGGGTCTCTATGAGTGTGGATCTCTATGAGTGTCTGTGGGTCTCTATGAGTGTGGGTCTCTATGAGTGTCTGTGGGTCTGTGAGTGTGGGTCTCTATGAGTGTGGGTCTCTGAGTGTAGGTCTCTGTGGTCTCTATAAGTGTGGGTCTCTATGAGTGTAGGTCTCTGTGGGTCTCTATGAGTGTAGGTCTCTATGGGTCTCTATGATGTAGCTCTATGGGTCTCTATGAGTGTAGGTCTCTGTGGGTTCTATGAGTGTAGGTCTCTGTGGGTCTCTATGAGTGTGGGTCTCTATGAGTGTAGGTCTCTATGGGTCTCTATGAGTGTAGGTCTCTGTGGGTCTCTATGAGTGTGGATCCTATGAGTGTAGGTCTCTGTGGGTCTCTATGGGTCTCTAGAGTGCGGGTCTCTGTGGGTCTCTATGGGTCTCTAGAGTGCGGGTCTCTGTGGGTCTCTATGGTCTCTATGAGTGTAGGTCTCTGTGGGTCTCTATGGTCTCTAGAGTGCGGGTCTCTGTGGGTCTCTATGGGTCTCTAGAGTGCGGGTCTCTGTGGGTCTCTATGGGTCTCTAGAGTGTAGGTCTCTGTGGGTCTCTATGGGTCTCTAGAGTGCGGGTCTCTATGGGTCTCTCGAGTGCGGGTCTCTGTGGGTCTCTATGGGTCTCTAGAGTGTGGGTCTCTGTGGGTCTCTCAGAGTCTGTAGAATCGTGCGTTCAGAGTCTTTGACTGCTGCTATAAAAGTCAACACGTTATGATGATGGTGATGATGATGGTGGTGATGGTGTGGTGTGATGGTGGTGGTGATGGTGATGGTGATGATGGTGATTATATCAGCCAGTAGGTTGAGCTGCTATCATTTGTGATAGCCAGGTCAGGCTTCTGAAGAATCATTTCTTTTTAAATAGTTGCATTTTTAGTCTGGGTCTCAACAATTGTATCTGTGCGTTTTAAAATGATGTATTTACTTTTCGTATACTTTGCACGCATTTTCGTGTTTGTGCAATGTTTGTCGTAACGTTCCGACCCGTTTCCCCTTACCACCTGAACATTGTGCTGAAGAGCTTCATAGCTCTTCGGATTTCCTCCAGTCTAAATATTACAAGTTCTATCTGCAACCCCGCTCCAACCCCTATAGTGAATGGTATACTCCATACGCCCTGACGCACACACCCAATGGGTGATACCAGGTCCCAAACGCACAAGGGGAGGGGTTATTCTTTGGTTCTTCGGTTAAGTCACGTCTAAAGATAAANTAATAAATTAAATAATAGCATATTCCGACGTTTCGATTGCAACACAAGCAATCATCATCAGGCATAAAAGAAATAGCAACAAAAATCTAACTAGAAAACTATAGACAGACACACAAGCAGACAGACATCACAAGGACACACAGAGAGAGGACACATATCGGCACAAAGAGAGGGTCGTTTGTGTCCTTGTGATGTCTGTCTGCTTGTGTGTCTGTCTATAGTTTTCTAGTTAGATTTTTGTTGCTATTTCTTTTATGCCTGATGATGATTGCTTGTGTTGCAATCGAAACGTCGTTATTATTTTAATTTATTATTTTATCTTTAGACGTGACTTAACCGAAAGAACCAAAGAATAATTCCTGTGTGTCTGTATGGGTCTCTATGAGTGTGGGTCTCTGTGGGTCTCTATGAGTGTGAGTCTCTGTGGGTCTCTGTGGGTCTCTGTGGGTCTCTATGAGTGTGAGTCTCTGTGGGTCTCTATGAGTGTGAGTCTCTGTGGGTCTCTATGAGTGTGAGTCTCTGTGGGTCTCTATGAGTGTGAGTCTCTGTGGGTCTCTATGAGTGTGAGTCTCTGTGGGTCTCTATGAGTGTGAGTCTCTGTGGTCTCTATGAGTGTGGTCTCTGTGGGTCTCTGTGAGTCTCTGTGGGTCTCTGTGGGTCTCTGTGGGTCTCTATGAGTGTGGGTCTCTGTGGGTCTCTATGAGTCTCTGTGGGTCTCTGTGGGTCTCTGTGGGTCTCTATGAGTGTGGTCACTGTGGGTCTCTATGAGTGTGGGTCTCTGTGGGTCTCTATGGGTGTGAGTCTCTGTGGGTCTCTATGAGTGTGGTCTCTGTGGGTCTCTATGGGTCTCTGTGGGTCTCTATGAGTGTGAGTCTGTGGGTCTCTGTGAGTGTGGGTCTCTATGAGTGTGGGTCTCTGTGGGTCTCTATGAGTGTGAGTCTCTGTGGGTCTCTATGGTCTTATGAGTGTGGGTCTCTGTGGTCTCTATGAGTGTGAGTCTGTGGGTCTCTGTGAGTGTGGGTCTCTGTGGGTCTCTATGAGTGTGGGTCTCTGTGGGTCTCTAAGTGTGAGTCTCTGTGAGTGTGGGTCTCTGTGAGTGTGGGTCTATGTGGGTCTCTATGAGTGTGAGTCTCTGTGGGTCTCTATGAGTGTGGGTCTCTGAGTGTGGGTCTCTGTGAGTGTGGGTCTCTATGGGTCTCTGAGTGTGGGTCTCTGTGGGTCTCTGTGGGTCTCTATGAGTGTGAGTCTCTGTGGGTCTCTATGAGTGCGAGTCTCTGTGGGTCTCTATGAGTGTGGGTCTCTGTGGGTCTCTATGAGTGCGAGTCTCTGTGGTCTCTATGAGTGTGGGTCTCTGTGGGTCTGTGTGGGTCTCTATGAGTGTGAGTCTCTGTGGGTCTCTATGAGTCTCTGTGGGTCTCTATGAGTGTGGTCTCTGTGGGTCTGTATGGGTTTCTATGAGTGTAGGTCTCTGTGGGTCTCTATGGGTCTCTAGAGTGTTTGTCAAAATCCAATTTGAGCTAAAGTCGATCATTAAGAGAATGGGAGATAGTACGCACACTCCACAAACATTATTACGAATTAATTATTCAACTAAATCAGAGCTTCTGAAGGGGGCTTACGTTGCAGATTGAGCCGCATTCTGGAAGACCAACCCTTCCCCTCGCAGTGGATGGTACATTCCACACGCCCTTACTCACTACACAGTGGACGAAACCAAGTCACACATTGGGGGGGGGGGGGGGGGGGGGGGAGGATTGGCTAAACTCGATGCAGAGAACGCGAAACAGGACACACACACAGCACAAAGATTACTGCAAACTATTAAACTGAATTAGGGCATCAGAAGGGGTCTCACCTTGCAGATTGAGGCCCATTCTGGACGGGTCTAGCGCCAGCGCCGTCTCGTCCACGTAGCCACAAAGTGTCAAGATGACGACAAAGAGAGCGGCGATTATCCAAATCGTGGTTACCGCCGGTACATTGGCCGGCAAAAACGCCCGCATTGTCCGAAATAAACCTCTCTAAACGTTTATACGCTCACAGAGTACATGTTATGTATGTAATGCGCGTGTTTATTAGGTACAGAGTGGTAAATTTAATATTTTAACAAAAAAATCTAGGCCTATGTTAAACACCCGCCCCCCGCTCGGATAGATTCGCCCGGCGGGGGAAGGGCGCCTCAGGCCCGCAGAGGCGACTAGGCGAGAGTCGGTAAAAGCCTTCCTCCCCCGCCGCCCAGTCAACGAAATTTTAGTTTTATTTAATCCTCCGCTGTAGTTGCTTTTTTCAAATGAATTAAACAAATTATAAATGGGGTTTATTCGTTAAATTAGTTTCTTTTTTATTTAGTTTGTTTGGCCGGCTATGTTTTTTTTGTTGTCACTGTAGCCTGCCGTGCCCGCGGCCTAGCTCGGCTGTTCGTTGCGGGCTAGGCAAGACAAAGGCTTCCCTAGCGACCGGGCCCGGATAAATAAATAAATAAATCCATGTCTGCAAGCGTATTGGTTAATCGATCGATTAATCGATTTAATAATTTCGTTGTTCGATAATTGTCAAGTTTATCGATGAATCTAACATCTTAATCATATAAATTATTAAATACCTGTTCGTTTGCTTAATTGATTCGTCGATTAATTACTTAAGCGATACAATTCAACAAATTAATGATTAATTTAGCGGTTGGGTTCATTGAGTAATCGATTAATTAACATATTTATTTAACAATTAAGTAGATAACTAATGTATCGGTCGGTAAATTATTTCATTACTCAAATAAACAATTCATTGGCCGTTTCGTTGATTTGTTATATATCGTTGCAAGCTTACACATTGTAAACATTACTCCATTATATACGAAACAAAGGGAGGGAGGGAGGGTGGGTCGGTGGGTGGAGGGTGGGTGGGTGGGTGGAGGGGTGGTGGGTGGGTGGAGGGGTGGGTGGGTGGGTGGGTGGAGGGGTGGTGGGTGGGTGGAGGGGTGGGTGGGTGGGTGGAGGGGTGGGTGGGTGGAGGGGTGGGTGGAGGGGTGGGTGGTGGGTGGAGGGAGGGGTGGGTGGGTGGGTGGGTGGAGGCAGGGAGGGAGAGAGGGGAGGGTGGGTGGGTGAGTTATTGAACACATTTCTGGTTACTAATACAATCGGGAATTGTGATGTCCCAACGAACTAATGGAATCCACAGCAGAGAGTTTTGTGTTTGTGGGTCGTGAAGTCAAACCACTCCACAGCCGACGAGGAACCGGGGGGGTTTGTCACGTGAACAGAACGTTACAAGTACAGCACTCGTGTGGTGTGTAGTAGTGTAGTGTGTAGTGTATAGTGTAGTGTATAGTAGTGTAGTGTATAGTAGTGTATAGTGTAGTGTATAGTGTAGTGTATAGTGCTAGTGTATAGTAATGTAGTGTATAGTAGTGTAATGTATAGTGTGGTGTATAGTATAGTAGTGTAGTGTATAGTAGTGTGTGTGTAGTAGTGTAGTGTATAGTAGTGTAGTGTATAGTGTGTAGTGTATAGTAGTGTAGTGTTTAGTGTAATGTATAGTGTGGTGTATAGTAGTGGTAGTGTATAGTAGTGTAGTGTATAGCATATAGTGTAGTGTATAGTAGTGTAGTTTATAGTGTGTAGTGTATAGTAGTGTATAGTATAGTAGTGTATAGTGTAGTGTATAGTAGTGTATAGTAATGTAGTGTATAGTGTGTAATGTATAGTGTGGTGTGTATAGTAGTGTGGTGTATAGTATAGTAGTGTAGTGTATAGTAGTGGTNTATAGTGTAGTGTATAGTAGTGTAGTGTATAGTGTGTAGTGTATAGTGTGTAGTGTTTAGTAGTGTATAGTAGTGTAGTGTATAGTAGTGTATAGTGTGTAGTAGTGTAGTGTATAGCAGTGTAGTATGTAGTGTATAGTAGTGTATAGTGTAGTATATAGTAGTATAGTGTAGTGTGTAGTGTATAGTAGTGTAGTTTATAGTAGTGTAGTGTATAGTAGTGTAGTGTATAGTAGAGCCGGTCATAAGCACACTGCCAGGTACGGGAAACTCTCCACTCTCTCCACAACTGCCCCATCACCGATTTGGAGTTGTGGGGTGGAGTGTCCGATGGTACAAAATACCCAGGTAGGTGCTTAATTTTGGTGGGGCTGATGGTAAGGCCCCACCTCTTAGTGGCATGCTCCAGTCTCAGCAGCAGCGTCTCCAACTCCTCCTCTGAATGAGCAGCTATTACCAAATCATCGGCATACATAACGTGGTTGACCAATAGGGAGACATCCCTTGATCGCACCCGGGCATCGATCAGCCAAATAGTTATTTCCCTCATTAAAATGCAAATCAATTTATAACATTTTTGACATGTTTTTTTCTGGATTTTTTGTTGTTATTCTGTCTCTCACTGTTCAAATAAACCTACCATTAAAATTATAGACTGATCATTTCTTTGTCAGTGGGCAAACGTACAAAATCAGCAGGGGATCAAATACTTTTTTCCCTCACTGTATATTTGTACCAAATGGAAATTCCCCCGGTACAGCCATTGAAGGCTTCACGAACCACGTGGTCAAAATAGATGTTAAATAATGTGGGAGCCAGAGGACATCCCTGTCGCACCCCAAGGTGAACAGGGAATGTCTCCGACTCCCGGCCACGTAGTTTTACCCGGGCCAGCTCACCATCATGAAGGTCCTTCATGACCGTGAGCAGAGGGTCAGGGACACCAAAAGCACGAAGAACAACCCAGAGCCAGGCCTACTGATGGTATCATAGGCCTTGACCAGGTCAATAAAGCAGAGATGGTCCTGTTGCAATTCCCTACACCTCTGCTGTAGCAGACGGACAAAAAATATGGCATCTGTGCAGGTGACACACACACACNAACACACAGACACACACACACAGAAACACACAGACACACACGCCCAGCACTATGCGGTCCTGTTTGCATTTTTAAGTTAATGTCCGAAAAATATTTTTTTAAAAAGGAGTTCAAGGAAGCCGCATGTTTGTGTCAGTGTTCGTAAGTGGGGAGTGTTCCCTAAGTGGAGGTGTTCGTGCACATGTTTTAAAGACGTGTTCGTAAGTCGAGGTCTTTGTTGTCGATGTTCGTAAGCTGGGGATTAAACGCGTGCTGAAGTTGATTCTAAATGTAGAGGGGAAACCGGAGAAACTGGAGACAAAATAATCACGCAGTGACCACCACGGGAGACGAGTCCAAATATCACAGGACCCACGACCTCCTGTAGACCAGGCGAGGTAGTCAACATCTCACAGGACCCACGTGTAGACCAGGCGAGGTAGTCAACATCTCACAGGACCCACGACCTCCTGTAGACCAGGCGAGGTAGTCAACATCTCACAGAACCACGACCTCCTGTAGACCAGGCGAGGTAGTCAACATCTCACCTGTAGACCAGGCGAGGTAGTCAACATCTCACAGAACCCACGACCTCCTGTAGACCAGGCGAGGTAGTCAACATCTAACAGGACCCACGACCTCCTGTAGACCAGGCGAGGTAGTCAACATCTCACAGACCACGACCTCCTGTAGACCAGGCGAGGTAGTCAACATCTCACAGAACCCACGACCTCCTGTAGACCAGGTAGGTAGTCAACATCTCACAGGACCCACGACCTCCTGTAGACCAGGCGAGGTAGTCAACATATCACAGAACCCACGACTCCTGTAGACCAGGCGAGGTAGTCAACATCTCACATGTAGACCAGGCGAGGTAGTCAACATCTCACAGAACCCACGACCTCCTGTAGACCAGGCGAGGTAGTCAACATCTCACAGGACCACGACCTCCTGTATACAAGGCGAGGTAGTCAACATCTCCCTAACCAACGTGGCGTTTGCACCATTTCGCGTGTTATCTTTTTGTCTCGAGACAAAACATTTTTGCAGTGGCACTCTAAACAACCCCCACCCCCNTCTCTCTCTCCCACGCACCTTGACCTGAAACTACTCAAGGAAGTCAGTTCAGGTGCATTGCTGTACATGTCGAAACAACAGAGTCGTAGCTGGCTGTCTCCCTCTCTTTCTCTCGCTTTTGTTTTAAGAGGCGATCAAACTATAGACCGTGTGTTTAACCTTGACAAAGCTACGCTACGTATGTATGTGTACTATGTAGAACTTATTTGGCGCCGTACGTAGCCAGCCGTGGCTAATCGGAGGTGCCGGGGGGAGGATTACAGACTGAACACAGCAACGAAGAGCGGTTCTACAAACATTAGTTCTCAATCGAGATAGTGGTGGTGTATAGTGGTGTATAGTGGAGTGATAGAGTGTATAGGAGTGATTGTCGTGTATAGTAGTGTATATTGGGTAGTGTATAGTGTAGTGTATAGTGGGTAGTGNATAGAGTGCAGTGTATAGTCGNGTAGTGTATAGTGGNGTAGTGTGTAGTGATAGTGTATTGTATAGCAGTGCTGTGTATACTGGTAGTGTATAGTGTAGTGTATANCAGTGTAGTGTATACAGTGCATAGTGATATGTAGTGAATAGTAGGTATAGTGTNGTATAGTGTGTGTATAGTGTATAGTGTGATAGTGNGGTGGTATGTCACTTCTATCGCGACACTGCAACGTGCTAATCGCGGAGATCCCATTGGAGAGACACGGGGGAGACTTTGTGAAGTGAGAAGCTCGGTGATGAACCTGAGTGCTGACACAGGAGGACAAGAGGATCAGACATGATTCTGTGGAAGAGACCAGTTGGTGGAGGGGAATCATCCTCGTGGTGAGGACAACTCACACTCACTCACCTGTTCATTGTAAAGTGACACACTGTTGTAACACTGTCTGGTGAGACACTGACCTGGGTAGTGAAACCTGTGAGACACTGGTGTATGGGTTTAGACACTGGGTAAACTGGGTAGTGAGACACTGTAATGAGACACTGGGTGGTGAGACACTGGTGTGAGACACGGTAATGAGACTGGGTAGTTAACCTGGGTAGTGAGACACTGGGTAGTGAGACCTGGGTAGTGAGACACTGCTAGTGAGACACTGCTAGTGAGGCTGCTAGTGAGACACTGGGTAGTGAGACACTGGGTGGTGAGACACTGGGTGGTGAGATACTGGTGTAAGACACTGGGTAGTGAGAACTAGTGAGACACTGCTGTGCACTGGGTAGTGAGACACTGGGTTGAGCACTGTAGTGAGACACTTAGTGAGCACTGCTAGTGAGACACTGCTAGTGAGGCTGCTAGTGAGACACTGGTGGTGAGACACTGGTGGTGAGACACTGGTAGTGAAACACTGTAGTGAGACACTGGGTAGTGAGACTGCTAGTGAGACACTGCTAGTGAGACACTGCGTAGTGAGACACTGGTAGTGAGACACTGGTAGTGAGACTGCTAGTGAGACACTGGTAGTGAGACACTGGTAGTGAGACACTGGTAGTGAGACACTGGTAGTGAGACACTGGTAGTGAGACACTGGTAGTGAGACACTGAGACACTGGGTGGTGAGACACTGGTAGTGAGACACTGCTAGTGAGACACTGGAGTGAGACACTGGTGGTGAGACTGGTAGTGAGACACTGGTGGTGAGACACTGGGTGGTGAGACACTGGTGGTGAGACATTGGTAGTGAGACACTGGTGGTGAGACACTGGGTAGTGAGACACTGGTGGTGAGACACTGGGTAGTGAGACACTGGTGGTGAGACACTGGTGGTGAGACACTGGTGGTGAGACATTGGTAGTGAGACACTGGTGGTGAGACTGGTGGTGAGACACTGGTGGTGAGATACTGGTAGTGAGACACTGGGTAATAATACACTGGGTGGTGAGACACTGGGTGGAGACACTGCTAGTGAGACACTGGTGGTGAGACTGGGTAGTGAGACACTGCTAGTGAGACACTGGTGGTGAGACTGGTGGTGAGACACTGCTAGTGAGACACTGGGTGGTGAGACACTGGTGGTGAGACACTGCGTAGGGAGTGATACTAGGCCATAAAGAAGGCTGCTGTTTCTGGTGTAGGCCAATCGCCTTCAAAGACAATGCGTGTGACATTCTTATTTTTATTATAGTGAACACCGCCACCGTCTCCGCTCCGCTTCTGAGCAGACGAATGAATGGATAGCAGCATCTAAGCTGACATCTTGAACCCGCTGCTCTTAATCCGTACAACGGAGGAAGAAGACTGTGAACCCACCACACCTGAGGTGGCAAACCCAATGTGCCCGATCCACGGAACCACAGCACAGGCGAGGAAGCCGCAAAGCCAGATTCATGAATCGACTCCCTGAGCGTGAAAACAAGCTCTTGGTGGAGGATTGAATTCAGCTCATTTGGCACGGCAGTGGCTCGGAGATGTTCACTACCTCGCCTGGTATACAAGAGGTCGTGGGTTCGATCCTGAACCTGACGATTACTGCATCTCTCTCTCTCCACGTGGTGGGATGTTAACTACCTCGGCTGGATTACAGGAGGTCGTGGGTCCGATCCCGACCCTAACGTTGACTGCGTCTCTCTCTCCTCTCCCCTTGGCGAGATGCTAACTACCTCGCCTGGAATACAGGAGGTCGTGGGTTCGATCCGACCCTGACGATGCCTGCTGCTGTATATTTGGAGTCGGCGTCTCTCTCTCCCATAGTGAGATGTTAACTACCTCGCCCTGTCTACAGGAAGTCGTAGGTTCGATCCCGACCCTGACGATGCCTGCTGCTGTATATTGTAGTCTGCGTCTCTCTCTCTCTCTCTTCCCAGAGTGAGATGTTAACTACCTCACCTTGGAATACAGGAGGCCGTAGGATCGATCCCGATCCTGACACCTGTTGTATATTTGGTGTTTGCGTGTCTCTCTGCCCGTGGTGGTCGCGTGGATTATCCTCCCGTACATTTACAAACGTGCGTTTTGTAGAGCATTTGGCTGCGATACATTTCCACGTGGTAAGCCACTTCGTTGAGCTATCATTTGTGATGGCCAGGTCGCTTCTGAAAAAGAGCTACGTTGCTCAGTGGGGCCTTACCTGGTCAAATAAAGTAGTTTGTAGTCGATAATTAGTTTAGTTTGGATCGTTTAACCGCAGGACAACAAACCTGAACGCAAAAAGCGGTTCTAAAGAAATGAGTTTGTCGATCTCGATGATGCAAAAAGTACACCATAGCTCCAGTGCCTACCTAATAGTTATCGGAAGGAAAGAACGTTCCAGATGGCCGCAGAAGCGCATCTGAAAGCCCGCGCAATTGCGGTGACCACCGCCTTTGTTCGACGGCGAAGCCGCCGCCGCCACTGCGAGTAGGCCTCGCAAGTGAGGTAATTTACCCTTTTTACTGGGTAGAGGGTAAAGGTGTCGACATGCCAAGTGGTAAGGTAAAGGGTAGGCTAAAGGTAGCGTGAAGTGTTACCCTCTAGGTAAAGGTGGCGTGAATTATTACCCTAGATTTGAAGTTTTCGTGACTGCAAGGATTCATACTCTTTGGTTTTTGGTAAAGTCACTTAGGTAAAAAAATTAAATTAAATGAAAGCAACAAAATTAAATTAAATCAAATCACGACGTTTCGGGCGCAACACAAGCGTCCTTCTTCAGGTGGGGACAACGTAGCGTAAGCACAACAGCTTAAGTGTGTCTAAGAGATGGCTGTGACTAGTCACGGGAGATGGGGGGAGGGACGACGATGATGTCCTTGGAGGCAACTGATGAAGCTTTTGTGATGCAGGGAGCGGAAGTATATAGGAATGCTAAGATTAAGCAGCCTTTGTTATGCTGTGGGGGGGGTAGCTTAGACATGCAAGCCAAAACAGTGTATGGTGATGGTAGTGAGTGAAACTAGCGGGTAACATACTGGGAAAATGGATATGGACATGAGAATAAATATAAACTGGCTGTCTAGCAGTAAACTGCACGGTAGCTAAAGTTTAACTTGGTTAATTACATCTTTCCAATGATTGCTCAATTTGAATCCATCCTCTCGGTTAAAGTTATGTCTATGTTTGTATATCTGGATGACTTCGTGAACAAATCTCTGGTGGTATCCAGGAGGCCTGCAGAGTACCTTGGAATCGGAGAACACAATGTCGTGAGAACCACAGAATTGAACAGTGGTCAGCTCGGCCGAATAATTCGTTCTGCCGTGTTTCAAATCCGATTTGTGCTCGCGAATGCGATCAGAAATTGTCGTTTCGTTTCCCCGATATAACAATCACCGCAGGTGCAACTCAGTTTGTAGACACCAGGGTACTGTAAGTCAGGAAGGACATCCTTTACGGATGGGATCAGATCACGGATCTTGTGTACTGTATCGAATCTGACCTGGATCTTTTGTTTGTTTCGAATTTTGGAAATCTTTTTGGTCACGCCTGCTATGTATGGCAACGTAATGATTTTGATCGGGTCTCAAGGGGTTGTTTCACCACGGTGGGAGACACAGCCTGGCAGATAGCACGGTTAGAGTACCCGTTCATATTGATGGCCAGATGTACATGTTCCAATTCACTGGCTAGGTGGTGTTGGTCTGAGATGCAGTGGGCTCTGTGGTATAGAGTGTTACCCTGTAGGGTAGAGGCAGCGTGAAGTGTTACGCTGTAGGGTAAAGGTGACGTGAAGTGTTACTCTGTAGGGTAAAGGTGGTGTGAAGTGTTACTCTGTAGGGTAAAGGCGGCGTGAAGTGTTACCTGTAGGGTAAAGGTGGTGTGAAGTGTTACCCTGTAGGGTAAGGCAGCGTGAAGTGTTACGCTGTAGGGTAAAGGTGACGTGAAGTGTTACTCTGTAGGGTAAAGGTGGTGTGAAGTGTTACGCTGTAGGGTAAAGGTGGTGTGAAGTGTTACTCTGTAGGGTAAAGGCGGCGTGAAGTGTTACCTGTAGGGTAAAGGTGGTGTGAAGTGTTACCTGTAGGGTAAAGGTGGTGTGAAGTGTTACCTGTAGGGTAAAGGTGGTGTGAAGTGTTACCTGTAGGGTAAAGGTGGTGTGAAGTGTTACCCTGTAGGGTAAAGGTGGTGTGAAGTGTTACGCTGTAGGGTAAAGGTGGTGTGAAGTGTTACTCTGTAGGGTAAAGGTGGTGTGAAGTGTTACGCTGTAGGGTAAAGGTGGTGTGAAGTGTTACCCTGTAGGGTAAAGGCGACGTGAAGTGTTACCTGTAGGGTAAAGTGGTGTGAAGTGTTACTCTGTAGGGTAAAGGCGGCGTGAAGTGTTACCTGTAGGGTAAAGGTGGTGTGAAGTGTTACGCTGTAGGGTAAAGGTGGTGTGAAGTGTTACTCTGTAGGGTAAAGGTGGTGTGAAGTGTTACCCTGTAGGGTAAAGGTGGTGTGAAGTGTTACGCTGTAGGGTAAAGGTGGTGTGAAGTGTTACCCTGTAGGGTAAAGGCAGTGTGAAGTGTTACTCTGTAGGGTAAAGGTGGTGTGAAGTGTTACCCTGTAGGGTAAAGGTGGTGTGAAGTGTTACCCTGTAGGGTAAAGGTGGTGTGAAGTGTTACCCTGTAGGGTAAAGGTGGTGTGAAGTGTTACCCTGTAGGGTAAAGGCGGTGTGAAGTGTTACCTGTAGGGTAAAGGTGGTGTGAAGTGTTACCTGTAGGGTAAAGGTGGTGTGAAGTGTTACTCTGTAGGGTAAAGGTGGTGTGAAGTGTTACTCTGTAGGGTAAAGGTGGTGTGAAGTGTTACCCTGTAGGGTAAGGCGTGTGAAGTGTTACTCTGTAGGGTAAAGGTGGTGTGAAGTGTTACCNTGTAGGGTAAAGGTGGTGTGAAGTGTTACCTGTAGGGTAAAGGTGGTGTGAAGTGTTACCCTGTAGGGTAAAGGTGGTGTGAAGTGTTACCTGTAGGGTAAAGGTGTGTGAAGTGTTACCTGTAGGGTAAAGGTGGTGTGAAGTGTTACCTGTAGGGTAAAGGTGGTGTGAAGTGTTACTCTGTAGGGTAAAGGTGGCGTGAAGTGTGACGCTGTAGGGTAAAGGTGGTGTGAAGTGTTACGCTGTAGGGTAAAGGTGACGTGAAGTGTTACCCTGTAGGGTAAAGGTGACGTGAAGTGTTACGCTGTAGGGTAAAGGTGACGTGAAGTGTTACGCTGTAGGGTAAAGGTGACGTGAAGTGTGACGCTGTAGGGTAAAGGTAGTGTGAAGTGTTACGCTGTAGGGTAAAGGTGGTGTGAAGTGTTACTCTGTAGGGTAAAGGTGGTGTGAAGTGTTACCTGTAGGGTAAAGGTGACGTGAAGTGTTACCTTGTAGGGTAAAGGTGACGTGAAGTGTTACTCTGTAGGGTAAAGGTGACGTGAAGTGTTACCTGTAGGGTAAAGGTGACGTGAAGTGTTACCCTGTAGGGTAAAGGTGGTGTGAAGTGTTACCCTGTAGGGTAAAGGTGACGTGAAGTGTTACTCTGTAGGGTAAAGGTGACGTGAAGTGTTACTCTGTAGGGTAAAGGTGGCGTGAAGTGTTACTCTGTAGGGTAAAGGTAGCGTGAAATATTATCCGGTAAACACCTTGTTTACACTCGCTAAAAGCTCCTATCCCAGTCTGTGGCCTCCATTTAAAATTGGAATCATCGAGAGTATTCTACATGAATAAAGCGCTTTACCTAGCATTTACCTGTTATAAACCTTTTTCATGTGTTGTAGTACCCAGTAATTACCCTGTAATCGGTAATTTGTATGGGGTAAGGGTGAAAGGTAGGGTAAAGGTAGGCTCGATGCTTTTGACCTTTTACCTTACCTTGCTAAAGGGTAAAAGGTAAGGATAGAGTGATTATACTCTTAGGTTTTTTGGTAAAGGCACGGAGATAAAAAATAAATAATAAAAATAAAATAGAAATAATATAAAAATTATAGAAATAAAATAATAAATCACGACGTTTCGGAGGAAACACAAGCTTCCGTCTTCAGGTGAACCGTCACAGCACGATAGCTGTATCAAGTAGAGAGAAGTCCCAAGAGACCTGACCTTATATATACTGGTTAAGGGGGGAGGAGCCAGGATGGGCACGGGAGAGGAGTTTGTGTGAGATGGTTCGTACGGTTGCTGGGGACTGAGCCTTTGTTATGTAGATGGCAGAAGCAGATAAGCAAGTCAGGACCAAGCAGCCCCTTGCTTTGCTGCTGGGTGGGAAAACTCACGGCAGGCAACCAGCGTGTGAAAAAGAAGCTAAACATGATAAACAAAACTGGATGTCTATCAGTAAACTGTACGGTAACTAAAGAATATACCTGTCAACTAAGATGGTCCAAATATGTGCAGTTAAATCTTTTTTGCATGGTTAATAACATCTTTCCAATGATGACTCAGTTTGTACCCATCATCACGGTTGAAGTTATGTCTGTTTTGTCTATCTGGATGGCTTCGTGTACAAACCTCTGATGGTAGCCAGAAGGTTTGCAGAGCACCTTGGTCTCGGAAAAGACAATCTCAGAGAACCCACAGAGTTGTAGCAATGATCGGCAACGGCGGAAGACTCAATTTTGCCGTGTTTCAGATCTGACTTGTGCTCGCGGACACGATCAGAGACATGACGTTTCGTTTCCCCAATGTAACAATCACCACAGCTGCAACTCAGTTTATAGACTCCAGGGTCTCGCAAGTCAGGAATGACATCTTTCACAGATGGAATTAGATCACGGATTTTATGTACTGTACTGAATCGGACTTGGATCTTATGTTTGTTAAAATTTTGGAGATCTTTTTGGTCACGCTGCTATGTATGGCAACGTGATAGTTTTGATCGGAGTTTCAAGTGGCTATTTCTGTATGGTGGGAGAAACAGCTTGGCGGATGGTGCGGTCAGAGTATCCGTTCATCCTTAGGGCCCAATGTACATGTCTTAATTCACTGGCCAGGTGATGTTGGTCAGAAATGCCATGAGCTCTGTGGTATAGTGTTTTGATGAGATAATTCTTTTCAGACGGGTGGTGGTGGGAATCAGGTTTCAAGTAGGAATCTGTGTGGGTGGCTTTCCTGTAGACAGAATGTCCCAAGGATACGTCAGGTCTCCTCTCAAACAGAATATCTAAGAATGGTAGTTTTCCATCTTTCTCCACTTCCATGGTGAATCTGATGGATGGGTGTCTGGAATTGGTGTAGTCTAAAAAGTGGTTCAGTGCTGGGAGGCCATGTGACCAAATGACGAAAGTGTCATCCACATACCTCTTCCACAGGGAAGCACGCAGGGTGGATGTCTGGATGGCGTCTGATTCAAACTTTTCCATGAACATGTTGTCTATTACTGGTGACGAGGGGGAGCCCATAGGGGTACCCTCATTCTGTTTGTAGAAGGTGCCATTCCAGGTAAATAAGTGTTGGTGAGGCAATACTAACCAGCGCAGGTACATCCGAATTCAATCCATGTTGGACCAAGTCTTCAATTATTGTTAGGGTGTCAGGTACTGGGACTTTGGTAACAGAGATACCACATCAAAATTGACGAGGATATCGTCAGGAGATAGTGTCATGTCCTTGACCATAGAGACCAATTGGGTTGAGTTAAGTACTGCTGAAGAGGTCTTGCCAGTGAAGGGAAGCAGAGTATCTGATAGAAAATGGCCTAGTTTGTAGGTAGGGGAGTTGATCGTGGACACGATGGGCCGTAGCGGGGTGTCTTCTTTATGGATCTTGGGAAGACCATAGAGTCTGGGAGGTCTAGCAGCCGAGGGTTTTAGAGAGGGACGTTTGGTTGGTTTGATTAGGGAAGTCGAACTCGTGATGATCTTGTTGGTTTTTGTCGTTAGGCTATTAGTAGGATCGTTTTTAATTTTGGAGTAACTCCCATCATTGAGTAGATCCAGGATTTTGTTGTTGTATGAGCCTTTATCCATGATGACCGTAGCATTGCCCTTGTCGGCCGAGAGGATGACTATATCATCTCTCTTTTTNAGGTTCGCGAGTTCAGAGCGTTCGTTTTTGCTAATGTTGCTAGTGGGTTTCTTAGCGTTCTTAAGAATAGTGACTATTTCAGCTCTTGCTACATTCGCATGGATGTGTCCTATACCTCTGAGGGCTACATCAACCTGAGAAATCACATCTCTACTGGTATATGTTTAGGGGTGACAGCGAAATCTAGTCCTTTGGTCAGTACCGTTTTCAGATTGTCAGAAATTGGGATGTTACTCTGATTAATAACGGTCTTGTTGACATCCAGCTTTGTGATGTGTGGCTCCGGTTTCTTCTTTGATAGGTTGAATTTAGAGATCAAGTTAGCTTTGCATTTGGCTGACAGCGAGTCAGCAGAAGCAGCAGTCATTTGTATTGGGTGAGGTAAAAGGTAGGGTAAAGGTAGGCTCGTTGTTTTTACCTTTTACCTTACCTTGCCGAGTCCTAGCTGCGAGGATGATGACGGGAGTTTCTATTTACCCCAAACTCGTTTGTCCCCTGCACCCTCTCTGTGTAGATCATCTCTGCCGCTGCCATTCTGGCAGACAGAGATTGCGATCGCGGCTTCTACAAAACACACCAGGGCGTCTGCTGCAGACTCTGCCACCCAGGTAAGGAAACACAACCAAAACCAATAAAATTTTGTTTATTGTACCAAGGCCACCACTGAGCTATGCGGCCCTTTTGTCAGAAGCATAGCGAGGCGAAGTGGCCTATCGCGTGAACATTTATAGCAGCCAAATACTCTAAACACGTGATTCTACAGACTTATAGATACCCAGAGACCCACACTCATAGAAACCCACACTCATAGAGACCCACAGAGACCCACACTCTTAGAGACTCACAGAGATCCACACTCATAGAGACCCACACTCATAGAGACCCACAGAGACTCACACTCATAGAACCCACACTCATAGAGAACCACACTCATAGAGACCCACAAAGACCATACTCATAGACACCCATACTGAAACTAAACATTTTTTTCTTTTACCAAGTAAGCCCACTACCCATTCACCAGCCCGCACTGAGCAGCGTGGTAAAGAACGGTCACAAAGACAAAAATCCCCCTATAGCCTAAACAGACTGTTGGGGCAAGTGCTGTTAGCAGTAGCACCTATGAAGGCCGCACGCACACGAGGGGGTGGGTTGCCAGCACCATGCCGCCTTTGTCTCCCTAGTGGCGATGTTTACTACACACCGCACCAGGTACTCATTTGAGGTTGAGTCGGTTCAGATAATCGTCGCCAGTATCAACCGTGAGCGGATCGAACTCGGGCCACCGGGTCGTAGCGCGCTAACTACCGCTCCCCACAGTATGGTGACATAACCCCATGACAACTGGGCATCTGGAATATATCCAGCAGTGGATTGACAAAGAGCTACGTAGTTTTTCCATCTAAAATTTGAAAAGTTCACGAAGCACACTGCATGTTTCTCTTCATAGGGACTTCAAGATTGTCGACTGCATCGCGATGGCATGGACCCTTTGTGTGAGCTATGCCCTGAGGGCACCTTCAGCAACCGAGAGCACCAGGAGAAGACGTGCATGCCGTGCGGGGCTTGCGGACCAGGTAACAGGAACGACTCGCACCGCCGTCGCAATCACGATGGAGGATGCGGTGCCATTTAGGCGTCGCTGACGTACGCACGAAACACGACGCAACAAAACAGAGAAGGAAATAAAAACGAGAAAGAGAAAAAGAGAAAAAATAAGAAAATTTGAAGAAAAAAGAGAGAGAAAACAATGAGAAAATGAAGAAAAAGGAAAGAAAAANGAGGAATTAACGAGACAAAAAGAAAGGAGAAAAAAGATTGAAAAGAGAAAGAAAAAAAGAGAATTCATAAATAAGAGGGTCAGAGGGGTTATAGGGAGGGATGGGGAGGAGTGGAGGGCGAGGGACTGACGAGGAAGGGAATGGCCGATGTAGTTAAGAGGTGAGGCTTTGAGAGGTGACATTGCTATTGTGCAAAANCAAATCACANCATTGTTAAAACCAGGTCAAGTCGTCNGTGTGTGAGACTGATGAACTCCTTGCCATTTGCAGATGAGGAGGTGGCTCACGCCTGCTCCTTGGCCCAGGACACCGTGTGCCAGTGCAAGGAGGGGTTCAAGAGAGACCCTGCTCGCAGCTCTGTGTTCATGAAGGGCCCAGCCAAGGCGACTTACCACACGGTCAACACCTCTATCATTGCGTCTGTAGAATTGCTTCTGTGATTCGTGTTTGTTGTCCTTCCCTCCCCCGCACACTCAGATTAGCATGGTTGGCTACGTACGGTACGAAGAAGTTCAACATACGTTCTGTCGCCTATTCCCTTATTCGGTAACTGACTAAACTGTGACGTCAAAGGTGGTCATACTCAAAATGGTCTGGTAACGATAAAACTCTTTCATAATAATGAACAACACCGGTAACAACCACGAAACACGGGCTTATGGCAACTCACACCACAGCTCCGCCCTCGGCGGCAAATGTCTCCGCTCCGTTCTACATTTGAAGTTTTCATGACTGCAAGGATCTTTCGGTAAAGTCACGTAGGTAAAAAAAAGTAAAAAAAGTTATTAAATCATGACGTTTCGATTGCAACACAAGCAATCATCATCAGGTGTGAAAATCAGAGTTTATATAAGTGTGGACGTCAGGGACTGGACATGAACTGTGGGGGGGGGGGNNGTGGGCGGGCTATAAGCGAGAGGTTGAGGGAGCTGAGATGCGGGGGGGGAGAGCGAAGCAGCGACGACTGCAGTTACAGCCGATGTTGGCGCCAAGCAAAATAGCAGCACTCTTAAACGCTGGGGATGCAATTGATTCGGTAAAATAGACTAGTACCGCTAAATAAGATGGGACAACTATGCGCAGTTACATCTTTTTTTGGTTAATAACATCTTTCCAATGATTGCTCAATTTGTATCCATCTTCATGGTGAAGTTATGTCTATGTTTGTACTGGATAGCTTCATGAACAAACCTTTGATAGTAGCCAGACGGTTTGCAGAGCACCTTGGTCTCGGAAAAAACAATATCATGAGAGCCCACAGCGTTATAACAATGATCAGCAACGGCGGAAGAATTAGTTCTGCCGTGTTTCAGATCTGACTTGTGCTCGCGGATACGGTCAGAGATATGACGTTTCGTTTCCCCAATGTAACAATCACCACAGATGCAACTTAGGTTGTAGACTCCAGGGTATTGCAAATCAGGAATGACATCCTTCACAGATGGGATTAGATCACGGGTCTTATGTACTGTACTGAATCGGACCTGGATCTTGTATTTGTTTAAGATTTTGGCAATCTTTTTGGTAGCGCCTGCTATGTATGGTAACGTGATGGTTTTGATTGGTGTCTCAGGGGTGGTTTCTTCATGGTTGGAGAAACCGCTTTGCGGATAATGCCGTCAGAGTATCCATTCATCTTAAGGGCCTGGTGTACATGTTCCAGTTCCTGGCTAGGTGGTGTTGGTCAGAAATGCAGTCGGCCCTATGGTGTAGTGTTTTGATGAGGGAATTCTTCTGGTGGTGGGATTCAGGTTTCAGATAGGAATCTGTGTGGGTAGCTTTCCTGTAGACAGAGTGTCCCAAAGAGCCATCAGGTTTCTTCTCAAACATCCAGGAATAGTAGCTTATCATCCTTCTCCACTTCCATGGTGAATTTGATGGATTGGTGTATGGAATTGATGTCATTGTGGAACTGGTTCAGTGCTGGTAGGTTATGTGGCCAAATTACGAAAGTGTCATCCATATATCTCTTCCACAAGGAAGGACGTAGGGTGGATATCTGGATTGCATCTGTTTCAAATTTTTCCATGAAAATATTCGCTTTTTTGGGAGGAATTTTCTGAGGAACGTAACACCTGCTTTCGTCGAGGTCTGCCATGCACATCACAGGCCGTTTTTCGAATGCTCACATTGACTGTCTTCAGCACGCTTTTTTTAATCCATAGATCGGCGGAACTGATTTGATGTTTTGTTTTTCCCTTCTGTTTTCTATTTTTCAGTACCAGCAACCATCATGTTGGGATGCATCGCTGCGCTCTCGCTGATCGCTATAACTGCCATCATCGCCGTTTATAGACGGAGACAGAAGCTCTCTCGTAAGTCTGATTGAGCAGATCGGCGGTACACTGGGTGGTGGTAAAAAAAGCATTTTTTTTCTATTCGCACCTCCGATTAGCTACGGTGCGCTATGTACGGTGGGACAGAAGAAGTTCAACAGACATACGCACAGTGATTTTGCTGGTTTGACAATGATTACAATTTATTATATGATAGTCATATTATCTCTTAAAGCCTCACATGTATGTGTGTTGGACTTCTTTTTGCACCATACTGTGGCTAATCAGAGGTGCGAAGGGAAGGACAACAAACTAATCAGAAAAAGTAGTTTAAAATAAATTAATTTGTCGATCTAGACGATGATTTAAAAGTGTATAGCTCCTGTGGCTTCCTAATATTGTAAGAAAAAGACCCAGAGACCCACAGATCCATATACTTGTATAGAACCACAGAGACCCAGAGACCAATTGTATGCATGTATGCACGTATGTCTGTTTAACTTATTTCGCACTGCATGTAGCCAACCGTGGATAATCGAAGGTGCAGGGGGAAGGACAATAAACTAAGCACACAAAAAATCAGTTTTAAATAAATGAGTTTGTCAATCTCGACGATGATTTAAAGTGCATCGCTCCCAGTGACTTCCTAATATCGGAAGGAAGAGGCGGTCCAGACGGCCGCAGAAGCAGCGCATCTGAAAGCGCCGCGCGACAGCAAAAGCGAACTTCTTGCCATTGCATCTCTGTAATGCTCCTGTGATGCGTTCACAGGCGCCAGGTACGAAGAGACGGCACCGCTCCTCGTAGTCGTAAAGAACGGGACCCAGGTAACGGCGAGCGACATTGACATCTGTTAGGAGCTCCACTGTGCCCTGCATGGTGGCTCCAGCGAGCTTACAATAAGTGATACAATGCGTACGCTTGCCAATCACACGCGTGTCTTCAGACTTGCATCCACGTTCTCTTGTTTCTCCAACCCTCGGCGGTGTATCGGCACATCACTGTGGGAAAACACGAATTGTATGCATAAATAATTGCGATTTAGTGTAACATAATGGTCATAGGGAGAGGCGTGGGTTCGATCCTGACCCTGACGATGACTGCATCTCTCTCTCTCGCTTCACGTGGTGAAATGTTAACTACCTCACCTGGTATACAGGAGGTAGTGGGTTCCATCTTGACCCTGACGATGCCTACTGCTGTATATTTGGAGTCTGTGCGTCTCTCTCTCCATGTGGCGAGATGTTAACTACCTCGCCTGGAATACAGGAGGTCGTATATTTGATCCTGATGCCTGTTGTATATTTGGAGTTTGCGTATTTCCCCNGTGGTTGCGTGGACTTTTTTCCGGGTCCTCCAGTTTTTCCCTCCACATTTAGAAACTTGCGGTGGGTGGGGGCGGGTTTAACGACACATTTATATATTTGCGCGATCTAACCCAAAATCTGTAAGTAAAACCTTGGATTGCGATTAACTTGGTCTGCGGGTGTTTTGCAAGACGAGCAAAACATTTTCATAAATTTTTAATTTGATAAACGAGCGAGGTCTTGCAATACGAGTGGTACATATACGCTTTGTCTGCCGAGCGTCACGTGATCACAACTGATTTACGAGTGCTTTGATATACGAGTGCTTCGGATTACAAGCACGTTTCCGGAACGAATTATGCTCGCAATCCAAGGTTTTACTGTATTATGGATATTGGTGGCGAAAGCCTACGTGTTAAACATACATTTATTCAGCCACCTCGAGTAGGCAATCTCAGATTTTAGAACTGCTGGAGACGTTTCCATGAGACTTCTATGTTCGTCATCCACAGGCGGACGGTGAAATTGCTGATAACATGGTAAGGCAGGTAATGCATGAATACTCAGAGGACCTAAAGAAGTGGGTCGGTGAGAACCCGACCCCTCTCCTGGAGTATCTGATCAACAACCGCACAATCACATGGGAAGTTTACAGCACGGCCAAAAGCAAGGGTGGACAGGACTGCGTGGAGTTTCTACTTCACCACTTCCTCAACCGGGGAGGGAAAGAGTACTTCAGGCTCTGGAACGCTCTCTACGCCGTTAGAAGAAACTACCTGCAGCTGTGGAAGATGTTCAAGGAAAAGGGTATGCGTGGTCCTTTAACTCTTCACTATGATAAACATCACGTCAAGTTGCTTCGAATCGTCAATTAAAATACACGGTGCTCAAATTCAATAATTGAATGTTTATTTACATTTTTTAAAAAGTATAATTACAGGCAGTCCTCTGAATTACGAACATGATCTGCCAGGCTAGGTGCATGTTAAGGCCACGTGAAGTGTTGAACGCCCGCTAGCAGGAGGTCACGGGACAGACCCAGCAGGTGCCATGGGTCGACTGACTGAGACGATTGGCCGATGCACCACCTGTGCCCCCTACTGTTCCAACTTGCTGTGTTTTAGCCGCCCGGCGCTCCGCTCATTGTTGTGAGCGTCACTCCTCTGCCCTCCGTTGTTGCTGGAGGGCGACTGCCTCCATCTGCCCAGTAGCGTCCTTCACGAGCCTCCTCCACAGAGGCTGATCTTGACACCGCTGGTACCAGTCATTGGCAAGTCCACTCAGCTCCACATCCTCTTGTACCATATCACTCCATCTCTTCTCTAGCCAGTGCTGCACCCGATTAGCCCCTCTATCCAGCCGAACAAAAGCTGTTTAGGGATGCGGTTTCTGGGCATGAGGGATACATGACCCAGCCAACGCAGCCTTGCCTGCCAGAGGAGCTCACTGATGGGACTTTGTCCACATCTTTCAAGGATTTGTGAGCTCCTCACGTAATCCAGCCTGGTTAAACCCAGGATGGATTGTAGGCCAGTCTAAATGTTTCTAACCAGGGAAGATATTCCATTAGGGGGTCCACGTTTCGCAAGCATAGAGAAGGGAGGGCATGACCGTGGCCAAGAAGATCTCAAGCTTTGAGTGGAGCGACAGACCAGGTAGCTTCCACACATTGTCGCGCAGCCAATCAAAAGATATTGCCGCTCGACTGATTCGGAGTGAGATCTCTGCTATCAAACCATAGCCGGTCATGAGCACACTGCCCAGGTATGGAAAACTCTCTCCCNTNCACAACTGCCCCATCACCAATTGGGAGTTGTGGGGTGGAGTGTCTGATGGCACAAAATACCCAGGCAGGTGCTTAGTTTTGGTGGGGCTGATGGTAAGGCCCTACCTATTAGTGGAAGGTTCAGTAGCAGTGCCTCCAACTCCTCCTCTGAGTGAGCAGCAATCACCAGATCATAAGCATACATAACATGGTTGACCAATAGGGAGCCATCCCTTGACCGCACCCAGGCATCGATCAGCCTATCATTGTATCTTCCAGATATAAAATCCTCCGGTACAGCCATCGAAGGCTTCACGAACTACGTGATCGATATAGATGTTAAATAATGTGGGAGAAAGAAGACATCCCTTTTGCACCCCAAAGTGAACAGGGAATGGTTCCTACTCCCAGCCAAGTAGTTTTACCCGTGCCTGCCCACCATCACGAAGGTCCTTAATGATTGTGAGCAGAGTCGGGACTCCGAAGGCACAAAAAATAACTCAGAGAACAACCCAGAGCCCAGGCCTACTGATGCTATATAGGCCTTGACCAGGTCAATAAAGCAGAGATGTAGGTCTTCTTGGAATTCCCTACACCTCTGCTGTGGCAGACAGAGGAGTGGCAGCCTCTTCTCTGCAGTGAGCGTTCGAACATTCCACGTGGCCACCCGCAGTGTCTTTTTGCTGTTTCTGGAGGAACCCGAGGTTAAGGATTCAGTCTCCTGGCTCCGCCAAATGTAGTTTGGAGGAGACGTCATAGACACCTATCCCCCAGGGCCTCCGGCACAAGCTTTGTTCTAAAAGTTCCACGTGGTTTAGTGGTAAATAATTGAAGGTGGAGGGGTTACCAGCCCTTTGCACCCATTCAGAGCCCTTGTTTGGACGCTGTGCGGCTACAATCGCCGTGAAGGGGTATAGCCGATTTTGAAATTGACCTTCCTCCATGGCATTGCTCACATCCACCACAGCGTTGCCGTTCAGCACCAGTCAAGAGGTAGGATTGTTTTCGCTGGACTAACACACACACATGTGTACACACACACATTTGCACACGTTTGCACACATAGACACAAAATAGATCCCCATATAGCCTTAACAGATTGTTGGAGCAAGTGCTGTTAGCAAGACTTATGAAGGCCAGCATGGCGCACGAGAAAGTGTGTGGCGCACACCACGCCCAGCAGCCTTCGTCTCCCGAGTAGCGATGTTTACACACCGCACTAGCTACTAATTTGAGGCTGAATCGACCGAGGGAAGGCCCAGAAACAGTTCAGATAATCCCACTGGTGTTGGCCGTGAGCGAGAATCAAACTGGGTCGCCAGGTTCGTAGCGCAGTGCGCTACCCGCTACACTAGCGCTCCCACACACTCAGTTTCACACACACACACTCTCTGCTCGAGTCACTTTTTAAAAAGTCATTCCCTGGAAGCTAGTTTGTAAGTGTGGGTGGTGTTCGTCAGTGAGGGTGGTGTTTGTAAATACGGGCGTTCGTAAGTCGAGAACTGAATGTGCACTGCATTTTCCGTTGTCACAGGGGAAGCAGTGTTGGCTGTTACAAAAGCCAAGACAGCTGAAGGCTTGGATCGGCGTGAACCCACGACACCTTCTGCTGCAGCTCATCAACCAGTCTCTGATCCAGGCGACATCATAGCCAAAACGAAATCGGCAAACAGCGACGAGGACTGTGCCGAGATCTTGCTTGACTTCTTCATCAAACGCGGCAACGACGACTGCGATAAGCTGCTGTTTGCATTGCACATCGTGAAGAACAATACCCCGACGTCAAGAAGTGGCTGAGCTCCTCGGTGAGTTTAAACGTCGTTGAAACCTTCAAACTTCTCACAGGTATCCACGTTATGACTCCCTCCCAGTTGACTTCCGCATGAAATTTGTTCTACTTTGTGTGACGTAAAAGTATGACCACCCCTTTTCACTTTAAACTATTCTGTTGTTTCATTCAACTCATCCTCGTACACAATTTGCCTATACCACGAGTGGAAGCATCTACAGGATTGTCCGTCAATGTATCATCCATTATTATTATGCAATCATGCAAGCGATTGGACAAAGCAACTGAAATGTCGGCAACATATTCCGTAAATGATAAAAGAATAGGTATTTCCCTTTGTGGAAATAAAACAGTGTTAAGATGTTCAAACACCAAATATATTTTCGTCAGCTTGATACTGGTAAAAGGTCCCATATCCCTTACATAGTTTGTAGTTTTACCGCTAGGTGCAAGACAAATACATCCCAGCAAAATGAAACAAAGAATAGTTTCCAACACCCGGAGCAAAAAATACCACTTGTGTGCGCGATGGGGCAATGCTCTATCCCATACAGATGAAAGAGATGGAGATCGTCCACTCACAAATTCTGGACTACAGGTGTGCGCCACCACGTGCATCAATCGTACTTTTCATTTCTTCTCAATAATCCTCAATCGCCACTACTCACTGTCTTTCAGGGTTCCTCAAGAAGCTCTTGACCAAGGCCCCTTTGTTTTTGGATCAGTACAAGGACAAAGGGTTATACAGACATATTCGCTTCAACAAGGAACACATATCCAAAGCTATAAAGGATGACCTGGAACCCCTGCTCACCTGCCTGGAAAAAATAAACTACTTCAGCACAACCATCGCACAGGTATTGTGTTGGCTTTGGTTTCACAGCGGAGGCTTTAGAATGATGTTTTTGTTTGTACACTAATGCAGCGACGACGTGATGCTTTGCAGGACCTGAGAGCAATGGAGAACAAACACGGACGGGACGTGGCGGCAAGGCACGTGATAGAGCTCACGTTGGAAAGAGCGGGCGAATCCCAGGCAATTCTTAGAGGTCCTTTGGGGACTTCGAGATCAACACCCAAAGTTTAACTCCATCTTTCGTAACATGTGAGCTTTATTAAGCCAAATTCACTCTTTTTAAAATCTAATTTTGTTTTACCTTTTGCCACTTGTTAAGTGATTTCCTTAGCATATACGCGTTAAGATGGCACACGCTAAGACGCATCCAGGAAGTGCAAATGAGAGTCCACATCGTCAATTCCCTCCTGTCCCTTCCACCCCTGCCCTCCTCTCGCCCCTTGCTTGGCCACGTCATTTAACAATTAGGCTTCATTTTTTTAAGACATCGCCTGCATTAAGAACTCCTCCCAGCTCTTCTCTGCTTAAGTGACCCTCAATTTCAGAATCTTTGTAATCAATTTCAGAATATTTATCATATTGGAGGAGGAACCCCATGAGCCATCAAGCTCTTTCTCACAGATGTCCAGTAGGGACACGGGATAAGAACGTTACAACAACAAACAGTACAAAAACATGACCGTAGTGCAAAGTACGAGAAAGAGTCAACAATTTACCGAAACACGTACAAATAACTAAGACTAAACCATCCCATCCTACCAAGCAAAGCCCACTGAGGTATTAACTTATTTTTCAGAAGCGTCCTGGCTATCACAAATGATAGCTCAACAAAGTAGCCCCATCATTTGGACATTTCTAGCCGCGAAATAATCTCAATGCGTGTTTCTAAATGTGGACGGGAAAACCGAAGGACACGAGAAATACAAAAGCCAAATGTGATTACTTAAATAAAATTAATAGATATCTTCAAAGACAGCCCCAAACTCTTAGGCTAACTCTGTCACTAACCCTATCAGTACTCCAACCTCTACCACTACTCCAGCCCTATCACTACTCCAACCCCTATCACTAGCCCTATCACTACCCCAACCCCTATCACTAGCCCTATCACTACCCAACCCTATCACTAGCCCTATCACTACCCCCAACCCCTATCACTACCCTAACCCCTATCAACACCCTAACCCCTATCACTACCCTAACCCCTATCACTACCACCCTAACCCTATCAATACCCTAACCCCTATTACAACCCTATCACTACCCTAACCCTATCACTACCTCAACCCCTATCAACACCCTAACCCCTATCACTACCACCCTAACCCTTATCACTACCCCTAACACTACCACCCTAACACTACCACCCTAACCCCTATCACTACCTTAACCCCTGTCACCACCCCTACCCTATCACTACCCTAACCCCCATCACTACCCTAACCCCTATCACTACTTCAATCCCTATAAATTCGCGCGTTTATTGATTCATGAAGGGAAAAAGTGTAACAAGCAATGAATGGATAGCAACTTGGCACCCTTTATTTCACTATAAGCACAAATAATAAATTATAAGGATTTTTTCACAAGCGACGTTACCGACGATGGGCTTCATCACAGCACATAGACATGCTATGAAAAGGCCCATTGACCAAACGTCGCCTATTATACAGTCTGTTCTCCTCTAAGGCAGTAGTTGAGTTTCTGAAGACAACGGCGTTATTGAAAAATCCTGTCATAATGAGTAAAAATAATAAAGGATAAAACTCAGTTTAACTGAATAGACAAATGTTAGATGTGTACCCCTTTTTGATCATTAATACTTCATGAATATTAGACTATAATTGTTCATCGCACGTACATTCACATTGCTCTCTTATACACTACGCATATGTTGAGCCTTCATTCCTATCAGCAGAGTTATGGTCTAGGAAGGGAGGCTTTAATTCTCATGCCCAGAAATATATAAGTAAGTGATGCCGCACCTGAGAACTTCACGGGACATAGGCCTTGATTTGAAGCTTTCGTGACTACAGGAATCCATACTCTTTGGTTCTTTCGGTAAAGTCACTACGTGACTTTAACGAAAGAACCAAAGAGTAGGGACATAGGCCCTTTGTCCAAGATAAGTTCGTTAAAATGTTGATCCTTGCAAAAAGTAGCCAAAACCATACATGGAAATAACATCCGGCCACCCAGTCTAAAGACTTAGGTTCTACATCGTCCCATGTATGGCTGCATTAACGGTAATTTATATGTATGAGGTGGGGCTTGATTTCAAGTATGGAAATTTCCATTTAATATTGAACTCAGTCTATGTGAAAGTCAGGGCTCCCAGGGTTACCTCACAAAGAGGACCCACTGGTAATTGTTTGATGTATTACTGGTAGAATGATTGTTTCTTGATATATTGGTTGGTCTGCTGCGAGGTGCACACTTTGTTTTTTTCCAGACTGGTAGAGGACCGTCTGGTTTTGCCAATATTTTCTGAATACTGTTACGTTCTTAGAGAGTTTAACGTTTACGTTCTAATGCCAGTGCTTTCCCATATTTTGTTAAGGCTACGGAAATATCAGCATTTGCATTTTTGCCTGTAGTCGCTAATGTGGGTTGGTTTTGATACATTGTTAAGGCGTGCAACACACATACGTGGGCACATATTGTTACGTATTGCATAAATGCATAAAATATTAGTCTTTGGTTTGTGAGTCTGAAACAAGGCATACCAACCATAATCGAGGTTTTTTTGGGTTAGATCGCGTAAATTATAATATTGTGTCGTTAAAACCCGCCACCACCGACACAGCCAACTAGTACTGTAGAAGAATAACAGATGCAGAGTTGACGTGATTGTGACACTAGTTGATGCTGTGATCTATTAAATACTCAAGATTTGTATTGCACTGAGTGTCCGAGTGGTTTCTTTCTGTTTCCTTGCTTTACAAAGCCTGTACTGCTTGACGGGTCGGTGAACCTGGTGACCATTTTTTTTTCGATTTAAGTTTCGTGACTGCAGGGATTCATATTCTTGGTTCTTTCGGTAAAGTCACGTAGAAGGGAAATAATAAAATAATAAATGACCACCACGGGGATAAACAATAAAATTCTCACGACGTTTCCAGGCGAGATTGCAACACAAGCAATCATCATCAGGTGAAAACCACAGTCATCATCNGGTGTGAAACCGCAAGAACATTAACCCACGCAGTGACCACCACGGGGAGAGAGACGAGACTCCAAATATACAGCAGGACCCACGACCTCCTGTATACCAGGCGAGGTAGTCAAATCTCACAGAACCCACAACCTCCTGTAGACCAGGCGAGGTAGTCAACATCTCATCACGGAGAGAGACGCAGACTCCACAGGACCTCCTGTAGATCAGGCGAGGTAGTCAACATCTCACAGAACCACGACCTCCTGATTACCAGGCGAGGTAGTCAACATCTAACAGGACCCACGTCCTCCTGTAGACCAGGCGAGGTAGTCAACATCTCACAGAACCCAGAACCTCCTGTAGACCAGGCAAGGTATTCAACATCTCACAGAACCCACGACCTACTGTATACCAGGCGAGGTAGTCAACATCTCACAGGACCCACGACCTCCTGTAGACCAGGCGAGGTAGTCAACATCTCACAGAACCACGACCTCCTGTACACCATGCGAGGTAGTCAACATCTCCCTAGCCAACGTGGCGCTTTGCACCATGCGTGTTATCTTTTTGTCTCAGACAATACATTTTGCAGTGGCACTCTAAACAACCCCCCCCTCTCTCTCTCCCACAGCACCTTGACCTCAACTCACAGGAAGTAGCCAGGTGCTTTGTACACGAAACGAGGTAGTTGGCATCTCCTCCTCTCTTTCTCTCACTTTTTTTTNGAGAGGCGATCAAACTATAGACCGTGCGCTTCACCTTGACGTACGCTACGTATGTGTGTCGTGTGTAGACTTTTTGGCGCCGTACGTAGCCAGCCGTGGCTAACCGTATGCCATTGAAGGATTACAAACAACACACAACGAAGACGGTTCACAAACATTATTCTCAATCGAGTATAGTGGTGTAGTTAGCAGAGTACAAAGTATTGTATAGTCNTCGAGAAGTCATAAATTATGTCGAGTCTACCGAGTAGTCAATGACGTACACCTCTGGTGTATAGTAGTGTATAGTAGTGTATAGTGTAGTGTATAGTGCAGTGTATAGTAGTGTACAATGTGTAGTGTATTTTATAGTGGTGTANTGTATAATGGTTAGTTTATAGTAGTGNATAGTAGTGTATAGTGTGTATAGTGTAGTGTATAGTGGTGTAGTGTTTAGTAGTATATAGTGTCGTGTATAGTGGTGTAGTGTATAGTAGTGTATAGTGTAGTGTATAGTAGTTATAGTGTAGTGTATAGTGTAGTGTATAGTAGTGATAGTGTGGTGTACGTTGTCCAACTTCTATCGCCCGTACATCGGAACCGTGCTAATCGCGGAGATCCCATTGGAGGACACGGGGGAGACTTTGTGAGCGAATGAAGAAGCATCGGTGATGAACCTGGGCTGCTGACACAGGAGGAGAGAGGATCACGACATGATTCCGTGGAAGAGACAGTCGAGTGGAGGGGAATCATCCTTCTCGTGGTGAGGACAACTCACACTCACTCACCTGTTATTGTAACCAGTGACACACTGTTCATTGTAACCAGTGTCACTCACTCACACATATGGGCAAACAGTTGTAAATGAGTCAGTGGTGCCAATTCACTCTTCTATGACAGGCGCGAGTCTATGCATGGGAGACACCGCACTCCCAATTAATGGGTGGTGAAGTATAGTCAAACACGTGCTCGTAAACGAATACTGTACACAGACCTCTTGTCGTTATAACCAGTCATCACCTCTGTTGGCATAATTCACTCAAACTATATACAGATAGTGAGTTACGATGGTCCGACTTACGATATTTCGATCTTACGATGGCGATACGACAAAATTGTAGTATGATACGTAGTTTTAGCGATTTCGTTTTAGGGTTACACGATAGTTAAATGCCTGTTAAAAGTTATTATAGCAGATAGGATTGTTTCCTGAAAAACTTTCTATTAAATTGCACTTCATAAGGGTAGTCTAAGAATTTACCTTGTTTTTTTTACTTAACATTTTTCGTGCAATACATTATTGTAATTAATACACACAGTATATAGTTTATACAGTACGGTACTGTAAATTGCTCTCTTTNGTTAAATTATCACCATTCTTTAAGACTCCTGGGTAGGCTAGGCCATCTTCGACTTATGATATTTTTAACTTACGATGGGGTCGTCGTAACGCATCTCCATCATAAGTAGAGGACTACCTGTATTTAAAACGATACTATTAAACGATTTAACTTTACCAGGTAAGGCCCACTGAGTTGCTATGTAACTCTCATCATCATCACGTGGAAATGTGTTGCGGTCACATACTCTAAACGCATGTTTCTACAGACTCTTCTTTCTTCTGGGATCCCTCGTAGTCGAGTATGACTTCCCTCCATGTGTCACTTGTCCACGTTGCGAGGTAGACCTGGCTGGCCATGGGTCCGGAGATGGCTGAGTAGGCCAATCCGTGACCTGCAGGTCTTGGCACAGTGGTGGGGCACGGATGGTCCATCCTGGAGCTCACACTCGTTTCTATCTCTGTTGTACGTGCACTCTTTTCCTGGCTATCGACTCTCTTTGCCCGGCCGCATGAGGCTGAGTTCCATTGTTTATTTCGGTCCTCCATGATGTTCTATCAAGAGCATAGATTTCCCAGTTTTTTTAGGATCTATGTGACTTCTCTTGAGGTGCATTTCAAGTTTGTCACGGAAACGCTTCCTTCGGCCTCCGGGGGCAACGTGATCCATCGCTGAGCTGGGGACTTGCTTAGGAAGCCTCGAGTCATTCATCCTTACAAGGTGACCTGCCCATCTCAGTTGATACTTCATCATGATGGCCTCTATGCTGGATGAGTTACTCATAGAGACCAAGAGACTCATATATACCNAGAGACCCATACTCATAGAGACCACAGCGACCCATATGGATGCAGAGACTCATACAGACCCACAGAGACCCATACTCATTGAGACCCACAGACACCCATACAGCTCCATAGAGACCCATGCTTATTGAAACCCATACAAACCCCGCAGAGACCCATATAGACCCATATAGACCCACAGAGAGCCAGAGACCCATACTCAGAGACACACAGAAACCCATACTCATAGACTCACAGAAACCCATACTCATAGAGACCCACAGAAACCCATACTCATAGAGACCCACAGAGACCCATACTCACAGAGACCCACAGAGACCCATACTCACAGAGGCCCACAGAGACCCATACTCACAGAGGCCCACAGAGACCCGTACTCACAGAAACCCAGAGACCCATACTCACAGAGACCCATAGAGACCCATACTCACAGAAACCCAGAGACCCATACACAGAAACCCACAGAGACCCGTACTCACAGAAACCCACAGAGACCCATACTCACAGAAACCCAGAGACTCACACTCACAGAGACCGACAGACCCATACTCACAGAGACTCACAGAGACCCACACTCACAGAGACCCACATACTCACAGACCCACAGAGACCTATACGCAGAGACCGACAGAGACCCATACTTATAGAGACCCACAGAGACCCACACTCACAGAGACCCACACTCAGAGACTCACACTAAAACTAAACGGTGTTTATTGCACCAGGTGTAAGGCCCAACAGAGCTGCTGTGTAGCTCTTAATCAGAAGCGACCTGCACATCACCAAATGATAGTAGCTCTACCAAGTGGCTTTTAAGCACATTCCTGCTGCGGAGGGAGCTGGTAGAACGTTGGGTTGCTCGGTCAATGGCCTGCAGGGTCAACGGCGGCGTGGTGTATTCCGCAAATATGCCCGACTGTGAGGGCGGGCACAAGCCGGCGTGAGTAGGTGAAACGTTGAGTTGTATAAGGGCACCACGGGGTGACCAGCCCCTCCCCCCAGCCCCACCCCCACCCAGCCCACCAGCCCTCACCACCCTCCCCACCCAGCCCCTCCCACCCTCCCCACCCAGCCCCTCCCCACCCTCCCTCTCCACCCAGCCCCACCCTCCTATTTTTGGATGCACGACGGACGGACGGACACAATAATCCCCTGTGGGCTGGTGGAACCAGGTGGTTCCTACCAGTATCATTATCACTGTGTGGACATTTATAGTAGCAGCAAAATACTTTAAATGCATGACGGAGACATTCACGGGAGAGAGAGAGACGCCTTCATGGAGCAGTGGGCACTGGAGGAGGCCGTGTGCTCGGTGGCAGAAGACGGGAGTTCTGCATGCAGATGTGAGCTCCCGTCGGAGGCCGTAGGACTGCGAGAAGGGCTGGGTGCAGATGCAGCACTTGTCGTATTTTTTTTTACAAATATTACATAGAAAATAGGGGGAACATAGACATGGAGTAGGGAGAGAGGGGTAGAGAGAGGGGGGTAGGNAGAGGGGTAGAGAGAGAGGGAAGAGGTAAGGAGAGCAGAGCGTGACATCTTTTGTGAAATCTTTCATTTAAAAGGGGGGGGGGTTACATAAAGCAAAGCATTACAAAAAAACGAAATGATGAACGAAGCAAAGTGCATCTTCTTGTTTCCTCTGATCGTAAAAAAAGAGAGAGAGAGATGCAGACCCCAAATAAGCAGCAAGTATCGTCAGGGTCTGGGACACCCACGTCTCCTGCATAGGGCGCAGGTTGTCCCTTTTCACATGAAAATTGAAACATAAAAAACCGTGCACATTATGATTTGCTACACTGTGTGTATACATNCTGCCACGAATGGTATTATTGTTACCTTTTAAACAGGCGTGATATTGCATAGAGCTGCATTTCTTTTCCTTGCATTGTCATCAAGGTTGCATTTAACTGCCACGCTGATGATGCCTGTTATTATTCACTGGGAGTAAGATCAACACAATATAAACGCAGAGATGTTAACTACCTCACCCGGTGTACAGGAGATTGTGGGTTCCATCCCGACCCTGACGATGCCTGTTGCTGTACATTTGGAGTCTGCTTCTCTCTCTCCCCGTAGTGAGATGTTAAAACACCAAACTGAAACCTTTTACAAGGAATCACGTCTGCATTAACCACAATGCTTGTGGTCAGAATTCCAACAAGAAACACACTGATAATATATGCATTGTCCTTGAAACTGAGTGGTCCACACCAGAGATAGCTTTCTTTTGAGCCTCGTCTCAAATGGTGTTAGACCAGAGGATGCCAAAAGAAAGATTGTCTGAGATCTACATGATAAAAACCATCAAGAAGGACGGTCTGAGATCTACATGGTGGAAACAATCAAGAAGGACTGTCTGAGATCTACATGGTAGAAACCATCAAAAAAACTGTCTGAGATCTACATGGTGGAAACCATCAAGAAAGACTGTTGAGATCTACATGAGTCTAGTCTCAAAACGGTGTTAGACCAGATGCCAAAAAACACACCTTTTGGAATTTTCTGGCACTCTAATTGTTTCAGTTCTAAATAAATTTAAACTCAGGTCAAATAAATGAGGTTTCATTCTAGTGGTGTTGTGTAAAGTAAGTGTGCATTGTAGTGTATAGTGTAGTGTATATTGTCGTATATAGTGTATTGTAGTGTATTGTGTAGTAGTGTATAGTGTCGTGCATTGCCATGTATAGTGTAGTGTGTTGAACTTCTTTGGCACCGTACGTAGCCAACCACGTTAATCGGAGGTGTGGGGGAAGGACAACAAACTGAACACAAAAAGCAGTTCTAAAGGAATGATTGCGTCAATCTAGACGATATAAAAGTTGCATAACTCCCAGTGCCTTCCTAATTATCGGAAGAAAGAGCATTCCATACGACCGCAGAAGTGCATCTAAAAGCACCGCGGAATGCGGTGACCACCTTCTTTGTTCGACGGCAAAGCCGCCGCCGCTGCGCAGATGATGACCGGAGTTTCAATTTACACCCAAATTCGCCGATTTGTCCCCTACACCCTCTCTGTTTAGATCATCTCTGCCGCTGCTATTCTGGCCGACGAAGAATGTGATCGCGGCTTCTACAAAACACACCGCGGAGTCTGCTGCAGACTCTGCCGCCCAGGTAAGTAAACACAACCAATACGAAGCTATTTGTGTTCATTGTACCAAGTAAAGGCCCCCCACTGAGCTATGCGGCCCTTTTGTCAGAAGCGACGAGGCCGTCACAAATGATAGCGAGGCGAAGTGGCCTATTGCGTGAACATTCATAACAGCCAAATACTATAAACACGTGATTCTACAAATTCATAGATACCCAGAGACCCACACTCGTAGAAACCCACAGAGACCCACACTCATAGAGACCCACACTCCTAGAGACCCAAAGAACCCACACTCATAGAGACCCACAGAGACCCACAGAGACCCACAGAGACCCACACTCTAGAGACCCACAGAGACCCACACTCATAGAGACCCACACTCANAGACCCACAGAGACCCATACTCAGAGACCCACACTCATAGAGACCCAGAGACCCACACTCATAGAACCCACACTCATAGAGACCACAGAGACCCACTCATAGACACCCATACTAAAACTAAACTATGTTTTTTTTACCAAGTAAGGCCCACTACCCATTCACCAACCCGCACTGAGCAGACTGGTAAAAACGTTTACAAAGACAAAGATCCCCCTTATAGCCTGAACAGACTGTTGGGGCAAGTGCTGTTAGCGAGCACCCATGAAGGCCGGCACGGCACACGAGGGGTAAATGGCCAGCACCACATCACCTTTGTCTCCCCAGTGGCGATGTTTACTACACACCGCACCAGGTACTGATTTGAGGTTAAGTCGATCTAGAGGAGGCCCAGGACCGGTTCAGATAATTGTCGCCGGTGACGACCGTGAGCGGGAATCGAACTCGTGCCACCGGGTTCGTAGCGCGGCTACACTACCGTTCCCCACAGTATGGTGACATACGGTGAGGGGAAAAAAGTATTTGATCCCCTGCTGATTTTGTACGTTTGCCCACTGACAAAAAAATATCAGTCTATAATTTTAATGGTAGGTTTATTTGAACAGTGAGAGACAGAATAACAACAAAATCCAAAAAACGCATGTCAAAAATGTTATGAATTGATTTGCATTTTAATGAGGGAAATAAGTATTTGACCCTCTGTAAAACATGACTTAGTACTTGGTGGCAAACCCTTGTTGGCAATCACAGAGGTCAGACATTTCTTGTAGTTGGCCACCAGGTTTGCACACATCTCAGGAGGGATTTTGTCCCACTCCTCTTTGCAGATATTTTCCAAGTCATTAAGGTTGTCGAGGCTGACGTTTGGCAATCGAACCTTCATCTCCCTCCAGATTTTCTATGGGATTAAGGTCTAGAGACTGGCTAGGCCACTCCAGGACCTTAATGTGCTTCTTCTTGAGCCACTCCTTTGTTGCCTTGGCCGTGTGTTTTGGGTCATTGTCATGCTGGAATACCCATCCACGACCCATTTTCAATGCCCTGGCTGAGGGAAGGAGGTTCTCACCCAAGATTGATGTACATGGCCCGGCCATCGTCCCTTTGATGCGTGAAGTTGTCCTGTCCCCTTAGCAGAAAAACACCCCCAAAGCATAATGTTTCCACCTCCATGTTTGACGGTGGGGATGGTGTTCTTGGGGTCATAGGCGCATTCCTCCTCCTCCAAACACGGCGAGTGAGTTGATGCCAAAGAGCTCCATTTTGATCTCATCTAACCACAACACTTTCTCCCAGTTGTCCTCTGATCATTCAGATGTTCATTGGCAAACTTCAGACGGACATGTATATGTGCTTTCTTGAGCAGGGGACCTTGCGGGCGCTGCAGGATTTCAGTCCTTCACGGCGTAGTGTGTTACCAACTGTTTTCTTGGTGACTATGGTCCNAGCTGCCTTGAGATCATTGACAAGATCCTCCCGTATAGTTCTGGCTGATTCCTCACCATTCTCATGATCATTGCAACTCCACGAGGTGAGATCTTGCATGGAGCCCCAGGCCGGGAGAGATTGACAGTTCTTTTGTGTTTCTTCCATTTGCGAATAATCGCACCAACTGTTGTCACCTTCTCACCAAGCTGCTTGGCGATGGTCTTGTAGCCCATTCCAGCCTTGTGTAGGTCTACAATCTTGTCCTTGACATCCTTGGAGAGCTCTTTGATCTTTGCCATGGTGGAGAGTTTGGAATCTGATTGATTGATTGCTTCTGTGAACAGGTGTCTTTTATACAGGTAACAAGCTGAGATTAGGAGCACTCCCTTTAAGAGTGTGCTCCTAATCTCAGCTCGTTACCTGTATAAAAGACACCTGGGAGCCAGAAATCTTTCTGATTGAGAGGGGGTCAAATACTTATTTCCCTCATTAAAATGCAAATCAATTTATAACATTTTTGACATGCGTTTTTCTGGATTTTGTTGTTGTTATTCTGTCTCTCACTGTTCAAATAAACCTACCATTAAAATTATAGACTGATCATTTCTTTATCAGTGGGCAAACGTACAAAATCAGCAGGGGATCAAATACGTTTTTCCCTCACTAACCCCCATGACAAACTGGGCATCTGGAAATATATGCAGAAGTAGATTGACAAAGAGCTACGTAGTTTTTCCATCTAAAAAGTTGAAAAGTTCACAAAGCACACTGCCATGTTTCTCTTCATAGGGACATTCAACAATGTCGACTGCATCGCCGATGGCATGGACTCCTTGTGTGAGCTATGCCCTGAGGGCACCTTCAGCAACCGAGAGCACCAGGAGAAGACGTGCATGCCGTGTGGGGCTTGCGGACCAGGTAACAGGAACGACTCGCACCGCCGTCGCAATCACAATGGAGGATGCGGTGACATTTTGGCGTCGTCTTACGCTACGCACGAAACACGACGCAACAAAAAGAGAAGGAAAGAAAAAACGAGGAAAGAGAAAAAGAGAGAATAAAAAGAAAGAAAGAAAAGAGAGGAAAAACTATGAGAAAATATAAAGAGAAAAGGGAAATAAAAAAAGACNAAAGAGACAAAAAGAAAGAAAAAAATATTCAAAAGGCGAAAAAATGAGAGAAAAATTCAATAAATAAGAGGGTCACAAGAGGGGCTATAGAGGAGGGACGGGGAGGAGTGGAGGGCGAGGGGACTGACGAGGAAGGGAATGGCCGATGTAGTTAAGAGGGTGAGGCTTTGAGAGGTGACATTGCTATCGTAGCAAAAACAAATCACGGGCATTGTCAAAACCAGGTCAAGTCGTCCGTGTGAGACCGATGAACACTCGCTTCCCATTTGCAGATGAGGAGGTGGCTCACGCCTGCTCCTTGGCCCAGGACACCGTGTGCCAGTGCAAGGAGGGGTTCAAGAGAGACCCTGGCTCGCAGCTCTGTGTTCATGAAGGGCCCAGCCAAGGTGACTTACCACGCGGTCAACACCTCTATCATCGTCGTCTGTAGAATTGCTTCTTGTGATTCGTGTTTGTTGTCTTCCTCCCCCGCACACTCAGATTAGCACGGTTGGCTACGTACGTTGCAAAAGAAGTTCAACATACGTACTGTCGCCTATTCCCTCATTCGGCACCTGACTAAACTTGTGACGTCAAAGGTGGTCATACTCAACAACACCAGTAACAACCACAAAACACGGGCTTACGACATATCGCACCACAGCGCCGCCTTCGGCGGCAAATGTCTCCGCTCCGATTTCCATGACGGCCGAATGTAGGCCGTCAACAATGCATACATCGTCTACTCCCAGCCTCATCGAGAGCATCACGATAACACCTCTGCCGCTCGTCGTCGCTACGATGAACATCACGAGTGGTTTATCACCCATTTACAAAGGGGCCGTTTCACTGCACCGGAAAAAAAACTTTGCCCGACGCGGCTTTTATCGAACGCATCGTTCGGCTGTACGCGGTTGTGCCTCGTGAGGTCTGCTGTCCGGCTACACGTGGGGAGGTGATGTTTTCCGTCTACACGTGATTCACGCTGCTAATATTCTTGTAATCTTCGCGTCGATGAGTCGTGCCGTGAGGGGGCTGCATCCGTTGGAAGGTGTGAAGGGAATCGACTGCGGAAGACGATTTAATTATCACGTACAGTTTTTTTGCACGATAACGTAACACTTGAGTTCAGGCGCAGACACATTGGCGCATGCATCTAACCGTCCACCCGTTGAGCATGTGCGTTGATGCAGACGCCTCGATGGCGAATCATCAATGTTCAAGTGACCGTGTCAGGGCTGAGCACTGGGCACGAGCGCCGCGATGTGGGAAGAGTTGGGGTGAAATTAAAAACATAAAGAGCGTACACACCAACACCAAAAACCGCCATTTGCCACTAAGTGGCGGTGACATCACCACGGCGCTTGTGCCAGGCTATGTGCACGTTAAGGACACCACGTGAAGTGTCGAACGCCAGCTGGCAGGTCACGGGGCAGACCCAACAGGTGCCACAGGTCGCCTGACTGAGATGACTGGCGGATGCACCACCTACACAACATATACCCACACACAAGGTTCCATTTCCTAGATGATTTATTTCTCGCCAACGCATTACAAGGCGAGAGTACGACTAATAAGTTTCACAAGGCTATGACTATCTGCAACCCTGGTAATTTCAACTAGATTAATCTTGAACAGCCCTTCTTGATGGTGTCCACATGTAGATCTCGGACAGTCTTTCTTGATGGTTTCTACCATGTAGATCTTAGAAGTTCTCTTGATGGTTTCCACCATGTAGATCTTGGACAGTCCTTATTGAGANTTTCCACCATGTAGATCTCAGAAGTCCTTGATGGTTCCACCATGTAGATCTCAGTCCTTGATGGTTCCACCATGTAGATCTCAGTCTTCTTGATGGTGTCCACCATGTAGATCTCAGACAGTTTTCTTGATGGTTTCCACCATGTAGATCTCAGACAATCCTTCTTGATGGTTTCTACCATGTAGATCTCAAACAGTCCTTCTTGATGGTTTCCACCTGTAGATCTCAGACAGTCCTTCTTGATGGTTTCCACTTAGATCCCAGCTCATCTATGTCCATCAAAGCTCACAGTTTTCTAGATGGTTTAGACCGTGTAGATCTCAGACAGTCGGCGCCGATGCGTCCACCCAGTCTCCTTATCTCAGTCCCCGAGCCAGCCCCCGTCGAGGGCCTCGCTCCCCCTTATACACCCGCTCGGCCACGCCCTGGTAACTTCCAGCCTTTCCCCCGGTAGATTCTTCCGGCAATTAATGTCGTTTACTTTCCTTCTGGAACCTTCCCACACCACACCAGGTACTAATTAGGCTGATCAATGGGATGCCCAGGACCGGTTCAGATCATCGCTAACACCGGTGTTGGCCGTGAGTGGGAATCTAACCCGGGCGCCAGGTCCGTAGCGCAGCGTAGCGCAAAACCCTACTAGAACCGCCTCCTAACACACACGCGCACACCCAAGAAAAAGGGAGAGCGACTCAACATGCAGAGGCGTAAAATCGCTGCTAACCAAGAGGGGAGAAGCGTGACCGTTTATGGACCGTGAGGTCGATTATTGCGTCGAATGCGTTTTTGGGAGGAATTTTCTGAGAACGTAACACCTGCTTTGTCGAGGTCTGCCATGCACATCACGGGCCGTTTTCGAATGCCACATTGACTGTCTTCAGCCGCTTTTTTAACCATAGATCGGCGGAACTGATTTGATGTTTTGTTTTTCCCTGTTTTTTGTTTTTCATTACCAGACCATGTTATGCACGCTGACTCTCACATCTAAACTGCCATCCTCATCGTTTATAGACGGAGCAGACTCTCTCGTAAGTCTGATTGAGCAATCAGCGGTATACCGGTGGCACCTCCGATTAGCACGGTGCGCTATGACGGTGGGACAAAAGAAGCTCAACGCTACGCACAGTGATTTTACTGGTTTGCAATAACAATTAATTTTTTTTTATATATGATAGTCATATTATCTCTTAAAGCTTCACATGTTGTGTGTAGCTATTTTTGCACCATATTGTGGCTAATCAGATGTGCAGGGGACGGACAACAAACTATACACAAAAGGAGTTTGAAATGAGTTTTGTCAATCTCGACGATGATTTAAAGTGCATCGCACCAGTGGTAATATCAACGTTCCAGACGGCGCAGAAGCAGCGCATCTGAAAGCAGTGCGCGACAGCAAAAGCGAACTTCTTGCCATTGCTGCATCTCTGTAATTTGCGTGCGTTCACAGCGCCGGGTACGAAGAGGCGGCCGCTCCTTGTCTCGAAAAGACGGGACCCAGGTAACAGCGGACGACGTTGACATCGGTTGGAACTCTCCAGTGGCGTGCATGTGGCTCCAGCGAGCTTACTATGATATGCTCCGACCCGCGNTGGTGTATCGTCAATCGTGGGTTGTATGCACAAATAATGCGTGCTACTGGGCATTGGGAGAGTGCGTGCCTCTTGGACCCTCAAAAAAGTGGCGGGAGTCGTTAACTACCTTGCCTTGTATACAGGAGGTCGTGGATTCGATCCCGACCCTGGCGCCTGTTGTATATTTCGAGTTTACGTGTCTCTAACCCCGTGGTCACGTGGATTTGTCTCCGGGTACTCCGGTTTTTCCCTCCACATTTAGAAACTTGCGGTTAGATTATTTTCCTGCCGTGAATATCCACACGATAAGCCACTTCATTGAGCTGTTATTTGTTGCCGGGTCGCGTCTGAGAGAAAGCTACATAGCTCAGTGGGGGCCTTACCTGATAAAATAAAATACTCTTCATAGCGTAATAGTTTAAACACAAAGGCAGAAAAAAAAACTTCTGACAGAAGGAAACTATATTTACAACTTGTAATGTATCGATTTATTATCCAGTAAATACTTCCCGATCCTCAATACTTTTTTCAAGTAAGGGTCCTGCATTTCCAAGTCGCGTTGCAAGCCCTGCATTTCCTAGTCTCCTGACAGTGGGGACTCAACACTGCACCATAGACTCAACACTGCACCATAGACTCACCACTGCCCATAGACCACACTGCACCATAGACTAAACACTGCACCATAGACTCAAAACTGCCCATAGACTCACACTGTGTTTAGATTGTTGTCCTTCCCCCGCACCTCCGATTAGCACGGTTGGCTACGTACGGTGAAAATTTCAACGTACATATATATACATTTGTAGTGAGAGTCGCACACGTACTCTTTGGAGGCAACACATTTATTAACACCTACACATGGGGTAACTGCCCCTTAATAGGATAACAACCTATGGTGGTGACCACCAGGCTAACTACATTAATTACAACATGACTAGCTACGACGGACGGACCACAGCTTGGGTCCAGGTCCATGTGTTGGACACTCTGTAGTGACGTAGAACGTAGGTTTCTTTAGGATGAACAACAGCAGCCTGTCCCTCTGGGGGGGCCCGGCTTATATCCTGTCATGGCCTGCTCCGCCCTTAGACATGACCACCTTATCGAATTCTCGTGCCTGACACGTGACCACCCCTAGCCCCCACTTGGGGCCCTGTGTAGACTTAACCGGTCACGTGTCCTCTGGGGTCAACCGGAGTGCCATGGCCCTTAGTAAACCCATTCCCATGGCCGGCACTCCCGCACCCCATCCTGTAGGGGCCGGCACTGCACACAAATCGCGGTGCCATCCAGCACTGCAGTCAGCGCTCACCGAGCCCCTCTAGGGCCCGGTACTGCACCCACACGTGAGTGGTGTCCGCGATGTTGCTACACCGCACACTGTGCCTCTCTAGGCCGGCATTACACAGTTACATTCCGCGATTATTTATTCAGCCACCTCGAGTAGGCAACCTTGGATTTAGGACTGCTGGAGGCATCCCCGTGAGAGTTCTATGTTTGTAATTCACAGGCAGACGGTGACATTGCTGATGAAACGGTAAGGGGGTGATGCAGGAATACGCAGAGGAGCTAAAGGATGGGTCGGTGAGAACCCGACCCCCCTGGAGCATCTGATCAACAACTGCACAATCACACGGAAGTTTACAGCACGGCCAAAGCAAGGGTGGAGAGGACTGCGTGGAGTTTCTACTTCACCACTTCCTCAACCAGGGAGGGAAGGAGTACTTCAGGCTCTGGAACGCTCTCTACGCCGTTAGAAAAAACTACCTGCAGCTGTGGAAGATGTTCAACGAAAAGGGTATGCGTGGTCCTTCAACTTTCACCACAATAAACATCACGTCAATTGCTTCGAATTGTCAATTAAAATACACGGTGCTCAAATTAAATCATTTAATGTTTATTTTAATAAAAAAGAAGTATATTACAGGCAGTCCTTTGACTTACGAACATGATTTGCTCCAGAGACCCGTTGGAAATTTAAAACGGTTCGTAGGTCTGAACATACTAATGTAAATGTATTTAAATGCCCATACGTCAGAATTTATTAAACGTATTACGGAAGAAAAAATAGGAAGCATTGTTAAACTCATAAAGAAGAAATATTCTACATTTGCATGTAATAAATACTATATGGTAAATGAAACGTAACATGAATAGGAAAAAATACTGTTATATTTTCACTTACCTTAAGTCCTGATGCTGGCATGTTCGTCGAAAGGGGACAATGAGTCACCACAATTCAACACAACAACAACCGCCACTCGCCACTAAGTGGCGTTGACGTCTCCACGGCACTTGTGCCAGGCATGTGCATGTTAAGGCCATCAAGTGTCGAACGCCGCTGGCAGGTCACGGGACAGACCCAGCAGGTGCCACGGGTCGACTGACTGAGACGACTGGCCGATGCACCACCTGTGCACCCTACTGTTCCAACTTGCTGTGTTTTAGCCGCCGGCGCTCTGCTCATTGTTGTGAGCGTCACTCCTCTGCCCTCCGTTGTTGCTGGAGAGCGACTGCCTCCATCTGCCCAGTAGCGTCCTTCACGAGCCTCCTCCACCGCTGGTACCAGTCATTGACAAGTCCACTCAGCTCTGCATCCTCTTGTACCATATCACTCCATCTCTTCTCTAGCCAGTGCTGCACCCGTTTAGACCCCTCTATCCAGCCGAACAAAAGCTGTTTAGGGATGCGGTTGCTGGGCATGAGGGATACATGACCCAGCCAACGCAGCCTTGCCTGCCAGAGGAGCTCACTGATGGGACTCTGTCCACATCTTTCAAGGATTTGTGAGCTCCTCACGCAATCCAGCCTGGTTAAACCCAGGATGGATTGTAGGCCAGTCTAATGTTTCTAACCAGGGAAGATGTTCCATTAGGGGGGTCCACGTTTCGNAAGCATAGAGAAGGGAGGGCATGACCGTGGCCAAGAAGACATCAAGCTTCGTGCGGAGCGACATACCAGGTAACTTCCACACATTGTTGCGCAGCCAATCAAAAGATAATTCCACTCGACTGATTCGGAGTGAGATCTCTGCTGTTAAACCATAGCCGGTCATGAGCACACTGCCCAGGTATGGAAAACTCTCTACTCTCTCCACAACTGCCCCATCACCAATTGGGAGTTGTGGGGTGGAGTGTCTGATGGTACAAAATACCCAGGCAGGGGCTTAATTTTGGTGGGGCTGATGGTAAGGCCCTACCTATTAGTGGCACACTCCAGGTTCAGCAGCAGTGCCTCCAACTCCTCCTCTGAGTGAGCAGCAATCACCAGATCATCAGCATATATAACATGGTTGACCAATAGGGAGCCATTCTTAAGTCGGGTGTTCGTAAGTGCGGGTGTTCGTAAGTCGGGTGTTCATAAGTACGGGTGTTCACGAGTGTGGGTGGTGTTCGGAATTGCAGGTGGTGTTCATAAGTGTAGGTGCTGTTCGTGAGTGCAGGTGGTGTTCGTAATTGCAGGTGGTGTTCGTAAGAACAGGCGTTCTTAAGTCGAGGACTGCCTGTACACTGCATTTTCCGTTGTCACAGGGGAAGCAGTGTTGGCTGTTACAAAAGCCAAGCCACAGCTGAAGGCTTGGATCGGCGTGAACCCACGACACCTTCTGCTGCAGCTCATCAACCAGTCTATGATTCCAGGCGACATCATAGCCAAAACGAAATCGGCAAACAGCGACGAGGACCATGCCGAGATCTTGCTCGACTTCTTCATCAACGGGCAACGACGACTGCGATAAGCTGCTGTTTGCATTGCACATCGTGAAGAACAGTACCCCGACGTCAAGAAGTGGCTGAGCTCCCTCAGTGAGTTTAAACGTCTTTGAACACCTTCAAACTTCCACAGATATCATCCACGTTATGACTCCCTCCCAGTTGACGTCTGCATTAAAATGATTCTACTTTGTGTGACTCTTGTTGTCGACTGGGAATGAGCCCCATGCGGATCAGTTTTTCACTTGAAACTATTATTTGTTGTTTCATTCAACTCATCTTCGTGCACAATTTGCCGATACCACGAGTGGAAGCATCTACAGGATTGTCCGTCGATGTATCATCCATTATTATGCAATCATGCAAGCGATTGGACAAAGCAACTGAAATGTCGGCAACATATTCCGTAAATGATAAAATAAGAATAGGTTTTCCCTTTGTGGAAATAAAACAGGTGTTAAGATGTTCAAACACCAAATATATTTTTCTCAGTTGATACTGGTAAAAAGGTCCCATATCCCTTACATAGTTTGTAGTTTTACCGCTAGGTGCAAGACAAATACATCCCAGCAAAATGAAACAAAGAATAGTTTCCAACACCCGGAGCAAAAAATACCACTTGTGTGCGCGATGGGGCAACGCTCTATCCCATACAGATGAAAGAGATGGAGATCGGTCCACTCACAAGTGCTGGACTAGAGGTGTGCGCCACCACGTGCATCAATCGTACTTTTCATTTCTTCTCAATAATCCTCAATCGCCACTACTCACTGTCTTTCAGGGTTCCTCAAGATGCTCTTGACCAAGGCCCCTTTGTTTTTGGATCAGTACAAGGACAAAGGGTTATATGGCCATATTCGCTTCAACAAGAAGACATATCCGAAGCTATACAAGATGATCTGGAACCCCTGCTCACCTGCCTGGAAAAAAGAAACTACTTCAGCAAATCCATCGCACAGGTATTGTGTTGGCTTTGGTTTTCACAGCGGAGGCTCAGGACGTTGTGAGCACTCGCTGAAACCTTGAGTTTTTTAACTCGTTCATTTTTGATATCTGTTAAAGACACGTCATCATTCAGTTGATGCGGATTAAGGGGTGCTCATGCTCACGATCAAAGATAAGGCAGTCTACAGACTGTGCAAGATGGACCATTACAAGATTATTCTCAGCAGGTAAACACAGAGAGACAATAAACCACTCATCAGCGTGACCAAAGGTTGCAGTAGCATAAGATATAACATAAGATCCTTCATGGAATGGAAAGTGAGACACTTGGGTCATTTGTAGGTATTTCAGGTAAGAATGGTATGAGTGTCACGGTGATGAGATGTTAACTACCTCGCCTGGTATGCAGAAGGCCGTGGGTTCATCCCGACCCTGACACCTGCTGTATAATTGTAGTTTGCATATCTCCCTCTCATCATCATTACAGTGATGACATGGTAACTACCTTGCCTGGTATGCAGGAGGCCGTGGGTTCGATCCCGACCCTAACACCTTCTGTATAATTGGAGTTTGCATGTCTCCCTCTCTCTCTCATCATCATCACGGTGATGATATGTTAACTATCTCACCTGGTATGCAGGAGCTCTGGTTCGATCCCGACCCTGATGCCTGCTATATAATTGGAGTTTGCATGTCTCTCTCATCATCACGGTGATGAGATGTTAACTACTCGCCTGGTATGCAGAAGGCCGTGGGTTCGATCCCGACCCTGACACCTGGTGTATAATTGGAGTTTGCATATCTCCCTCTCATCATCACTACAGTGATGACATGGTAACTACCTTGCCTGGTATGCAGGAGGCCGTGGGTTCGATCCCGACCCTAACACCTTCTGTATAATTGGAGTTTGCATGTCTCTCTCTCTCTCTNATCATCATCACGGTGATGATATGTTAACTATCTCACCTGGTATGCAGGGAGCTCTGGGTTCGATCCCGACCCTGACACCTTTATAATTGGAGTTTGTGTGTAACAGGTTCCGGAGACACTTGTAGATGTAACTTCTTTATTACAATACAACACTCCAACAGTCCTGATACTCTGTTACAGCCTAGGTACACAGCCTAGCTACACAGCCTAGATACTCTACTCTGGCTACGCTCGCCCTCACAAGGTCGTAGTCCCAGCGCTGGCTCTCACAGCATCCCAGGTCTTCAGATGGCTGGTCGTGGGTCTTGGGTCTTGAGTTACAACTCGGCCCGATCGTCCAGGAGCTCCGGTTATATGCCCAGTCCCAACGAGGGGTGGGCCGTGTGCGCCACCAGACATCCCACAGAGCACACACAGCCCCCCCGTTGGCGGCGCCAGAGGCTTAAGCGTCTGGACCCCTGGAACCCAGCGCCTGGCGCCCAGGGATTACGCGTCTGGACCCACCTGGGAACCCAGAGCCTACAGCAGCCCCTCCTCTTATGTCATCACATGATGACATGGTAACTACCTTGCCTGGTATGCAGGAGGCCGTGGGTTCGATCCCGACCCTAACACCTTCTGTATAATTGGAGTTTGCATGTCTCCCTCTCTCTCTCATCATCATCACGGTGATATGTTAACTATCTCACCTGGTATGCAGGAGCTCTGGTTCGATCCCGACCCTGATGCCTGCTATATAATTGGAGTTTGCATGTCTCTCTCATCATCACGGTGATCAGATGTTGACTACTCGCCTGGTATGCAGGAGGCCGTGGGTTCGATCCCTACCCTGACATCTGCTGTATAATTGGAGTTTGCTTGTCTCTCTCCCTGTGGTCACGTGGATTTTTTTCCGGCTCCTCCAGCTTTTCTCTCTACATTTAGAATCAACATGCATTTCAAGTTATATGGCATCTAGAAATCTCCACATGATAAGCCACTTCGTTGAGCTATCATTTGTGGCCAGGTCACTTATGAAAAGAGAGCTACAGTAGATCCTCGATTATCCGGTGGTCTTCGGGGGGAAGGGCACCAGAATAAAAAAAACGCCGGATAATTATTACTACGTCATCATAATTTAAAATATCGTATCTTTGCACATTATTACATGACATTATGTTTTAAGTTTGTGTATATGTTTTTTTGTGTTTTTAATTTGCTACTATGTGAAATTGGTCTAAATAAACTGCAAATAGATGCGAATAAATATTCTACTGTTAAAAGTTATTGTATCTACCGTACCGTATTTACCACTCTAATCTCGAAGACAGCATGTGGAGATTTACGAGTAGTGGGTTCCATGGAGACAAACACTTGAACTTGGAGGCAACACGTTTATTCTAACACCCCAACAGGGTAACTGCATAAACGTACGGGATAACGAATAGGTGGTGACCACCACGAGTAACTTGGACACAACGGGGAACTAGATAACCGGTCAGTCAGTGACGCACTGCCTGACCCACGAAGCCGAGCGTAACAACCGAAGAGTGACAACCAAAGAAACGTAGCACGGCGGGTTGATTACAGAAGACAGCCCGGATCTGCGCTCGGGACTTCCCTTTTGTGCCCCTGAGCGTGGCCTGGCTCCGCCCTAGGCCAATGATCCTACTAGAAGGTTCTGGACCTTATGTCACTTGGCCCCCTCGCTACCCTCTCCTGGTCACGTGCCCTCTCAGGTTCACCCAGACTGTGATGTCCTGAAGTGCCCTCTTTCTGGCCACCACCAGAAGCATGTCCCCTGAGGGCTGTGTCTATGCTATATACACTCCGGTGCCAGAAAAAGACGCCAACATGCACATTACCACTCTTCTTCCAGTAGCTGGCGCTAGACGCCATAGTGACTCAATATATACTTACTACGCTCTCATTTTAACACAACCGTGTGTCTGATGATCGCCGAACTGGTTTTTCCGCTTTCCTCGGATCGTCCGCTGGACTGCCGTATAATGCTGGAAGCAGCCGGATAACCGTGCGCCGGGATAATCATGATCATCTCAGCTGGGCCTTACCGGGCAAAATAACAATAAGTTTTTAGTTTAGCTTTAGAATGACGTTTATGTTTGTACACTAATGCAGCGACGACGTGATGCTTTGCAGGACCTGAGAGCAATGGAGAACAAACACGGACGGGACGTGGCGGCAAAGCACGTGTTAGAGCTCACGTTGGGGAAGAGCCGGGTAAAGCCCAGGCTGTTCTTGGAGGTTCTTTGGGGACTTCGAGATCAACACCCCAAGTTTAACTCCATCTTTCGTAACATGTGAGCTTTGTTAAGCCAGATTCACATTTCAGATCTTTTTTTCAATCTAATTTTGTTTTGCCTTTGTACCAGCTCACTGTGATCCTAAGCAATTGAGGCTGTAATTTAATCGGCGTTTGTTAAATGATTTCCTTTAGCAATATACACATTAAGATGGTCCTTTAGCATTTACACGTTAAAATGGTTCTTTAGTACATATACGTCAAGGTGGCACTTTAGTGTATACGTTAAGATGGCACTTTAGTATATAAGTTAAGATGGTCCTTTAGCACATATGTTAAGAAGCATCGGGAAGTGCAATAAAGAGTCCCACATTGTTTAAAAAAAAATAGTTTTACCTTTTGCACCAGCTCACTGTGATCCTCTGCAATTCAAGGTCGTAATTTTATTGCCGCTTGTTAAGTGATTTCCTTTAGCATATACACGTTAAGATGGCCCTTAAGCACACATGCTAAGACGCATCCAGGAAGTGCAAATGAGAGTCCCACATCGTCAATTCCCTCCTCTGTCCCTTCCCACCCTGCCCGCTCCTCTCGCCCCTTGCTTGGCCATGTAATTTAAAAATAAGGCTTGCATTTTTAAAAAAGACATCGCCTCCATTAAGAACTCCTCCCAGCTCTTCTCTGCTGAAGTGACCCTCAATTTCAGAAATCCTTTGAAATCAAAATCTGAATATTATTCATACTGGAGGAGAAACCCCCTGAGCCATCAAGCTATTTTTCACAAATGTCCAGTAGGGGCACGGGGTCAGAACCACTGGCGGAGCCAGTGGGGGGAGGGGGGGGTTGGGTGGCATGTGCCCCCCAATGATCCGATCGAAATCCCCAATTTCGATCGGATCATTGGGGTTTATTAGTAATAAATCGGCATTTTGCGACCCCACTGCCACTGTGTAGCATATTATTGTGCCAGGGCCTCTATGAGATGATAGGACAATAGTCTGAGTCCATCATTGGCGATAAGTAACGGCAAAGCGGTTATAAGTGACTCGCAGAATTGTGCGCAGTTGCGTATACAGAACACGACTTCCCTGAAGGCAAACACCTTCAGCGAGCACGATGCCGATCACACACGGTTCAAAATCGACCCTCGATCGATGGCTGTGCCATCGCCGCACACGCGTTGAATAAAAAGCAAGGGACAAGTCCTTACTATCTAACAACTCCTATCATTTTTCATTGCTGGAGGGGTTGCCCCCCTACCTGAAATCCTGGCTCCGCCATTGCGTGGAGCTAATAAGAGTGCCGTTGAGCGCAAATCAAATATTCTTGGTTCTTTCGGTAAAGTCACGTGGATAGAAAAGAAAAATTAATTAAATAAAAATGAAGGCAAATTTTTTTGTATTTCATGATTTATTTATTTTTTTCTACGTGGCTTTACCGAAAGAACCAAAGGATATGAATTCCTGCAGTCACGAAAGTCTTAAGCGCAAATCAAGGCCGAGGTTGATTTCTTCGTGCTGAATCCTGGGAGTGCGCCACTACCGTTGGGTCCTGATAGGGGCGGGGAATCCCCTTTGGCTGTACGCGACCTCGGGAGCAAATTTGCACACCCTGGGCTTCTGCTGCTTTGCCCCGTCACCCAGGAGAGGAGTGTGTGTAAGGGTTGCTCGGAACGGTCGTCGCGTCGTTCCGTATCCGTTTTGTTGCTGCGGTGTTCTGTGATTGTCGACACGCGGGTTTGGCTGAGTTAAGCTGGTCAAATACAAGCTTATGTAAAAGTGTGCTATTACTGTTGCCGAGCGTTTCGAAGAGTCGGTTGTACTTGTATTCTTGGTTCTTTCAGATAAAGTCACGCAGATAGAAAATCTAAAATAAAAAAATTATTTTAATGTTTATTTTCTATCTATGTGACTTTACCGAAAGAACCAAGAATATGAATTCCTGCAGTCACGAAAAGTTTTAAGTAAAAATTTGGTTGTAGTTGGTTGTCAATAAATGATTATCCTCCACTTGGTTGGCGTCCTTTTGCTTAGCGTATCAACAGCGCATAACGAGTCAAGGCATAGTTAATACATTACAAATATTGTTAAGATTCATTGTATTCCGGATCGGGTTATTGTCCTTTTGCTGTCGCCGCTAAAGCACGTTTCAAAATCCGCATTGGTGCCTTATACAAATGTAGTGTATTCAACTGAGTCGCAGACGTACTCTGGAGGCAACACATTTATTAATACCAACACAAGGGGTAACTGCCCTTAACAGAATAACAACCTACGGTGGTGACCATCAGGCTAACTACACCAATTACAACGTGACTCGCTACGACGGACCAGGACCACAGCTTGGGTCCAGGTCCACGTGTTGGCGACTCTGTAGTGACGTAGAACGTAGGACATAGAGCGTAGATTTCTTGAGGATGAACATCAGCGCCGGTCCCTCTGGGGGACCCGGCTTATATCCTCCGCGGTCGTGGCCGGCTCGCCCTTAGCCACGCCCACCCTCCAGAATCCTCCAGCAGGATCTGGACCCGACCACGTGACCACCCCCAGCCCCCGTTTGGGCTCCTTTGTAGACTTAACCGGTCACGTGTCCTTTGGGGTCAACCAGAGTGCCACGACCCTCAGTAACCCCTTCCCTACGGCCGGCACTCCCGCACCCTGTCCTGTAGGGGCCGGCACTGCACGCAGATCGCGGTGCCATCCAGCGCTGTCGATCAGCGCTCACCGAGCCCTCTAGAGCCCGGTACTGCACCCACACCCGAGTGGTGCACTTGGTGTCGCTACACCGCACGCCGTGACTCTCTAGGGCCAGCATTACAGTGACATCCCGCGATGTCGCTACACAGACGATTGAGATTCATCATCTCTAGTGACCGACCTCTTTATTTAACCCAGGTAAGACTGACCTCCTTTATTTAACCCAGGTGATAGCCCGATGGAGAGTCATCATCTCGAGTGACTGACCTCCTTTATTTAATGCAGGTGATAGCCCCGATTGAGTCATCATTCGAGTGACTGACATCCTTTATTTAACCCAGGTGTGAGCCATCCTTTATTTAAACCAGGTAAGACTGACATCCTTTATTTAACCCAGGTGTGAAACATCCTTTATTTAACCCAGGTGTGAGACATCCTTTATTTAACCCAGGTAAGACATCCTTTATTTAACCCAGGTGTGAGACATCCTTTATTTAACCCAGGTAAGACATCCTTTATTTAACCCAGGTGTGAGACATCCTTTATTTAACCCAGGTAAGACATCCTTTATTTAACCCAGGTGTGAGACATCCTTTATTTAACCCAGGTAAGAGACCTCCTTTATTTAACCCAGGTGTGACATCCTTTATTTAAACCAGGTGAGACATCCTTTGTTTAACTCAGGTAAAACTGACCTCCTTTATTTAACCCAGGTGTGAGACATCCTTTATTTAACCCAGGTAAGACATCCTTTATTTAATCCAGGTCAGACATGCTTTATTTAACCCAGGTAAGACTGACCTCCTTTATTTAACACAGGTGTGACACATCCTTTATTTAACCCAGGTGAGAGCCCCCATTGATATCCATCATCTCTAGTGATACACCTCCTTTATCTAACCCAGGTGTGAGATATCCTTTATTGAACCCAGGTGAGAGTACCCATTGATATCCATCATCTCTAGTGACTGACCTCCTTTATTTAACCCGGGTGTGGTGAAGTATGGTCGAAAAAAACCGACTTAACGATACAATCCGCACTTTGAACATTTAAAATTTCGATTTAAAGCTTTCGTGACTGCAGGGATTCATATTCTTGGTTCTTTCGGTAAAGTCACGTAGAAGGGGAATAATAAAATAATACAAATACAATTATAAAAATAAACAATAAAATAAAAACAATTAAATTCTCACGACGTTTCTATTGCTACACAAGCAATCATCATCATGTGTGAAAACCACAGCAAGAAAACTTTTTCGCATTTATTGTTTAAGGTCATCGATAACGGTGAATAGCGTGCATTTAATCTACAACACTAAAAGGCGAAAAAACAACGATGATACATTCACGTAAGTGAACTTATAACTTTACATTCACGTTTTAAGGATAAATAATTAAGCGCTTACCGTTTGCCGGGTTTATGCAACGTTCTCAGAGTCGCTATGATGCAATTCCCTTAAGAATTCTCCTCAGCGAGTATTTTAAAACAAATATATTAATCTTTATAGAAATATCGTGAGCATCAGCAATAGTTTATAGATATTATTCTCTTCATGAATCGAGTTTGTGTCGTGTTTTTTTTTTAATCGATGCAAAAAAATTAATTTGATTGCGTGCTCTGAGGGAGATTTGAACGTTTTATTTTGGCGGGAAAACGGCGACGGGCGGTGGCGCGCGCTACGCCCCCCCTAACACCAGCCCCTCCCTCTCCCATTCAAGCCAATGGGCGTGACAGCGCCCCCCCCCAACAATTCTAACCAATCAGCGCGAGACCACTCCCCCCACAATTAGAACCAATCAGCGCGAGACCTCCCCTCCCCAACAATTCTAACCAATCAGCGCGAGACCTCCCCCCCCCCCCATTCAAACCAATGGCCACGAGACCCCTCCCCCCCCTTCAAGCCAATGGGAGGGAGACATCCCCCCCCCACAATTCGAACCAATCAGCGCGAGACCTCCCCCCCCCCACAATTCTAACCAATCAGCGCGAGACCTTCTCCCCCCCCCNATTCAAACCAATGGTCACGAGACCCCCTCCCCCCCATTCAAGCCAATGGGAGGAGGGAGATCTCCCCACCCCCCACAATTCGATCCAATCAGAGCGAGACCTCCCCACCCCCCCNAATTCGAACCAATGGGCGTGAGAGCACCCCCTCCCCATTCAAACCAATGCCACGAGACCCCTCCCCCCCCTTAAAGCCAATGGGAGGGAGACCTCCCCACCCCTCCACAATTCGAACCAATCAGAGCGAGACCTCCCCACCCCCCCAATTCGAACCAATGGGCGTGAGAGCACCTCCCCCCCCCCACAATTCAAACCAATCAGCGCGAGACCGCCCCCCCNATTCAAACCATTGGGTAGGAGACGCCCCCCCCCCCGCCATTTAAACCGTTGGCCACGAGACCTCCCCTCCCCCCACAATTCAAACCAATCAGCGCGAGACCTCCCCCTCCCCCCACAATTCAAACCAATCAGCGCGAGACCACCCCCCCCCCCCCACAATTCAAACCAATCAGCGCGAGACCGCCCCCCCATTCAAACCATTGGGGAGGAGACGCCCCCCCCCCGCCATTTAAACCGTTGGCCACGAGACCTCCCACCCCCACAATTCAAACCAATCAGCGCGAGACCTCCCCCTCCCCTCACATTCAAACCAATCAGCGCGAGACGGCCCCTCCCCTCACAATTCGAACCAATCAGCGCGAGACCTCCCCCCCCCCCCCCCCATTCAAACCAATCAGCGCGAGACCTCCCCCTCCCCCCCCCCCCCCATTCAAACCAATCAGCGCGAGACCGACCCCCCCCCCCCCCCACACTTCGGACCAATCAGCGCGAGACCTCCCCCCCCCCNATTCAAACCAATGGGCGCGAGACCTCCCCCCCCCTCCCTCATTCAAACCATTGGGTAGGAGACGCCCCTCCCCCCCCGCCATTTAAACCGTTGGCCACGAGACCTCCCACCCCCACAATTCAAACCAATCAGCGCGAGACCTCCCCCCTCCCCCCCATTCAAACAATGGGCGCGAGACCGCCCCCCCCCACCAATCAAACCAACGGCTACAATAAGCCCTCCCCCCACCCATTCAAACCAATGGGCGCGAGACCGCCCCCCCCCACCAATCAAACCAACGGCTACAATAAGCCCCTCCCCCCACCCCATTCAAACCAATGGGCGCGAAACCGCCCCCCCCACCAATCAAACCAACGGCTACAATAAGCCCCTCCCCCATTCAAACCAATGGGCGCGAGACCGCCCCCCCCTCACCAATCAAACCAACGGCTACAATAAGCCCCTCCCCCCACCCCATTCAAACCAATGGGCGCGAGACCACCCCCCCCCACCAATCAAACCAACGGCTACAATAAGCCCCTCCCCCCCACCCCCCATTCAAACCAATGGGCACGAGACCACCCCCCCCACCAATCAAACCAACGGCTACAATAAGCCCCTCCCCCCCACCCCATTCAAACCAATGGGCGCGAGACCGCCCCCCCNACCAATCAAACCAACGGCTACAATAAGCCCTCCCCCCATTCAAACCAATGGGCGCGAGACGGCCCCCCCCCACCAATCAAACCAACGGCTACAATAAGCGCCTCCCCCCCCCCCCCATTCAAACCAATGGCGCGAGACCACCCCCCCCCACCAATCAAACCAACGGCTCAATAAGCCCCTCCCCCCACCCCCCATTCAAACCAATGGGCACGAGACCCCCCCCCCACCAATCAAACCAACGGCTCAATAAGCCCCTCCCCCTCACAATTCAAACCAATGGGCACGAGACCGCCCCCCCCATCAATCAAACCAACGGCTACAATAGCCCCTCCCCCCACCATTCAAACCAATGGGCACGAGACCACCCCCGCCACCAANCAAACCAACCAATAAGCCCTCCCCCCCCCCCATTCAAACCAATGGCACGAGACCCCCCCCCACCAATCAAACCAACGGCTCAATAAGCCCCTCCCCCCCCCCCCCCATTCAAACCAATGGGCGCGAGACCACCCCACCCACCAATCAAACCAACGGCTACAATAACCCCTCCCCCCCCCCCATTCAAACCAATGGGCACGAGACCACCCCCCCACCAATCAAACCAACCACAATAAGCCCTCCCCCCACCCCCCATTCAAACCAATGGCGCGAGACCCCCCCCCACCCACCAATCAAACCAACGGCTACAATACCCCTCCCCCCCCCCCATTCAAACCAATGGCGCAAGACGCCCGCCCCCACCAATCAAACCAACGGCAATAAGCCCTCCCCCCACCCCCATTCAAACCAATGGGCACGAGACCACCCCCCCCACCAATCAAACCAACGGCTACAATAAGCCCCTCCCCTCACAATTCAAACCAATGGGCACGAGACCCCCCCCACCAATCAAACCAACGGCTACAATAAGCCCCTCCCCCCCCCATTCAAACCAATGGGCGCGAGACGCCCCCCCCACCAATCAAACCAACGGCTACAATAACCCCTCCCCCCTTCAAACCAATGGGCACGAGACCACCCCCCCACCAATCAAACCAACGGCCAATAAGCCCTCCCCTCACAATTCAAACCAATGGGCACGAGACCCCCCCCACCAATCAAACCAACGGCTCAATAACCCCTCCCCCTCCATTCAAACCAATGGCACGAGACCCCCCCCACCAATCAAACCAACGGCTACAATAAGCCCCTCCCCCCCCCATTCAAACCAATGGGCGCGAGACGGCCCCCCCCNAAATCAAACCAACGGCTACAATAAGCCCTCCCCCCCCCCCATTCAAACCAATGGGCACGAGACCGCCCCCCACCAATCAAACCAACGCCCCTCCCCCCACCCCCATTCAAACCAATGGGCACGAGACTATCCAATGCTGGATGAACATCAAAGTGGTGGTGATGGTAATGGCCGTGTCTCTTACCATGCGCGTCTTCTCCAATCGTCGAGCTATTCTCTCTCTGTGTCTCGCAGCGTACTCACCACCATCACCATGGTCTTGCCACTGCTGCATGAAGGCTACGCGACGCTGTTGACTACCTCGTCTGGGTTGATGTTAAAGGGCCGTCCATAAATGACGTCACGCGATTTTGGGCGATTTTTGACCCCCCCCCCCCCTCGTCACGCGGCGTCACAAAAAGTCAGACCCCCCCCCCTCAAATATGACGTCACAAAGCTCTGCCCCCACCTCCCCCAAAAACGATAAAACACGCTTCAAATCGCTTTAAACTATTGTCATTGTGGTGCGTATTTAATGTGGCGCTGCACTCTGATGTTGTAGGAGAAACATTTTTTAAAAGTCTATTTAATTAAGTAGAACGTGTTGTCTATATTTATTTAAAGTTGCGCATTTGATGTGACGTCACATTTCTCAACCACCCCCCCCCTCGTCACACATCGTCACAAATGTCTGACCCCCCATCCCCAATAGGTGCGTGACGTCATTTATGGACGCCCCCTAACTACCTCGCCTGGTATGCAGGAGGTCGCGGGAGATGTTAACTACCTCGCCTGGTATGCAGGAGGTCGTGGGTTCTGTGAGATGTTGACTACCACGCCTGGTATACAGGAGGACGTGGGTCCTGTTGTACATTTGAAGTCTGCGTCTCTCTCCCGTAGTGAGATGTTGACTAGTTCGCTTGGTCTACAGGAGGTCGTGGTTCTGTGAGATGTTGACTACCTCGCTTGTCTACAGGAGGTTGTGGGTCCTGCTGTATATTTTGAGTCTGCGTCTCTCACTCCGAGGTGAGATGTTGACTACCTCGCTTGGTCTACAGGAGGTTGTGGGTCCTGCTGTATATTTGGAATCTGCGTCTCTCACTTCGAGGTGAGATGTTAACTACCTCGCTTGGTCTACAGGAAGTCGCAGGAGATGTTGACTACCTCGCCTGGTCTACAGGAGATCGTGGGTCCTGTGAGATGTTGACTATCTTGCCTGGTCTACAGGAGGTCGTGGGTCCTGTGGTATATTTGGAGTCTGTGTCTCTCTCCCCATGGTGGGATGTTGACTAGTTCGCCTGGTCTACAGGAGGTCGTGGGTCCTGTGAGATGTTGACTACCTCGCCTGGTATACAGAGGTCGTGGGTCCTGTGGTATATTTGGAGTCTGCGTCTCTCTCCCAGTGGTGAGATGTTGACTACCTCGCCTGGTCTACAGGAGGTCGTGGGGGTTTCTGTTTGAACTTAGTCACATAGTCACTTTAAGATGTTTTGTTCATGTTTTTGTTTTTGTTTGTTGCGGTTGCACCCGATTCAAGAGCCGAATGGCTCACAGGGCGATACCTAATAAATTTAATGAAACTGAACTAGCAGCAGCACCAACATAATTCATAAAGTGTAATCATAAATCTTGACTTAAAGCTTTTGTGACTGCAGGAATTCATATTCTCAGGGTCTTTCGGTAAAGTCACGTAGATATGTTGAAAGAAAATAACTATAAATCCTTTATATGCGTGGCATCGGTTTTATTTTATTATTCATTTCTGTTTTTCTTGAGTAAGAGTTTCATTTTTATCACATTGGTATTTTTAATTAAATATGAATTTTTTTTCCTAAAAAGTGGAAAATTTTGCTAACAAGATTTCACGAAAATAAATTGTCACGCACAACGAGTCTGTGTGCAAAATGTCAGCTCGATTGGATCACGGAAGTGGGTTAAAAAACGACCGAAAGATTTGCACGGTCGTAAGCGCGCAAGCAAGTGAACTTAATATAAAGGATTTAAAAACAACGACGTTTCGATCGCAACGCGGGCGCGTTCGTCTTCAGGAGGAGAAAAGAGAGGAAAGCTGCTGAGGCAGACTGTTTTAAAGGTTTAAAATGGGTGTAGCCCAAGGGTCATAAACGAAGTGGGCGGTTCTAGTGATGTTAACGTGAGAATTAGCATGTTAATGTAAGATCGGAGAGTGGCGCTTAATAGTCATCAACATCAGTATCATCAGTGCCACCAACCACCACCATCATCATCAGTGGCAGCAGCACCAACATAATTCACAAAGTGTAATCATCAGCATAGCATCACGGCAATAAACATGGCCATCATCATCGTCAGCGCCATCATGAACATTGGCAACTTTTAGATTTGAAGCTTTCGTGACTGCAAGGATTCATATTCTTAGGTTTTTTCGGTAAAGTCACGTAGGTGGAACCGTCACAGCCACGACAGCTGTATCATTTACTTGATACAGCTGTCGTGGCTGTGAAGACGGAAGCTTGTGTTGCCTCCGAAACGTCGTGATTTTTATTTTTTNATTTTACTTTTATTAATTTTAATTTTAATCTTTTACCTACGTGACTTTACCGAAAAAACCTAAGAATATTGGCAACTTTGTTATTTCTTTTAACCCATCTAGGTGACTTTGCCGAATGACCCCAAAGAATATGAATTCCATGCAGTCACGATAGCCTTAAGTCAAGATTAGCAAGTGACTGGTCCTGGCCATAGAAGATGGAATGTAACACAAAAGTCTTTATTGGTTGATCACAATCACCGATACGCGTGACGTTACCGTCGCGTTAGCGAATCATCGTCGAATCCAACGAAGCTGCTGCTCTAAGATCGATTATAGACAAAGTTGAGCTCGTCCTGACCACGCCCACCGCCCACTAGCCCCGCCCACCATCCAACTGACCACGCCCACCATCCCACTCACTCTGACCCCCCGTCCGATCACGCCCACTGCCCACCACCAACAACCGCCATTCGCCACTAAGTGGCGTCACCACGACGCTTGTGCCAGGCCAAGTGCAAGCTTGAGGCTACCACGTGAAGTGTCGAACGCCCGCTGGCAGGAGGTCACGGGCAGACCCAGCAGGTGCCACGGGTCGACTGACCGAGATGACCGAGATGACTGGCTGATGCACCACCTGTGCCCCCTACTGTGCCAACTTGCTGTGCTTTAGCCACCCGGCGCTCCGCTCGTTATTGTGAGCGTCGCTCCTCCGCCCTCCGTTGTTGTTGGAGGGCGACTGCCTCCAACTGCCCAGTAGCGTCCTTCACGAGCCTCCTCCACAGAGGCCGATCTTGACACCACTGGTACCAGTCATCGGCAAGTCCACTCAGCTCCACGTCCTCCTGTACCACATCACTCCATCTCTTCTCTGCCCACCAACACACTGACTACGCCCATCACCTGCGCTGACCCCATGTGGCCAAAATGAAATAATGGGAAGGCGGAGCCTAATTAGGAAGGGGATGCGACGTTAGGGGGAGGGCATAGACAGGAAGTGACTGGGGGTGGGACTTGTGGAGTTAGGGGCGGGCTTAGACAGGAAGTGACTGGGGGGGGTGGACTTGTGGAGGTAGGGGCGGGCTTAGACAGGAAGAGACTGGGGGGGAGGACTTGTGGAGTTAGGGGGCGGGGCTTAGACAGGAAGTGACTGGGGGGTGGACTTGTGGAGTTAGGGGGCGGGCTTAGACAGGAAGTGACTGGGGGGTGGGACTTGTGGAGTTAGGGGGCGGGGCTTAGACAGGAAGTGACTGGGGGTGGGACTTGTGGAGTTAGGGGCGGGCTTAGACAGGAAGTGACTGGGGGGGTGGGACTTGTGGAGTTAGGGGCGGGGCTTAGACAGGAAGAGACTGGGGGGGGGGGCTTGTGGAGTTAGGGGCGGGGCTTAGACAGGAAGAGACTGGGGGGGTGGGCTTGTGGAGTTAGGGGCGGGGCTTAGACAGGAAGAGACTGGGGGGTGGGACTTGTGGAGATAGGGGGCGGGGCTTAGACAGGAAGAGACTGGGGGGGGGACTTGTGGAGTTAGGGGCGGGCTTAGACAGGAAGAGACTGGGGGGNCTTGTGGAGTTAGGGGGCGGGCTTAGACAGGAAGAGACTGGGGGGGGGCTTGTGGAGTTAGGGGGCGGGGCTTAGACAGGAAGAGACTGGGGGTGGGCTTGTGGAGTTAGGGGCGGGGCTTAGACAGGAAGAGACCGGGGGGGGTGGGACTTGTGGAGTTAGGGGCGGGCTTAGACAGGAAGAGACTGGGGGGGGCTTGTGGAGTAGGGGCGGGCTTAGACAGGAGAGACTGGGGGGTGGGACTTGTGGAGTAGGGGGCGGGGCTTAGACAGGAAGAGACTGGGGGGTGGGACTTGTGGAGTTAGGGGCGGGCTTAGACAGGAAGAGACTGGGGGGGGGGCTTGTGGAGTTAGGGGCGGGGCTTAGACAGGAAGTGACTGGGGGNGCTTGGAGTTAGGGGCGGGGCTTAGACAGGAGTGACTGGGGGGTGGGACTTGTGGAGTTAGGGGGGGGCTTAGACAGGAAGAGACTGGGGGGTGGGCTTGTGGAGTTAGGGGCGGGGCTTAGACAGGAAGACTGGGGGGTGGGCTTGTGGAGTTAGGGGCGGGGCTTAGACAGGAAGAGACTGGGGGGGCTTGGAGTTAGGGGCGGGGCTTAGACAGAAGAGACTGGGGGGGGCTTGTGGAGTTAGGGGCGGGCTTAGACAGGAAGAGACTGGGGGGGGGCTTGTGGAGTTAGGGGNCGGGCTTAGACAGGAAGAGACTGGGGGGGACTTGTGGAGTTAGGGGCGGGCTTAGACAGAAGAGACTGGGGGGGCTTGTGGAGTTAGGGGGCGGGGCTTAGACAGGANGTGAGGGGGGGGCTTGTGGAGTTAGGGGGGGCTTAGACAGGAGTGACTGGGGGNGGGACTTGTGGAGTTAGGGGCGGGGCTTAGACAGGAAGAGACTGGGGGGGGCTTGTGGAGTTAGGGGCGGGCTTAGACAGGAAGTGACTGGGGGGGGCTTGTGGAGTTAGGGGGGCTTAGACAGGAAGAGACTGGGGGGCTTGTGGAGTTAGGGGCGGGCTTAGACAGGAGAGACTGGGGGGGGGCTTGTGGAGTTAGGGGCGGGGCTTAGACAGAAGAGACTGGGGGGGGACTTGTGGAGTTAGGGGGCGGGCTTAGACAGAAGAGACTGGGGGGGCTTGTGGAGTTAGGGGCGGGGCTTAGACAGGAAGTGACTGGGGGGTNGGACTTGTGGAGTTAGGGGCGGGCTTAGACAGGAAGAGACTGGGGGGGGCTTGTGGAGTTAGGGGCGGGCTTAACNACAGGCCAAGGAGTTCTGAAATCAAATTCCTCTATATAGTGAGTTCAGCATAATCTCATCATCATCAATGTTACATCATTATTATTATTGTGCGTGTGCGAATTGAATGAACGCAAATTGGCGTAACAGCCCTCGTCGATTTGTGTTTATCGTTGCGTATGGCACTAAGTGTGGTGCTCTAATAGATCTCTATGTATCTCTATGTGTCTATATGAATATATATGTATCTCTATGTGTCTTTATGTATTTCTATATATCTCCATGTGTCTCTATGGATCTCTATGCATCTCTATCGGTGTCTATGTGTCTCTATGGGTCTCTATGTATCTCTATGTGTCTCTATGTATCTCTATGTATATCTATGTATCTCTATGGGTCTCTATGTATCTTAATGGGTCTTTACGTATTTCTACGTATCTCTATGTGTCTTTATAGATCTCTATGTACATATATGTATCTCTACGTGTCTCTATGTATCTCTATGTGTCTTATAGATCTCTATGTACATCTATGTATTTCTACGTGTCTCTATGCATCTCTATGTGTCTCTATGGATCTCTATTGGTTTATATGTATCTCTATGTATCTCTACGTGTCCCTATGCATCTCTATTGGTCTCTATGTATCTCTACGTGTCTCTATCTATCTCTCTGCGTCTCTACGTATCTCTGTGTGACTCTCTCTATGCGTAATTCACGAGTCCATGACACGATCCGGAGTCTTGCGGACGCACGTGAAAGTGAAGTCACCGGCCGGAGGGTGGGAAGGAAGGGGGGAGAGGGGGGATCACCCCCTTTGTGACGTCACGACCACGTGCCCTTTGTGACATCACGGGGGTGGGTAGCACGGGGTCACTTGACGTCGCAGTTGAGCCAGTACTTGGCGATGGAGCGTGGGTAGGGCGGAGAGGCACGCTCCACTCGACGGCTGGACAGGTCAACGCGGTAGTAGGAGTCTGCCCCACGCACACACAAGGGGGGACAGGTTGTAGGATATTTCTCTTCTTGGTACTTTCGGTAAAGTCATCACGTAGAAGGGAAGTAATAAAATAATAAAAATAAAACAATGAAATAAAATTCATCTTCTTGGTTCTTTCGGTAAAGTCACGTAGAAGGGAAGTAATAAAATAATAAAANTAAAACACAATAAAATAATTCTCACGACGTTTCGGCCACAACGCAAGCAGCCGTCCTCAGGTGAAAACCAGGTCTTAGACAGCGCCGGCTGCTTGCGTTGTGGCCGAAACGTCGTGAGAATTATTTTTTATGTTTTATTTTTTTATTTNATTACTTCCCTTCTACGTGACTTTACCGAAAGAACCAAGAAGATGAATCCTGCAGTCACGAAAGCTTTAAATCGAAAATTGTAGGATATTCTTTGGACTTTCGGTAAAGTCAAGTAGATGGTTCAAAGAAAATGACAAAAATAACAAATTCGTTGTTTTAGTTATTGCCGAAAAACCCAAGAATATTCTACAACCAGGGGTCACAGTTAGTAGGATTCTTGCCCACGCACATAGGGGGGCGGGTCACAGTTAGTAGGAGTTTTGCCCACGCACACACAGGGGGGGGGGGGCACTGTTAGTAGGATTCTTACCCCGCACACACAAGGGAGGGACAGGTTGTAGGATATTCTTGGGACTTTCGGTAAAGTCAAGTAGATAGGTTCAAAGAAATGACAAAAATAACACATTTGTTGTTTTTGTTATTGCCGAAAAACCCAAGAATATTCTACTTTAGATCCCCGTATAGCCTTAACAGACTGTAGGGGCAAGTGCTGTTAGCGAGCACCTATGAAGGCAGGAACAGTACACGACGGGGTCGATGGCCATCACCACGCCCGACCGCCTTTGTCTCCCCAGTGGCGATGTTTACACACCGCACCAGGTACTCATTTCAGGCTGAGTCGACTAGGGGAGGTCCGTGACCGGTTCAGATAATCGTCACTGGTGTTGGCCGTGAGCGGGAATCGAACCCGTGTCGCTGGGTTCATAGCGCAGTGCGCTAACCGCTACACTACCGCTCCCCACTAACACACACGGGGGGGGGCGGGGAGGGGGTACAGTTAGTAGGATTCTTGCCCACGCACAACAGGAGGTGCGTGGGAAGGACTAAAAAGCTCAAGGTAACAACGACAAGCAGTTATAATGAGATGAGTATTCAATTTGGTATAGTGGTGTAGTGTATAGTGTAGTGTATATACACTACACTATACACTACATACACACTACACTATACATTACACTATACNTACACACTGCAATATGCACACACTATACACNACACTATACACTACACACTATACACNACACTATACACTACACTAACACATACTTACATACACACTATACACTACACTATACACTACTATACACTTACACTATACACACACACTACTACACTATACACACACACACTCTATACACACACACACATACACTACACTATACACTACACANAGACTACACTAACATTATACACACTACACTATACACACACACTACACTACTACACACACNATACACACTATACACACACTACACATACACTACANTATACACCACTATACACTACACTATACACCACGCGACTGCACCTCCGCTGTAGAAGTAGACGTCCAGTGGCGTGGGTGACAACAGGCCGTCCACCCGTGGCACACCGCGCCAGCTCCGTGCCGTGTCCCGCGAGCAGTCTCGTGCACAGCAGGCAGCAGCAGGGGCAGCAGTAGTAGCAGTAATAGTAGCAGTAATAGTAGCAGTAGTGTAGCAGTAGTAGCCAGTAAGTAGTAGAGTAGCAGCAGTAGTAGTGCAGCATAGTAGTAGTGTAGCAGCAGTAGTAGTAAGCAGTGTGCAGCGTAGNAGTAGCAGTAGTAGTAGTAGTAGCAGAGTAGTAGTAGTGAGTAGTAGTAGTGTGGGNAGTAGCAGTAATAGTAGCAGAGTGAGTAGTAGCAGAGTAATAGAGTAGTAGTAGCAATAGTACAGCAGAGCGAGTAGTAACAGTAGTAGCAGCAGNAGTAAGAGCAGAGTGNAGCAGTAGTAGCAGCAGAGTAGTAGCAGAGTAGTAGCAGCAGTAGTAGTGNAGTAGTAGCAGAGTAGTAGTAGCAGTGTGAGTAGTAGCAGTAGTAGCAGCAGAGTAGTGAGTAGTAGCAGTTAGTAGCAGTGACAGTAGTAGTAGCAGAGCAGTAGTAGCAGAGTGAGCAGCAGTTGTAGCAGCAGTAGTAGCAGCAGTAGTAGTAGCAGCAGCAGTAGTAGTAGCAGCAGTAGTAACAGCAGCAGTAGTAGTAGCAGTAGTAGTAGTAGCAGCAGTAGTAGCAGTAGAAGCAGCAGTGATAGTAGCAGCAGGAGTAGCAGCAGTAGTAGTAGCAGCATCAGCAGTAGTAGCAGCAGTAGCAGTAGTAGCAAGTAGCAGCAGTAGTAGTAGCAGCATCAGTAGCAGCAGCAGTCCTAGCAGCAGCAGTAGTAGCAGTAGCAGCAGTAGTAGCANCAGCAGTAGTAGCAGTAGCAGCAGGAGTAGTAGCAGCAGCAGTAGTAGCAGCAGTAGTAGCAGCAGCAGTAGCAGCAGCAGTCCTAGCAGCAGCAGTAGTAGTAGCAACAGCAGTAGTTGCAGCAGTAGTAGTAGCAGCAGTAGTAGCAGCAGCAGTAGCAGCAGTAATAGCAGCAGCAGTAGCAGCAGTAGTAGCAGCAGCATCAGCAGTAGTAGCAGCAACAGTAGTAGCAGTAGCAGCAGTAGCAGCAGCAGTAGTAAGCAGCAGCAGTAGTAGTAGCAGCAGTAGTAGTAGCAGCAGCAGTAGTAGCAGTAGCAGCAGTAGTAGCAGTAGCAGCAGTAGTAGTAGCAGCAGCAGTAGTAGCAGCAGCAGTAGTAGCAGCAGTAGGGGCAGCAATTCAATTTGTTTGGACGCGTTGGGTGGTGGAGCTCTCCACAACAATAGCGGTCACCCAGGGCGGCCATTACGTGGCATCACCCCAATAGAATCGGAACCACAGATCGCTCCGAGCACCCACACTATACACTACTACACACACAGTGTACACACACTCACACGTGTATACACACATACACACACACACACGGTGGTGTATACACACACACGTACACACACACACGTGTATACACACACACACACACANGTGTATACACACGTGTATACACACACACANGTGTACACACACACGTGTATACACACACACACACGTGTACACAACAACAACGACAACCACCATTCGCCACTAAGTGGCTGTGACGTCACAGCGACGCTTGTGCCAGGCCATGTGCACCTTGAGGCCACGTGAAGTGTCGAACGCCCGCCGGCAGGAGGTCACAGGGCAGACCCAGGTACAACGGGTCAACTGACTGAGATGACTGAGATGACTGGCTGATGCACCACCTGTGCCCCCTACTGTGCCAACTTGCTGTGCTTTAGCCACCCGGCGCTCCGCTCGTTGTTGTGAGCGTCGCTCCTCCGACCTCTGTTGTTGTTGGAGGGCGACTGCCTCCAACTGCCCAGTAGCGTCCTTCACGAGCCTCCTCCACTGAGGCCGATCTTGACACCGCTGTACCAGTCATCGGCAAGTCCACTCAGCTCCACGTCCTCCTGTACCACATCACTCCGTCTCTTCTCCGCCCGTGCCGCGCCCGTTTAGCCCCCTCGATCCGGCCGAACAAAAGCTGTTTAGGCATGCGGTGGCTGGGCATGCGGGCTACATGACCCAGGCAACGTAGCCTTGCCTGCCGGAGGAGCTCACTGATGGGACTTTGCCCAGATCTTTCAAGGATTTGTGAGCTCCTCACACAATCCAGCCTGGTTAAACCAGGATGGATCGTAGGCAGGCCAGCCTAAATGTTTCCAACCGGCGAAGATGCTCCACTAGGGGGTCCACGTTTCGCAAGCATAGAGAAGGGAGGGAATGACCGTGGCCGAGAAGACCTGAAGCTTCGTGCGGAGCGACAGACCAGGTAGCTTCCACACAGCGTTACGCAAGCGATGAAAAGATATTGCCGCTCGACTGATTCGAGTGAGACCTCTGCTGATAAACTGGAGCCGGTCATAAGCACACTGCCCAGATATAGAAAACTCTCCACTCTCTCTACAACTACCGTATCACCAATTGAGAGTTGTGGGGGTGGAGTGTCCGATGGTACAAAATACCCAGGCAGGTGCTTAGTTTTGGTGGGGCTGATGGCAAGGCCCATCTCTAAGTGGCAAGCTCCAGGTTCAGCAGCAGCGCCTCCAACTCCTCCTCTGAGTGAGCAGCAATTACCAGATCATCGGCATACATAAAGTGGTTGTGCAATAGGGAGCCATCCCTTGACAGCACCCGGGCATCGATCAGCCTCTTATTGTATCTGTACCAGATGTAAATTCCTCCAGTACAGCTATTGAAGGCTTCACGAACTACGTGGTCGAAATAGATGTTAAATAATGTGGGAGCCAGAGGACGTCCCTGTCGCACCCCAAGGTGTACAGGGAATGGTTCTGACTCCAACCACGTAGTTTACCCGGGCCCACTCACCATCATGAAGGTCCTTAATGATCGTGAGCAGAGGGTCAAGGACTCCGAAAGCACGAAGAACAACCCAGAGGCCTTGACCAGGTCAATAAAGCAGAGACGTAGATCTTGTTGGAATTCCCTACACCTCTGCTGTAGCAAACGGACAGAAAATATGGCGTCTGTGCAGGACCGCCCTTTCCTGAAACCGCATTGGAGCTCCGCAAGCCTCTCCTCAGCGTGCCTAGCAAGGCGATGTTGAATAATCCTTGCCAGGACTTTCCCGCACACTGAGGAGTGAGATGCCCCTGTAGTTGTTACAGTCTGTGCGGTCCCCCTTCTTAAAGAGGGGACCACCAGGGCATCCTTCCAATCCTGCAGAACCCGTCCAGTGGTCCAGACTGTCATTATAATGTCATGTAGGGCAGTCTGTGCACAAACGCCACCCTCCCTCAGCATTTCGCTTGGGAGCAGCAGTAGTCATCAGCTAGCTGAGACCATGCCACCTTGGGTTTGAATGGGGTCCTGGGTGTACACCCACCACCGGAGTTGAAGAATGGCAGGCGCATCTTACAGATGACAAGTCGATGGTCAGAGGGCAGATCAGCTCCACGGTCGGTCCTGGTGTCAAGGACATGGGCCCACATCCTCTGTTCCATCACTACGTAGCCAGCAGATATTTTTGCTTGAACCTGGCATGCATCCATAATGTTGTGTGGATGCGCCGATGCCGGAACAGTGTTGGTAATTCAAGCCCATGGGCTGAACAAAAATCTAGCGGCCTCCAACCATTTTATTGAGCTAATCTGGCCCATGCCTTCCAATTACTCCAGACCAGGTGCCAGCATCCTGACCAACACAACAACAACAACCGCCATTCGCCACTAAGTGGCGGTGACATCACCACGACGCTTGTGCCAGGCCATGTGCACCTTGAGGCCACGTGAAGTGTCAAACGCCCGCTGACAGGAGGTCACGGGGCAGACCCAGCAGGTGCCACCGGTCGACTGACTGAGATGACGTGTACACACACACACACACGTGTACACACACACACTTGTACACAAACGCACACGTGTACACACGCACCGTGTCTGGCCGAGAAGAAGCGGCTCATGAAGGCATCCCAGCCGTGGGGGCTCCGTGCAAGTGCGCCGAGTGGGGGCTCGCGGCGAGGGTGCCGCCGGCACACGTGGGAGCTCGACTGCTGGCGGAACGTGTACTTGTAGTACTGCCTCCTGTAGATATAAAGAGAGAGGTACACGTGGATATATAGAGTTCAAGTTCATGTATTAGGTCTAGCCCTGTGAGCCATTCGGCTCTTGAATCGGGTGCAACCGCAACAAACAAAAAACAAAAACACGAACAAAAAAGATCTTAAAGTGAATATGTGACTGAGTGCAAACAGAAAATCCAAGAAAAGACAGCAAAATATTGCAGAAAAAACACCGTGTACACCAACGCTGTGTGCAAAAATCCCAGTGGGATGCAAGTCAAACAACAACCATAAGACAACTGAGATTAAGGCCATCAGTCTATCTCTGTACTACAACAAACAAACATGGCTAAACCAAAACACTTTTCGAAATCAGAGAGAGATATACACAAAGAGAGGAACACGTGCTTGCAGCACTGGCTTCCTGGAGAGGTAGATAGAGAGAGATAGACAAAGAGGAACACGTACTGGCACGGTTCAGCTTCTAGCTAGTGGAAAAAAACCCCACCTGAACCATGCCAGGGCTGGCTCTGGTACGGCTCGGTTTGTAGCCAGTGGAAAAAAACAAAATCCAACTGAGCCATGCCAGAGCTGGCCCTGGTACGGCTCGGTTTGTAGCCAGTGGAAAAAAACAAAATCCAACCTGAGCCATGCCAGGGCTGGCCCTGGTACGGCTCGGTTTGTAGCCAGTGGAAAAAAACAAAATCCAACCTGAGCCATGCCAGAGCTGGCCCTGGTACGGCTCGGTTTGTAGCCAGTGGAAAAAAACAAAACCCAACTTGAGCCATGCCAGGACTGGCCCTGGTACGGCTCGGTTTGTAGCCAGTGGAAAAAACAAAACCCAACTGAGCCATGCCAGGACTGGCCCTGGTACGGTGGTTAGGTGGGAGTGCGGGCTGGTGCGGTCTAGCCGTGGTCTAGGGGGGCCTGGACGGGGTTTAGCCAGTGGACTAGGAGGGCCCTGGGGGGTTTGGCCAGTGGAACTAGCGGAGCTGGCCCGGGGGTCTAGGGGGGTCTAGGCAGGTGGTCTAGGGGGTCTAGGGGGTCTGGCAGGGGTCTAGGGGGTCTAGGGGGTCTGGGGGGTCTAGGGGGTCTGGAGGGGTCTAGGGGGTCTAGGCGGGGTCTCGGGGGTCTAGGGGGTCTGGCGGGGGTCTAGGGGGGTCTAGGCAGGGGCTAGGGGGTCTAGACGGAGTCTAGATGGGGTCTAGGGGGTCTAGACGGGGTCTAGGGGGGTCTAGACGGGTCTAGGGGGGGGTCTAGGGGGTCTAGGCAGGGGGCTAGGGGGTCTAGACGGAGTCTAGATGGGGTCTAGGGGGGTCTAGACGGAGTCTAGGGGGTCTAGACAGGGGGTCTAGGGGGGTCTAGGGGGTCTAGGCGGGGNCTAGGGGGTCTAGACGGGTCTAGATGGGGTCTAGGGGGTCTAGAGGGGTCTAGGGGGTCTAGGGGGTCTAGGGGGTCTAGGGGGGTCTAGACGGGGTCTAGGGGGTCTAGGGGGTCTAGGGTGGGTCTAGGGGTCTAGGGGGTCTAGGGGGTCTAGGGGGTCTAGCAGGGATGGGTCTAGGGGGGTCTAGACGGAGTCTGGTGGGGTCTAGGGGGTCTGGCAGGGGTCTAGGGGGTCTAGGCAGGGGTCTAGGGGGATCTAGGGGGTCTAGACGGGGTCTAGACGGGGTCTAGGGGGTCTAGGCAGGGGGTCTAGGCCTCGTGGGCTCACCCTTGAAGAAGTAGGCGTGCTCCTGAGCGTGCCGGGAGCGAGGGACGGCGAAGGCCGCGTCCGGAGCGGACGGGACCCGCGGGAATCCCGAGAGATGCTCCGCGGGAAGCCGCGGTCGAGCACCCCGTCCGTGAAGCGCCAGTACTTGTCTCCCTGGAGCGAGCACACGGACACACAGACAGACACACAGAGACAAAGATACACACACACAGACAGACACAGAGGCAATGATAAGCACAGACAGACAGACACACACAGAGGCAACGACACACACACACACAGACAGACAGACATACAGACAGACACACAGACAGACACACAGACACACACACAGACACACAGACAGACACACAGACAGACACACAGACACACAGACACACACACAGACAGACACACAGACACACAGACAGACACACAGACAAAGATACACACACAGACAGACACACAAAGACACACACAGAGACAAAGACAGACGCACACAGACATTCACCAGACACAAAGGCACACACATTAACAGACAGACACGCAGACAAAGACACACAGACAGACAGACACAGACAATGACACAGACAGACACACAGACAAAGGCACACAGACAGACAGACAAAGACACACACACACAGACAGACACAGAGACACGAACACACGGACACATGCAAGAGAGAGAGACACAACAGGACAGACATACACACAGACAAACACACACACACAGACAGACACCCATCACTCCATCTCTTCTCTAGCCGTGTCACCAACTCACCAACTCACTCACTCACACACTCACCCATCACTCCATCTCTTGTCTAGCCCATGTCACCAACTCACCCACTCACTCATGCACTCACCCACTCACCCATCACTACATCTCTTCTCTAGCCCGTGTCGTGCCCGTTTAGCCCCCTCTATGCGGCCGAACAAAAGCTGTTAAGGCATGCGGTGGCTGGGCATACGGGCTACATGACCCAGCCAATGCAGCCTTGCCTGCCGGATGAGCTCACCGATGGGACTTTGTCCAGATCTTTCAAGGATTTGTGAGCCCTCACACAACCCAGCCTGCAGGATAAACCCAGGATGGATCGTAGGCAGGCCAGCCTAAATGTTTCTAACCAGCTAAGATGTTCCATTCGGGCGAGGGGGTCCACGTTTGACAAGCGTAGAGAAGGGAGGGAATGACCGTGGCCGAGAAGACCTGAATCTTCGTGCGGAGTGACAGACCAGGTAGCTTCCACACAGCAGCGTTACGCAGCCGATGATAAGATATTGCCGCTCGACTGAGAGCGAGACCTCTGCTGTCAAACCAGAGCCGGTCATGAGGCACACTGCCCAGGTATGGGAAACTCTCCACTCTCTCCACAGCTGCCCCATCACCAATTGGGAGTTGTGGGGGTGGAGTGTCCGATGGTAAAAATACCCAGGCAGGTGCTTAGTTTTGGTGGGGCTGATGGTAAGGCCCCACCTCTTAGTGGCACGCTCCAGTCTCAGCAGCAGCGTCTCCAACTCCTCCTCCGAGTGAGAGGCCATCACCAGATCATCGGCATACATCACGTGGTTAAATTTCGATTTAAAGCTTTCGTGACTGCAGGGATTCATCTTCTTGGTTCTTTCGGTAAAGTCACGTAGAAGGGAAGTAATAAAATAATAAAAATAAAAGATAATAAAATTATTCTCACGACGTTTCAGCCACAACGCAAGCAGCCGTCCTCAGGTGAAAACCAGGTCTGTCAGACGCTGTCGCCTTGACAGACCTGGTTTTCACCTGAGGACGGCTGCTTGCGTTGTGGCCGAAACGTCGTGAGAATAATTTTATTATGTTTTATATTTATTATTTGATTACTTCCCTTCTACGTGACTTTACCGAAAGAACCAAGAAGATACATCACGTGGTTGAGCAATAGGGAGCCATCCCTTGACTGCACCCGGGGGTGGGAGGGTGGTTAGGGGGGGGGGCATTGATCAGCCTCCGGACGCACGTAGGAAGCACGCAAGGATCACGTGGACCACCACCTTGAAGATGTAGGAGAGCGCCTGGCAGTTGATGCGCGTGAAGGCCGCATCCACGGGGGCCGGGACACCCCACGCCTCCTCGATGAGCCGGGAGCGCCGGGGAGCCTCCGGAGACGGGAAGAGCTCCCAGACATACAGCCCTGGGGGGGGGGGGCGGTGAGAATGGGGGCTCTTTCGGAGATGGTAGGGATAGGGCATAGACTCAGCACTGCTACCCATAGACTCAGCACTGCACCATAGACTCAGCACTGCACCATAGACTCAACACTGCACCATAGACTCAACACTGCACCATAGACTCAGCACTGAACATAGACTCAACACTGCACCATAGACTCAGCACTGCACCATAGACTCAGCACTGCTACCCATAGACTCAGCACTGCACCATAGACTCAGCACTGCACCATAGACTCAACACTGCACCATAGACTCAACACTGCACCATAGACTCAGCACTGAACATAGACTCAACACTGCACCATAGACTCAGCACTGCACCATAGACTCAACACTACCATAGACTCAACACTGCACCATAGACTCAACACTGCACCATATACTCAGCACTGCACCATAGACTCAGCACTGCACCATAGACACAACACTGTCCATAGACTCAACACTGCACCATAGACTCAGCACTGCACCATAGACTCAGCACTGCACCATAGATTCAACACTACCCATAGACTCAACACTGCACCATAGACTCAGCACTGCACCATATACTCAGCACTGCACCATAGACTCAGCACTGCACCATAGACACAACACTGTCCATAGACTCAACACTGCCCATAGACTCAGCACTGCACCATAGACTCAACATTGAGACTCAACACTGCCCATAGACTCAACACTGACCATAGACTCAACACTGCCCATAGACTCAACACTGCACCATAGACTCAACACTGCACCATAGACTCAACACTGCACCATAGACTCAGCACTGCACCATAGACTCAACACTACCCATAGACTCAACACTGCACCATAGACTCAACACTGCACCATATACTCAGCACTGCACCATAGACTCAGCACTGCACCATAGACACAACACTGTCCATAGACTCAACACTGCACCATAGACTCAGCACTGCACCATAGACTCAGCACTGCACATAGACTCAACACTACCCATAGACTCAACACTGCACCATAGACTCAGCACTGCACCATATACTCAGCAATGCACCATAGACTCAGCACTGCACCATAGACACAACACTGTCCATAGACTCAACACTGCACCCATAGACTCAGCACTGCACCATAGACTCAACATTGAGACTCAACACTGCCCATAGACTCAACACTGACCATAGACTCAACACTGCCCATAGACTCAACACTGCACCATAGACTCAACACTGCACCATAGACTCAACACTTAACCATAGACTCAGCACTGCACCATAGACTCAACACTGCACCATAGACTCAGCACTGATGCCCATAAACTCAGCACTACCATCGACTCAGCATTGCACCATAGACTCAACACTGAACCATAGACTCAACAGTGCACCATAGACTCACACTGCACCATAGACTCAACAGTGCCCATAGACTCAACACTTCACCATAGACTCAACACTGCACCATAGACTCAGCACTGCACCATAGACTCAACACTGCACCATAGACTCAGCACTGCACCAAAGACTCAGCACTGCACCCATAGACTCAACACTGCACCATAGACTCAGCACTGCACCATAGTCTCAGCACTGCACCATAGACTCAGCACTGCACCATAGACTCAGCACTGCACCATAGACTCAGCACTGCACCATAGACTCAGCACTGCACCACAGACTCAGCACTGCTACCCATAGACTCAACACTGCACCATAGACTCAACACTGCACCATAGTCTCAGCACTGCACCATAGACTCAGCACTGCTAACCATAGACTCAACACTGCACCATAGACTCAGCACTGCACCATAGTCTCAGCACTGCACCATAGACTCAGCACTGCACCACAGACTCAGCACTGCTACCATAGACTCAACACTGCACCATAGACTCAGCACTGCACCATAGTCTCAGCACTGCACCATAGACTCAGCACTGCACCATCGACTCAACACTGCACCATAGACTCAACACTGCACCATAGACTCAGCACTGCACCATAGACTCAGCACTGCACCATAGACTCAACACTACACCATAGTCTGAACACTGCCCATAGACTCAACACTGCACCATAGACTCAACACTGCACCATAGACTCAACACTGCACCATAGACTCAACACTGCACATAGACTCAGCACTGCACCATAGACTCAACACTGCACCTAGACTCAACACTGCACCATAGACTCAAACTGCCCATAGACTCAACACTGCCCATAGACTCAACACTGCACCATAGACTCAACACTGCACCATAGACTCAACACTGCCCATAGACAACACTGCACCATAGACTCAACACTGCACCATAGACTCAACACTGCCCATAGACTCAACACTACACCATAGACTCAACACTGCCCATAGACTCAGCACTGCACCATAGACTCAGCACTGCACCATAGACTCAACACTGCACCATAGACTCAACACCGGGCGAGTGGTCAACATCTCCTAGCCCACCAGGCGAGATGGTCAACGTCTCCTAGCCCACCAGGCGAGGTAGTCAACATCTCTTAGCCCACCAGGCGAGGTAGTCAACATCTCTTAGTCCACCAGTCGAGATGGTCAACGTCTCCTAGCCCACCAAGCGAGGTAGTCAACATCTCCTAGCCCACCAGGCGAGAAGTCACGTCTCCTAGTCAACATCTCCTAGCCCACCGGGCGAGGTAGTCAACGTCTCCTCAAAGTCTCCTAGCCCACCGGGCGAGGTAGTCAACATCTCCTAGCCCACCAGGCGAGATAGTCACGTCTCCTAGTCAACATCTCCTAGCCCACCAGGCGAGTAGTCAACGTCTCCTAGCCCACCGGGCGAGGTAGTCAACGTCTCCTAGCCCACCGGCGAGGTAGTCAACGTCTCCTAGCCCACCGGGCGAGGTAGTCAACGTCTCCTAGCCCACCAGGCGAGGTAGTCAACGTCTCCTAGCCCACCAGGCGAGATAGTCAACGTCTCCTAGTCCACCAAGCGAGGTAGTCAACGTCTCCTCGTCCACCAAGCGAGGTAGTCAACGTCTCCTAGCCCACCAGGCGAGGTAGTCAACGTCTCCTAGCCCACCGGGCGAGGTAGTCAACGTCTCCTAGCCCACCAGGCGAGGTAGTCAACGTCTCCTAGCCCACCAGGCGAGATAGTCAACATCTCCTAGTCCACCAGGCGAGGTAGTCAACGTCTCCTAGTCCACCAGGCGAGGTAGTCAACGTTTCCTAGCCCACCGGGCGAGGTAGTCAACGTCTCCTAGCCCACCGGGCGAGGTAGTCAACGTCTCCTAGCCCACCAGGCGAGGTAGTCAACGTCTCCTAGCCCACCAGGCGAGATAGTCAACGTCTCCTAGTCCACCAAGCGAGGTAGTCAACGTCTCCTCGTCCACCAAGCGAGGTAGTCAACGTCTCCTAGCCCACCAGGCGAGGTAGTCAACATCTCCTAGTCCACCAGGCGAGGTAGTCAACATCTCCTAGCCCACCAGGCGAGATAGTCACGTCTCCTAGTCAACATCTCCTAGCCCACCGGGCGAGGTAGTCAACGTCTCCAGTCAAAGTCTCCTAGCCCACCGGGCGAGGTAGTCAACGTCTCCAGTCAAAGTCTCCTAGCCCACCGGGCGAAATAGTCAACGTCTCCTAGTCAACATCTCCTAGCCCATGAAGCGAGATGTTCAACATCTCCTAGCCCACCAGGCGAGGTAGTCAACGTCTCCTAGCCCACCAGGCGAGGTAGTCAACGTCTCCTAGCCCACCAAGCGAGGTAGTCAACATCTCCTAGCCCACCAGGCGAGGTAGTCACGTCTCCAGTCAAAGTCTCCTAGCCCACCGGGCGAGGTAGTCAACGTCTCCAGTCAAAGTCTCCTAGCCCACCGGGCGAGGTAGTCAACGTCTCCAGTCAAAGTCTCCTAGCCCACCGGGTGAGATAGTCAACATCTCCTAGTCAACATCTCCTAGCCCACCGGGTGAGATAGTCAACATCTCCTAGTCAACATCTCTAGCCACGAAGCGAGGTAGTCAACATCTCCTAGTCCACCAGGCGAGGTGGTCAACGTCTCCTAGCCCACCAGGCGAGATAGTCAACGTCTCCTAGTCCACCAAGCGAGGTAGTCAACGTCTCCTAGCCCACGAAGCGAGGTAGTCAACATCTCCTAGTCCACCAGGCGAGGTGGTCAATGTCTCCTAGCCCACCAGGCGAGATAGTCAACGTCTCCTAGCCCACCAGGCGAGGTAGTCAACGTCTCCTAGTCCACCAGGCGAGGTAGTCAACGTCTCCTAGCCCACCAGGCGAGGTAGTCAACGTCTCCTAGTCCACCAGGCGAGGTAGTCAACGTCTCCTAGCCCACCAGGCGAGTAGTCAACGTCTCCTAGCCNACCAGGCGAGATAGTCAACATCTCCTAGTCCACCAGGCGAGGTAGTCAACGTCTCCTAGTCCACCAGGCGAGGTAGTCAACGTCTCCTAGCCCACCGGCGAGGTAGTCAACGTCTCCTAGCCCACCGGGCGAGGTAGTCAACGTCTCCTAGCCCACCAGGCAAGGTAGTCAACGTCTCCTAGCCCACCAGGCGAGATAGTCAACGTCTCCTAGTCCACCAAGCGAGGTAGTCAACGTCTCCTCGTCCACCAAGCGAGGTAGTCAACGTCTCCTAGCCCACCAGGCGAGGTAGTCAACATCTCCTAGTCCACCAGGCGAGGTAGTCAACATCTCCTAGCCCACCAGGCGAGATAGTCACGTCTCCTAGTCAACATCTCCTAGCCCACCGGCGAGGTAGTCAACGTCTCCAGTCAAAGTCTCCTAGCCCACCGGGCGAGGTAGTCAACGTCTCCAGTCAAAGTCTCCTAGCCCACCGGGCGAAATAGTCAACGTCTCCTAGTCAACATCTCCTAGCCCATGAAGCGAGATGTTAAACATCTCCTAGCCCACCAGGCGAGGTAGTCAACGTCTCCTAGTCCACCAGGCGAGGTAGTCAACGTCTCCTAGCCCACCAGGCGAGGTAGTCAACGTCTCCTAGTCCACCAGGCGAGGTAGTCAACGTCTCCTAGCCCACCAGGCGAGGTAGTCAACGTCTCCTAGCCCACCAGGCGAGATAGTCAACATCTCCTAGTCCACCAGGCGAGGTAGTCAACGTCTCCTAGTCCACCAGGCGAGGTAGTCAACGTCTCCTAGCCCACCGGGCGAGGTAGTCAACGTCTCCTAGCCCACCGGGCGAGGTAGTCAACGTCTCCTAGCCCACCAGGCGAGGTAGTCAACGTCTCCTAGCCCACCAGGCGAGATAGTCAACGTCTCCTAGTCCACCAAGCGAGGTAGTCAACGTCTCCTCGTCCACCAAGCGAGGTAGTCAACGTCTCCTAGCCCACCAGGCGAGGTAGTCAACATCTCCTAGTCCACCAGGCGAGGTAGTCAACATCTCCTAGCCCACCAGGCGAGATAGTCACGTCTCCTAGTCAACATCTCCTAGCCACCGGGCGAGGTAGTCAACGTCTCCAGTCAAAGTCTCCTAGCCCACCGGGCGAGGTAGTCAACGTCTCCAGTCAAAGTCTCCTAGCCCACCGGGCGAAATAGTCAACGTCTCCTAGTCAACATCTCCTAGCCCATGAAGCGAGATGTTCAACATCTCCTAGCCCACCAGGCGAGATAGTCAACGTCTCCTAGTCAACATCTCCTAGCCCACCGGGCGAGGTAGTCAACGTCTCCAGTCAAAGTCTCCTAGCCCACCGGCGAGGTAGTCAACGTCTCCTAGTCAACATCTCCTAGCCCACCGGGCGAGGTAGTCAACGTCTCCAGTCAAAGTCTCCTAGCCCACCGGGCGAGGTAGTCAACGTCTTCAGTCAAAGTCTCCTAGCCCACCGGGCGAGGTAGTCAACGTCTCCAGTCAAAGTCTCCTAGCCCACCGGGCGAAATAGTCAACGTCTCCTAGTCAACATCTCCTAGCCCATGAAGCGAGATGTTCAACATCTCCTAGCCCACCAGGCGAGGTAGTCAACATCTCCTAGCCCACCAGGCGAGGTAGTCAACGTCTCCTAGCCCACCAGGCGAGATAGTCAACGTCCGCTGGGCCCGCCGTACCGCGGAAGGCGAGCACGGTTCCGTTGGGGTCGTCATGAAGGCGTCGAAGGCCTCTCCGCTGCACAGTTCGGCCTTGGGAGGCGAGCCGCGGGCCATGACCGTGGACCCCGTGGCCTCCCCAGGGGTTGCGGCGGCAGGCCCTGGGCCTTCCCCGTGGGCCGCTGGGCCCCGGTTGGGTCCCAGGGAGTCGAGGCCCCGTGGGACGCTGGGAGCCGGGCCTCTGATCGACGGACTCTGAGGACGGGGGTCTCTGTGGAGGTCGCGGTTGCTGCGGTGGTTGCGGTGGTTGTGGTGGTTGCGGTGGTTGCGGTCGTGGTTGTTGGTGTGTCGTTGGTGTTCTGGTTGATGCGGTGGCGGTCTCGCAGGAACCTAGGGAGAGAGGAAGACGATTACGGTGATGGTGGTGATGGTGGTGATGATGATTGTGATGATGTTGATGGGCTAGTGTTGATGATCGTGATCACGATCATGATGGTGGTGATGATGATCGTGATGATGATGATGATGATGGTGACGATGATGATTGTGACGATGACAACGATGATGATGATCGTCACGACGACGATGATGACGACAATGATCGTCACGATGATTACGACGACGATGATGACGATCGTGATGACGACGACGATAACGATCATCACAACGACAATGACAACGATGATGACAACGATCATCTCGATGATTACGATGATTACGACGATGACGATGATGACGACAATGATCGTGACGATGATTACGACGACGATGATGACGTTCGTGATAACGACGACGCAAACGATCGTCACAACGACGACGATGACGATGATGACGACAATCGTCGCGATGGTTACGACGATTACGATGATGACGATTGTGACGACGATGATGATGATCGTCACGACGACGACGATGATGACGACAATGATCGTCACAATGATTACGACGACGATGACGTTCGTGATGACGACGACGATAACAATCGTCACAACGACGACGACGACAATGACGATGATGACGATGATCGTCACGATGATTACGACGATTACGACGATGACGATTGTGACGACGACGACGATGATGATGATGATCGTCACGACGATTACGACGATGATGACGTCCATGACAATGATGACGATGATGACGATCGTGATGACGACGACGATAACGATCGTCACAACGACGACGACAATGACGACGATGATGACAACGATCATCTCGATGATTACGACGATTACGATGATGGCGATTGTGACGACGACGACGATAACGATCGTCACAACGACAACGGCAACGACGACGATGATGACAACGATCATCTCGATGATTACGACGATTACGATGATGCGATTGTGACGACGACGACGACGATGATGATGATGATGATCGTCACGACGATTACGGTGATGATGACGACGATCATCTCGATGATGACGATGATGACGACCACGAGGACAACATCCTCCGTCATCTTTACCCTGGCGGATAGAGGCCCTCCTCAGCGTGCCTCCTCCCAGCACCTCCTCAAAATCGTCTCCCCTCCACCACCACCACCAGCACCACCACCAGCACCACCACCACCAGCACCACCACCAGCACCACCTCCCCCTCCACGCCACCCCCTGCATGTCTGCCTCAGGACCAGCCTCCTCTTCCTCCCCACCGAGGGTCATCATCAGGGAGGTCGCCACGAGTTACTATGGGGGGGGGAGGGGATGAGAGTGTGAGGTTAGGGTGAGGGGTGAGTGTTAGGGTGAGTGTTATGGGGGGGGTGTGAGAGTGTGAGTGTTAGGGTGAGTGTTAGGGGGGTGAGTGTTATGGGGGGGGGTGTGAGAGTGTGAGTGTTAGGGTGAGNGTGAGGTTAGGGTGAGTGTTAGGGTGAGTGTTATGGGGGGGGGGGTGTGAGAGTGGTGAGGTTAGGGTGAGGGTGAGGTTAGGGTGAGTGTTAGGGTGAGTGTTATGGGGGGGGGGTGTGAGAGTGGTGAGTGTTAGGGTGAGGGTGAGTGTTAGGGGTGAGTGTTAGGGTGAGCGTTATGGGGGGGTNAGAGTGGTGAGTGTTAGGGTGAGGTTAGGGGTGAGTGTTAGGGTGAGGTTATGGGTGAGGGTTAGGGTGAGTATTAGGGTGAGTGTTAGGGTGAGTGTTAGGGTGAGGGTTAGGGTGGGGTTATGGGTGAGGGAGTGAGTATTAGGGTGAGTGTTAGGGGTGATGTTAGGGTGAGTGTTAGGGGTGGGGTTAGGGTGAGGGTTAGGTGAGTATTAGGGGTGAGTGTTAGGGTGAGGGTTAGGGTGAGGGTTAGGGTGAGTGTTAGGGGTGAGGTTAGGGTGAGGGTTAGGGTGAGTGTTAGGGTGAGTATTAGGGGTGAGTGTTAGGGGTGAGGGTTAGGGTGAGGGTTAGGGTGAGGGTTAGGGGTGAGTGTTAGGGGGGGTTGTGAGGGTTAGGGTGAGGGTTAGGGGTGAGGTTAGGGTGAGTGTTAGGGGGGTGAGGTTAGGGTGAGTGTTAGGGTGAGTGTTAGGGTGAGGGTTAGGGTGAGGGTTAGGGGTGAGTGTTAGGGGTGAGTGTTGGGGGTGGGGGGTTGTGAGAGGGTGAGTGTTAGTGATGATTATCCGAACCGGTCCTGGGCCTCCCTAGGTCGACTCAGCCTCAAATGAGCTACCTGGTGTAGGGTGCGTAGTAAAACATCGCCACTGGGGAGACAAAGGCGGCCGGCGTGGTGACGCTGGCCATCCACACCCCCCTCGTGTGCCACAGTGCTGCTGCTCGCTAGCAGCACTTGCCCCTGCGGCCTTGTAGCAGGCTACACGGGGAGCTTTGTCTTTGTCGCGTACTTGTGATGCAGAGGTCGTCGTAGTCCGAGCAGCAGTCCCGGCGTCCTTTGCAGTAGGGATCACAGGCGCACTCCGATTGGCTGAGGCCGGAGAACGGCGTCTCGTCGCAGCGCTCCTCGCACGAGCCTGAAGTCACCACCGCTCACCAGTTACTCACCAGTTACTCACCCACTCACTCAGACACTCACTCAGACAGACACTCACCCACTCAGATACTCACCCACTCACACAGACACTCACCCACTCACTCACACACACAGAGACACTCACTCACACAGACACTCACTCACACACTCACACAGACACTCACACACACACACTCACACAGACACTCACTCACACACTCACACAGACACTCACTCACACACTAACCCACTCACACAGACACTCACTCACTCACACACAGACACTCACTCACACACTCACTCACACAGACACTCATACACACACAGATACTCACACACACACACAGATACTCACACAAACACACACACAGACACTCACTCACACAGACACTCACTCACTCACACAGACACTCACCCACTCACACAGACACTCACACAGACACTCACACACTCACACACACAGATACTCACACAACACACACACAGACACTCACTCACACACACAGACACCCACTCGCCCACCAACTCACTCACACACAAAGACACACACTCTCACTCACACAGACACCACACACACACACACCCACCCACTCACACACACAGACACCCACTCGCCCACCAACTCACTCACACACAAAGACACACACTCTCACTCACACAGACACCCACACTCACACACAGACACTCACACACCACAGACACTCACACACACACAGACACCCACTCACACACACAGACACTCACCCACCCGTGTTCACTGACCTGTGCGTGAGGCTTGTGCACATCCCAGGTCGCACAACGCCATCACCGCCATCACCCACATCACCCACTTCACCCCATCGCCTTCAGCTGCTTCACTGCACGTCCTGTCCGTCCCAGCCTCTACCCGACACATAACAACACAACATTCATGTCGTCATTACACCTCCACCACCACCTCCACATCCACCACCACCTTCACATCCACCTCCACCACCACCTCCACCACCATCACCTCCACACCACCACCACCACCTCCACCACCACCTCACCACCACCACCTCCACCACCACCACAACCTCCACAACCTCCACCACCTCCACCACCACCACAACCTCCACCACCAGCGCCACCACCATCACCTCCACCACCCCCACCACCACCACCACCACCTGCACCACCACCACCTCCACCTCCACCACCACCTCCTCNACCTCTACCACCTCCACCACCTCCACACCTCCACCTCCTCCACCTCTACCACCACCTCCACCACCACCTCCACCACCACGTCCTTCACCACCACCTCCACCACCACCTCCACCTCCACCACCACTACCTCCACAACCACCACCTCCACTACCACCTCAACCACCACCTACACACCTCCACCTCCACCACCTCCACCACCACCTAGTCACACACACACACACCTGTACACACACAAACAGACACCCAGACACCTAGTCACACACACACACACCTGTACACACACAAACAGACACCCAGACACCTAGTCACACACACACAAACACCTCGTCACACGCGCGTTCACCTCGTCTCGAACCCGCGACCTCCTCGTGTTTCCTCTCTCACCGACTGACTTCGCACTCCGTTCCTGTTGAGCTGCACAGATTTCCTCCCCCCCCCACACCCCCCACACACCCCCCACTTGATAGGCGCTGTTTGCCTGACCGGGTGAATGATTCACCACTGATGGTGATCGTGGTGGAGGTGGAGTCCTCTTTCTGTCTGTGTCTGTCTGTGTCTGTCTATGTCTGTGTCTGTCTGTCTCTGTCTGTGTGTCTGTGTCTGTCTGTCTCTGTCTGTCTGTTTGTCTCTGTCTGTCTCTGTCTGTCTGTGTCTCTGTGTCTGTCTGTCTCTGTCTGTGTCTGTACGTCTGTGTCTGTCTCTGTCTGTCTGTGTCTCTGGTATCGGACGGCAACGCTGTCGTGGTCAGTGCTGTGGGGGAGGCCAATTCCAATTGGCCTTTCTCCTCATGGCGCTTGTGACCACCACAGCGGCTAAATGGGGGCTCTGGACGGGTGCGAAGGGCTGGTAACCGTCCACCTTCAATTAACTTACCGTTAAACCACGACTACAACATTTAATAAATAAGCTTGTGCCGGAGGCCCCGTGTCTATGACGTCTCCTGGCCAAACCCCATTTGGCGGAGCCAGGAGACTGAACCTCCGGAAACAAAAAAAGCCACTACGTGTGGCTACGTGGAATGTTCGAATGCTCACTGCAGAGGAGAGGCTGCCACTCCTCTGTCGGGAGCTGACCGGTACCGCCTGGATCTCTGTGGTATTCAGGAGGTCCGGTGGACCGGCTCTGGCTCCTGCCACCATGAGGGTGGACAGTCCTCTACTCGGAGCAGGAGACTGCCAACAACAGGAGTGGCTCTTCTTCTGAACTAAAGAATGAAGGGGCGTGGGAGCGTGGCGGTGAGGTGTGGAAGCTGTAAGCCCCAGGCTATTTTGGCCTCGCCTTCCTATCAACCAGAAACGAGGAGTGTGATCGTGGTTACTTATGCCCCCACTGAAGACGAACATCCGTGGAGGGAAAAAGGCAAGGCCAATGAGTCAGATGCCTTCTATGACCTCCTGTCACAGGAGCTAGCTAAAGTGGCCCTCGGGATAGAGTCATCTTGTTGGGTGACTTCAATGTCCGAGTTGGTCATGATGCTGGCACCTGGTCTGGATGATTAGAAGGCATGGCCAGATCAGCTCAATAACAACGGCAGGAGGCTGCTAGATTTTTGTGCAGCCCATGGCTTGTAATTACCAACACGCTGTTCCAGCATCGGCGCATCCACACAACATCATGGATGCATGCCGGTCCAAGAAAGAACATCTGCTGGACTACATAGTGACGGAACAGCGGATGCAGGCCCATGTCGTTGACACCAGGACCTACCGTGGAGCTGATCTGCCCACTGACTATCGACTTGTCATCTGTAAGATGCGCCTGCCATTCTTCCACCACAGTGGTGAGTGTACACCAGGACCCCATTCAAACCTTTAGTGGCCTGGTCTCAGTTAGCTGATGAAAGTTGCAAGCGAGAATTTCATCATCGCTGCGGCTGGGGTTGCATCGTCCCCCACTCCTCCTAATGTCGAGGGGAAATGGGCGAGGTTTAGGACTGTGGCTCATGCAGCTGCTTTGGGTACGCGGTCCAGACCTCCCCAGAGACCCTGGCTGACAGAGGAGGTGTTCAAGCTGGCTGAGAAAAAGCGACAGGCCTACTCTCATTGGCTACAGCATCCCACGTCAGAGAATGAGGAGGCTTACCGCAGCCTTTGCTCGGAGGTTCGGAGAGCCGTGAGGCGCTGCAAGGATGGTGGTGGTCGCGGGTTGCTAAGGAGATGGAGTCTGCCTCAATGGCCCGCGATCACAAATCGCTCTTTAATTCCATCACAAAAAGTAACCACAACTATTTCCATCATTAGGGGAAGGAACGGTGATCCAATCTCCGACCCCCAGGAACAGGTTTGCAGATTTGCTGAGCATTTCTTTGAGGTCCTGGGGAGGGGACATCCCTCAGCCTGGATAACAACGTGGACAAAGTGAGGATGACCCTGCCGAGGCTGCGGTGCCTCAAATATTGGAAAAAGTCACCCCCTGTGTGTGGCTGGCTGAGGTGCCATCTGTTGAGGAAGTACTGAGGCGATCCGGAGTCTGAGACCAGGGAAGGCACCGGGCAGAGATGATCTCCCAAGCGAAATGCTGAGGGAGGGTGGCGTTTGTGCACAGACTGCCCTACATGACATCATAACAACAGTCAGGACCACTGTACGGGTTCCTCAGGACTGAAGGATGCCCTGGTGGTCCTCCTCTTTAAGAAGGGGACCGCACAGACTGTAACAACTACAGGGCATCTCACTCCTCAGTGTGCCGGGAAAGGTCCTGGCAAGCATTAATCAACATCGCCTTGCTAGGCACGCTGAGGAGAGGCTTACGGAACCCATATGCGGTTTCAGGAAAGGCGGTCCTGCACGGATGCCATAGTTTCTGTTTATCTGCTACATCAGAGGTGTAGGGAATTCCAACAAGACCTACATCTCTGCTTTATTGACCTGGTCAAGGCCTATGATACCATCAGTAGGCCTGGCCTCTGGGTTGTTCTTCGTGCTTTCTGAGTCCCTGACCTCTGATCACGATCATTAAGGACCTTCATGATGGTGAGCGGGCCCGGGTAAAACTACGTGGCCGGAGTCAGAGCCATTCCTTTTACACCTTGGAGTGCGACAGGATGTCCTCTGGCTCCCACATTATTTAACATCTATTTTGACCACGTAGTTCGTGAAGCCTTCAATAGCTGTACCGGGGAATTTCCATTTGGTACAGATACAATGGGAGGCTGATCGATGCCCGGGTGCGCTCAAGGTATGGCTCCCTATTGTTCAACCACGTTATGTATGCCGATGATTTGTAATAGCTGCTCATTCAGAAGAGGAGTTGGAGACGCTGCTGCTGAGACTGAAGCGTGCCACTAAGAGGTGGGCCTTACCATCAGCCTGCCTGGTATTTTGTACCATCGGACACTCCACCCTCACAACTCCCAATCGGTAATGGGCAGTTGTGGAGAGAGTGGAGAGTTTCCCATACCTGGGCAGTGTGCTTATGACCGGCTCCAGTTTAACAGCAGAGGTCTCACTCCGAATCAGCCGAGCGGCAATATATTTTCATCGGTTGCGTAACGCTGTGTGGAAGCTACCTGGTCTGTCGCTCCGCACTAAGCTTATTTTCAGCCACGGTCATTCCCTCCCTTCTCTACGCTTGTGAAACGTGGACCCCCTAATGGAACATCTTCGCCGGTTAGAAACATTTAGGCTGGCCTGCCTACGATCCATCCTGGGTTTGACCAGGCTGGATTGTGTGAGGAGCTCACATCCTTGAAAGATCTGGACAAGGTCCCATCGGTGAGCTCCTCCGGCAGGCAAGGCCTAAACAGCTTTTGTTCGGCCGGATCGAGGGGCTAAACGGAAGCGGCACGGGCTAGAGAAGAGATGGAGTGATGTGGTACAGGAGGGCGTGGAGCTGAGTGGACTTGCCGATGACTGGTACCAGCGTGTCAAGATCGGCCTCTGTGGTGGAGGCTCGTGAAGGACGCTACTGGCAGTTGGAGGCAGTCGCCCTCCAACAACAACAAAAGGCGGAGGAGCGACGCTCACAACAACGAGCGGAGCGCTGGGTGGCTAAAGAACAGCAAGTTGGCACAGTAGGGGGCACAGGTGGTGCATCAGCCAGTCATCTCGGTCAACCCGTGGCACCTGGGTCTGCCCGTGACCTCCTGCCAGCGGGCGTTCGACACTTCACGTGGCCTCAAGGTGCACATGTCCTGGCACAAGCGTCGTGGTGACGTCACTGCCACTTAGGGGCGAATGGTGGTTGTTGTTGATGTGTGAGTGTGTGANTGTGTGTGTGTGAAGTGTGTGAGTGAGTGTGTGTGTGAGTGTGAGTGAGTGTGTGAGTGTGTGTGAGTGTGTGTATGAGTGTGAGTCCGTGTGTGAGTGTGTGTGTGTGAGTGAGTGTGTGAGTGTGTGAGAGTGTGTGAGTGTGTGAGTGTGTNAGTGTGTGTGAGTGTGAGTGTGTGAGTGTGTGAGTGTGTGAGTGTGTGTGTGTGAGTGTGTGTGTGAGTGAGTGTGAGTGATGAGTGTGTGTGTNAGTGTGTGAGTGAGTGTGTGAGTGTGTGTGAGTGTGTGTAAGTGTGTGTGTGAATGTGAGTGAGTGGGTAGGTGAGTGGGTGTGAGTGTGTGAGTGAGTGAGTGTGTGAGTTGTGAGTGTGTGTGTGTTCACTGTCTGTGTGACTGCAGCATTCCGTGAGTTCACGAGGTTATCACTGCAGCGGACATCAAAGCCGTGGGTGGTGGTGGTTGTGGTGTGTGGAGGTTGTTGTGGAGGTTGTGGTGGTGGTTGTGGTGGTGTTGTGGTGCTGGTTGTGTGGAGGTTGTGGTGATGGTTGTGGTGGTAGCTGTGTGGTAGCTGTGTTTGTTGTGGTGGTGGATGTGCTGGTTGTAGTAGAGGTTGTGGTGGTGATGGTGGTGGTGGTGATGGTCGTGGTGGTTGTGGTGGAGGTTGTGGTGGTTGTGGTGGAGGTTGTGGTGGTTGTGGTGGTGATTATAGTGTGAGGTTGTGGTGGTCGTTGTGGTGGTGGTGGTTGTGGTAGTGGTAGTTAAATGAGTGACACCAAGCTAAAGAGACCCCACATCCGTAAAAACGGATTTATTCACAGTAATTCCTAAGAATTAACAAATCAATATATATCGAGGTTGTGAAAATGGTAAAGAATCATCATTGTTAACTTGACCACCATCATCATGATTAGCATCATCACCATCATCATCAGCAGCAGCATCACCATCATCATCACCACCATCATCACCAACATCAACACCACCATCATCATCATCAACATCACCAACACCACCATCACCACCATCATCACCAACATCAACACCACCATCACCACCATCACCACCATCATCCCACCATCACACCACCATCACCACTATCAACACCACCATCATCACCGCTCACGGCCAACATCATTGACGATTACTGAACCGGTCCCGGGCCTCCCCTAGGTCGACTCAGCCTCAATGAGTACCTGGTGCGGTGTGTAAACATCGCCGCTGGGGAGACAAAGGCGGTCGGGCGTGGTGCTGGCCACACACCCCTCGTGTACCGTTCCGGCCTTCATAGGTGCTCGCTAACAGCACTTGCCCCTACAGGCTATATGGGGGATCTTTGTGTGTGTGTGTTGAACTTTTTCGCACCTTGACGTAGACTTAATCGGAGGTGCAGGGAGGGAGGGAGGGAGGAAAGGACGACAGACTGGAACCGCTTGCCGCTGTGTTCGTTTAACACGTTCCTTCGGAGTGGGCAGGTAAGAACTTGGTTGGACAGCGCATTCGTGCACGACAGACAGACAAATAATCCCTGGTGGCAGCAGTGTGGAACCTGTTGTTCCTCTACCTGTGTACAAGATCACGTGACTTAGGTAGTCAGGCAGCCAGCCCCTTCACTATCGCCCCCCTCCCTTAGGCCCCTCCCTGACCACCCTCAGGCCCCTCCCTGACCCCCCCCNTCCCTTAGGCACCTCCCCTGACCAACCCCCATATCCTTAGGCCCCTCCCCCGCAGTTGGTCTCCACCAATCAAAGAGCTGCATATATTTATTTATGCACGACAGACAGACAGTCAGACAGACAGACAATAAATCCCTGGTGGCAGTGTGGACATTGTTCCTACCTGTAAATGTGCAATGTCTGGGCGACCTCACCCAGATCATACGCCCTGCAGCTTCGTATATTATTTTGCTGCCAGTGCAGACATAAATACATAACTAAATTAGGTGTTCTACCTGTTACATTCTTATCTGCTGTGAAGCAGAATTGCTTAACCCGTCTGCCTGTAGGGCATATTTTTACATTTATTTTTCTATATCTGGCGGCTAGATTCTCTCGTCCTCTGGCTTGAGATGGCTGCACCTATGGGTCAATGTTGTCTGGCAGCATTAAGCAATTGGTTTAAATATTTTAAAAAATTCCCTAAACAGAGTAAATTTGGAATTTTTTTCACGATAATTGTCACGCCAAGAGTTGTTTCGTCAGCTCGATTGGATCACGGAAGTGGGTTAAAAAACGACCGAAAGATTTGCACGTCGTAAGCAAGCAAGCAAGCAAAACACGCAAAACAAGCAAAACTTTATAAAGGATTTAATAAAGGTAATTGTGACAACGAAAATGTTTTAGAAAGTGTGTGTATTGCCACGTAACTTGGGTTACAAAATGTCAAAAGGATTTGCCCGGCATCTTTACTTTATCAAATGTGGCCCTCTTGCAAAAAGTTTGGAACCTGGTTTAAAGGATTTGTTGCAGGTGAATTTTGGAAGTGCACAGTGTTCCTCAGATGGGAGGAACGTTCGAGACGTCGCGTCTTCGGCGCCGTACAGCAGAGGTCGCAACCGTACTACCCGTACCCTACCTGATACCCGGCTACCCNTACCATCAGTACGGNCCCGNCCGGTACGGGTAGACCTGAGTCACTGGTGAGGACTGTCTCATTTCCCAACGTCTTGCTCTTCTCACAATTAAGTTCCAGAATCAACCCACCCGCGCCGCANCGTGGCAGAGGTCGCAATCGGTACCGATACTACCCTACCCGTACCGGCCGGGTACCCGATACGGGACGGTAGACCGCGAGTCACTGGTGAGTCACTGTTTGTCACTCATTTCCCAACGTCTTGTCTCTCTCACAATTCAAGTTCCTAGAATCAACTCACCCGCGCCTGCAACATGGCTTCATCCCAGAGGTCGCAATCGGGTACCCGATACCCATACCCTACCCGGCCGGGNATACCGGGTACCCGTACCCGGCCGGGTACGGGTAGGAATCAAAACCCGTGAGTCACTGGTGAGTCACCGTTTGTCACTCATTTCCCAACGTCTTGTCTCTTCTCACAATTCAAGTTCCTAGAATCAACCCACCCGCGCCTGCAACATGGCTTCATCCCAGAGGTCGCAATCAGGTACCCGATACCCTACCCGGCCGTGATACGGGTAGGCGGGTACCCGTTTGCGACCCTGGTGCGGCCGGGTACGGGTAAGGAATCAAAACCCGTTTGCGACCTATGGTACGTAGCCAACCGCGCTAATCGGTAGGTGCACGGGGCAGGAAATACACGAAACGCAACAAGGAGCAGTTCTGTGAAGCAATGAGTTTGTCAAATCTAGATGATTATTTCAAAGTGTGCGCATCTCCGGTGGCTCCNTGATATCGGAAGGGAGAGCGTTCCAGCGGCCGCGTCTGAAAGGGCCGCACGATGACGGTGACCACGTCTTCGTTCGTGGCTCCAAAACGCCGCTACTGCGCTGCTGCTACAAGGTGACCGGGGTTCGCGTGATGATGTTTCATGCTCCGTGACGGTCGGCGAGGGTTACGTTAATTTGTGGCAAGGCACTTGTGTGTGTGATGGGTGTAATAGGCAACGTATCCTGATTCATGATGATTTCAATGAAGACGTTTTAGCAGTCGCGCGAAACCTTTTAAGGCAATATAGACAACATTACCACGTGTGTGTGTGTNCCTGTGTGCTGTGCACGTGTGTATAACTGTACGTGTGTGTGTAGGGAGTGGTAGTGGCCTCAAGGTGCACATGGCCTGGCACAAGCGTCGTGGTGACGTCACCGCCACTTAGTGGCAAATGGCGGTTGTTGTTGTGTGTGTCTATCTGTGTGTGTCTATCTGTGTGTGTGTCTATCTGTGTGTGTATGTGTGTGTCTATCTGTGTGTTGTGGGGAGCGGTGGGTGTAGTGGTTAGCGCTACGCTGCACTACGAACTTGGCGACCCGGGTTCGATTCCCGGTCACGGCAAACACCAGTGACGATTATCTGAACCGGTCCTGGGCCTCCCCTAGGTCGACTCAGCCTCAAATGAGTACCTGGTGCGGTGTGTAAACATCGCCACTGGGGAGACAAAGGCGGCCGGGCGTGGTGCTGGCCACCCACCCCTCGTGTAGCCACAGCCTTCATAGGTGCTCGCTAAAAGCACTTGTCCCTTCAGCCTTTTAAGGCTACCTGGGGAGCTTTGTCTGTGTGTGCATCTAGGCGGTGCCGCTCGCTACTAGCAGCACTTGCCCCTACAGCCCTGCTAGAGGCTACACGGGGGAGCTTTGTTTGTGTGTGCATCATAGGTGCTGCTACTCGCTACTAGCAGCACTTGCCCCTACAGCCGTGCTAGAGGCTACCTGGGAACCTTTGTCTGTGTGTGCATCATAGGTGGTGCTACTCGCTACTAACAGCACTGCCCCTACAGCCCTGTAGAGGCTACACGGGGAGCTTTGTCTGTGTGTCCGTCACCATTTATTTTCGTGTCGCCAAAAGAAAAACAACAACAAAATGGACACAAAATCTACACCGCGAAAAAAACCACCCCACACAATCCGTGACGTCACTGACGTCATCGCTCGTGCGTGACGTCAGTGACGTCCGTGCCACAAAAGCCAAGATGGCAGCACAAAAATCGAACGGAAATCGGAGATTCAACTCGAGCCACGAAACGTTTCCCTTAAAATGCAAAGAAGAAAGATTTATAAAATATTATATATATCTACATTTATATATATAAATATTATTAATAAAACTAAATAGTAAAATGGTAACTGAAAGAAAAAATACGTTTCATTCGTGTTCATTCCTTCAGTAATTCTCTCCTCCAAGAGCGACAGCGGTAGCTGTAGGCCTGGTCTGGGTATGTGACTGGGTATCTGGTTGGTATCTGGTTGGTTGGCTGGGTATCTGGCTGGCTGGTATCTGGTTGGTATCTGGCTAGGTATCTGGTTGGCTGGGTATCTGGCTGGGTATCTGGCTGGGTGTCTGGCTGGGTATCTGGTTGGCTGGGTATCTGGCTGGTGGGTATCTGGTTGGGTATCTGGCTAGGTATCTGGTTGGCTGGGTATCTGGCTGGGTATCTGGCTGGGTGTCTGGCTGGGTATCTGGCTGGGTATCTGGTTGGTTGGCTGGTATCTGGCTGGCTGGGTATCTGGTTGGTATCTGGCTGGTGTCTGGCTGGGTATCTGGCTGGGTATCTGGCTGGCTGGGTATCTGGCTGGCTGGGTATCTGGCTGGGTGTCTGGCTGGCTGGCTGGGTATCTGGCTGGCTGGGTATCTGGTTGGCTAGCTGGGTATCTGGCTGGCTGGTATCTGGCTGGCTGGGTATCTGGCTGGGTGGGTATCTGGTTGGCTGGGTATCTGGCTGGGTGGGTATCTGGCTGGTATCTGGCTGGCTGGGTATCTGGCTGGGTGGGTATCTGGCTGGCTGGGTATCTGGCTGGGTGGGTATCTGGCTGGTATCTGGCTGGGTGGGTATCTGGCTGGCTGGGTATCTGGCTGGTATCTGGCTGGGTATCTGGCTGGCTGGGTATCTGGCTGGGTATCTGGCTGGCTGGGTATCTGGCTGGTTGGCTATCTGGCTGGGTATCTGGCTGGCTGGGTATCTGGCTGGTTGGCTATCTGGCTGGTATCTGGCTGGGTATCTGGCTGTCTGGCTGGGTATATGGCTGGCTGGCTGGGTATCTGGCAATCTGGCTGTCTATCCGGCTATCTGTCTATCCGGCTATGTGGCTGGGAGCAGAGCGAGAGGCGCGTCCGCTTCGTCAGTAAGGGAGGTTCCCTGGATCCAGGCGAGGGATTTCCACACGCGCTCGTAGGCGGCCGGCTGGCTGGCGCGTGAGCAGTCGGCACGGCGGCTGTCGATGCGGTCAGGTACCATCTCCTGTCCGTGCCCAGGCAGAAGACGCCACCACCCTGGCCCAGCTGGGGAAGGCGGGAAGGGGACGGTGGATTGGACTTTGATGATGTTTCAAGCACCCAGGTGGGACGCCCTTTGTTCGTGCGTGTGTGTGTCTGTATGTATAGTGTGTAGTGTAGTGTATAGTGTAGTGTATAATAGTGTAGTAGTGTAGTATATAGTGTAGTATATAGTGTAGTGTATAGTGTAGTGTAGTGTCTAGTAAAGTGTATAGTGTAGTGTATAGTGTATGTATGTGTAGTGTGTAGTGTACTGTATAGTGTAGTGGTGTAGTGTATAGTATAGTGTGTAGTGTATTGTGTAGTGTATAGTGTAGTAGTGATAGTGTATAGTGTAGTGTGTAGTGTATAGTAGTGTAGTGTATAGTGTATAGTAGTGTAGTGTATAGTGTAGTGTATAGTGTATTGTATAGTGTCTAGTGTAGTGTATAGTAGTGTAGTGTATAGTAGTGTATTGTAGTGTAGTGTAGTGTATAGTGTGNAGTGTAGTGTATAGTATAGTGTATAGTGTAGTGTGTAGTGTATAGTATAGTGTAGTGTATATAGTGTAGTGTAGTGTATAGTGTAGTGTATAGTGTAGTGTGTAGTGTACTGTATAGTGTAGTGTATAGTGTGTATAGTGTAGTATATAGTATAGTGTATAGTGTAGTGTATAGTGTAGCATTGCATTACCTGACAGCTACTGGCCCAACCCTGACGCTTGGCGGCACACATCATCGTGCGGTGGCTGAAGTTGCCCAGGCGTTCGTGCACAGCGACTCGTTCACAAGCCGCACGTGTCCCTCAGCGGCGGGGGCTGACACAGATCCTGGGGGTGGGGGGGGGGTAACGATGATGTCACAGGCCTAGATGATGATGTCACAGGCCTAGATGATGATGTCACAGGCCTAGATGATGATGATGTCACAGGCCTAGATGATGATGTCACAGGCCTAGATGATGATGATGTCACAGGCCTAGATGATGATGTCACAGGCCTAGATGATGATTATGTCACAGGCCTAGATGATGATGATGTCACAGACCTAGATGATGATGATGTCACAGGCCTAGATGATGATGTCACAGGCCTAGATGATGATGATGTCACAGGCCTAGATGATGATGATGTCACAGGCCTAGATGATGATGTCACAGGCCTAGATGATGATGTCACAGGCCTAGATGATGATGTCACAGGCCTAGATGATGATGATGTCACAGGCCTAGATGATGATGATGTCACAGGCCTAGATGATGATGATGTCACAGGCCTAGATGATGATGATGTCACAGGCCTAGATGATGATGTCACAGGCGTAGATGATGATGATGTCACAGGCCTAGATGATGATGATGTCACAGGCCTAGATGATGATGTCACAGGCCTAGATGATGATGATGTCACAGGCCTAGATGATGATGATGTCACAGGCGTAGATGATGATGTCACAGGCGTAGATGATGATGATGTCACAGGCCTAGATGATGATGATGTCACAGGCCTAGATGATGATGATGATGTCACAGGCGTAGATGATGATGATGTCACAGGCCTAGATGATGATGTCACAGGCCTAGATGATGATGTCACAGGCGTAGATGATGATGATGTCACAGGCGTAGATGATGATGTCACAGGCCTAGATGATGATGTCACAGGCCTAGATGATGATGATGTCACAGGCCTAGATGATGATGATGTCACAGGCCTAGATGATGATGTCACAGGCGTAGATGATGATGATGTCACAGGCCTAGATGATGATGATGTCACAGGCGTACTGGCCGTGACATCATCGGCATCGTCGCTAATGTTATCACACACAAACACGAAATTACGTATTCCAGTACATGATATACACACTATACATATTATAACGTACCAGCTATACACTACACACTACATGACGTACTAGCTATACACTACACACTACATGACGTACGAGCTACCCACTACACACTACTTGACGTACACTAACTCCTAGCTATACACTATACACTACACACTACTTGACGTACACTAACGTCCTAGCTATACACTACACACTACATGACGTACTAGCTATACACTACACACTACATGACGTACTAGCTACACACTATACTCTACACACTACATGACGTACTAGCTATAGACTACACACTACATGACGTACACTAACGTACTAGCTATACACTACACACTACATGACGTACTAGCTACCCACTACACACTACTTGACGTACACTAACGTCCTAGCTATACACTACACACTACATGACATACGATCTATACACTACACACTACATGACGTACGAGCTATACACTATACACTACGCACCGTCGCTGCGCCGCAAGCCCAGCGCCTGGCAGCTGCGTCCCAGCGTGGGGCTGTACTCGTGTCGAGAGGGCAGGCACACCACCCGCACCGCCGGCCCGAACGTCGCCCACCAGCCCAGCCGCAGCATGGCGACGTCGTGGGCTCCGGTTTCTGCGGAGAACTTGGGTGGACCACGATGGACGTCACCTGCAGACGGTCGCCGGAGGCCGTGATGCTCATCCAGTTGTAGTTGTTGTTGGGGCTGAACGGATGTGCACGCGTACACACACACACATACACACACACATACACACACACACGTACATATACATACACACACACGTACACACGTACATACACGTACACATACACATACGTACACACACACAGACACATACACGTACATACACACAGACACACATACACACACACACACAAACACACACANGTACATACACACACACACACGTACACACACNTACACACACACACATACACACACACGTACATATACATACACACACACGTACACACGTACATACACGTACACATACACGTACACACACACACATACGTACACACACAGACACACATACATACACACACACAAACACACATACAACACACACAAACACACACACGTACATACACACACACACACGTACATACACACACACGTACATATACATACACACACACGTACATATACATACACACACACGTACACACGTACATACACGTACACATACACGTACATGTACATACACATACGTACACACACAGACACATACACGTACATACACACAGACACACATACATACAACACACAAACACACACACGTACATACACACACACGTACATACACACATACACACACACGTACATACACACACATACACACACACACGTACATATACATACGTACACACCACATACACACATACACACACACACGTACATACACACACATGTACATACACATACGTACACACACACATACACACACACACGTACATATACATACACACACACGTACACACGTACATACACGTATACAGACACATACACGTACACACACACGTACATACACATGCACGTACACACACACAGACACATACACGTACACACACACGTACATACACACGTACATACACACGTACATACACACACGTACATACACAATTATCATATTTTGCTACTGGCAAATGAGGTTCCAATGGTGTAAACACATTTAGTAAGTCGATAACTCAGAAGAGGGACATTTAGCGAGTGATTAATGAAGACATTTAGTAAGTCGATAATTCAGAAGAGGACATCTAGCGAGTGATTAATGGACACATTTAGTAACTCGATAACTCAGAAGAGGGACATCTAGCGAGTGATTAATGAACACATTTAGTAACTCGATAACTCAGAAGAGGGACATTTAGCGAGTGATTAATGAACACATTTAGTAAGTCAAAAATTCAGAAGTGGGACATTTAGCCAGGGATTGATAAAGACATTTAGTAACTCGATAATTCAGAAGTGGATACTTAGCCAGAGATTAATGAAGACATTTAGTAACTCGATAACTCAGAAAAGGGACATTTATTGAGGGATTAACACATTTAGTAACTCAAGATTTCAGAAGAGGGATACTTCGCCAGGGATTAATGGACACATTTAGTAAGTCGATCATTCACAAGTGGGACGCTTTGCCAGGGATTAATTAACGTATTTAGTAACTCAAGAATTCACAAGTCGGACACTTTGCGAGGGATTAATGGACACATTTAGTAAGTCGATCATTCACAAGTGGGACACTCAGCGTTAGCGAGTGATGAACACATTTAGTAACTCGCGACATCCGAACTGGAGGTGTCCGCTAGGTGACAACAACTCTGGGGCCGCCGTGTCGAGGCCCAGGGTCTGACCTCTCCCCCAGGCAGCTCGCCGCGGTCACGATCCACGAGTCGGACAGGAGGGAGCCGAGGCATTGCAGCTGGTCCTCCAGCCTCGTGATGGTCACCTGCCAGGGCCAGGCGCTCAGGACGGACGCGTTGGCGACGCCGCAGCCTTGCGGGAGGTGGCGGAGATCGCGTCCACAGGAGGTGGGGGGGGGCGGTGAGTGGGGTTGGTGGGTGGGGTGGGTGGGTTTGTGAGTGGGTGAGTGGGTGTGGTGGTGGGTCGGTGGGTGGTGGTGAGTGGTGGTGGGTGAGTGGTGGGTGAGTGGGTGGTGAGGTGGTGTGGTGGTGGATCGGTGGGNTGGGTGGTGAGGGGTGGGTGGTGAGTGGGTGGGTGGGTGAGTGGTGGGTGAGTGGGGTTGGTGGTGAGGGGTGGGTGGTGTGGTGGGTGAGGTGGTGGGTGTGGTGGTGGTGGGTGGGTTGGTGGTGGTGGGTGGTGCAGTGGGTGGGTGGGTTGGTGAGGGGTGAATGGGTGGGTGGGTGAGTGAGTGGGTGGTTGAGTGGGTGGGTGAGTGGATGGGTGGTGAGTGAGTGGTGGGTGAGTGGGTGGGTGGGTGCGTGAGTGGGTGAGTGAGTCGGTGGGGTGGTGGGGTGAGTGGGTATGTGAGTGGGTGGGTGAGTGAGTGAATGAGTGGGTGGGTTGGTGGGTGGTTGGGTTTTTTTTTAACGCATTGATCTCTGCCCAACCGTCTGTAGACACGGGAGGGTCACCATCCCGTCCGCTTTCATTATTTGCCCCTCTCCCGTTCTGACGAAGTGCGTCACTACGTCATCGCGTCATCAAAACCATTCGGTAAAGACGGAAATGAAATCACGTCATTGTGCAGGAGGTCGTGGATCGATCCCGACCCTGACGATGCCTGCTGCTGCAGCTGTAGCACAGCCGATACATTCTTCTTCGCATTATATTTCCAAGCTTACTATTGTAATATTCTTAGGTTCTTTCGGTAAAGTCACCAGGTAGGTAAAACATTAAAATTAGTAAAATAAAATAAAAATCACGACGTTTCGGAGGCAACACAAGCCTTCAGGAGTGGTAGCTCTTGCAATCTCTCATTTACTTGATACGGCTGTCGTGGCTGTGACGGTTCCACCTGAAGACGGAGGCTTGTGTTGCCTCCGAAATGTCGTGATTTTTATTTTATTTTACTTTTATTAATTTGAATGTTTTACCTACCTGGTGACTTTACCGAAAAAACCTAAGAATATGAATCCTTGCAGTCACGAAAGCTTCAAATCTAGAATTACTAATGTAATGTGAGGATATATCCGGCTCACTGACGTATCACAACTCGTCAAGATGATTGGTTCTGCTGGTCCTGGCCATAGCCAATGGGGGAAGCCTAGGGGCGTGGCTTTGACGTCATGGGAACAGCTGCAAGTAGATGATTGGTTCTGCTGGCTTTGGCCACAGCCAATGGGGGAAGCAGGGGCGTGGCCCTGACGTCATGGGAACAGCTGCAAGTAGATGATTGGTTTGCTGGCTTTGCCAGCCAATGGGAGACGAGTCAGGGGCGTGGCCNTGACGTAATGGGAACAGCTGCAAGTAGATGATTGGTNCTGCTGGCTTTAGCCTCAGCCAATGGGAGACGAGTCAGGGCGTGGCCTGACGTATGGGAACATGTGATTGGCTGCTGGCTTTGGCCAGCCAATGGGNAGACGAGTCAGGGCGTGGCCTGACGTCATGGGAACATGTGATTGGTTCTGCTGGCTTTGCCACAGCCAATGGGGAGACGAGTCAGGGGACGTGGCCCTGACGTAATGGAACATGTGATTGGTTCTGCTGGCTTTGGCCACAGCCAATGGGGAAGTAGGGGGCGTGGCTGACGTCATGGAACATGTGATTGGTTCTGCTGGCTTTGGCCACAGCCAATGGGAGATGAGTCAGGGCGTGGCCCTGACGTCATGGTGACATGTGATTGGTTCTGCTGGCTTTGGCCTCAGCAATGGGGAGACGAGTCACGTGGTCCCGGCAGCCTACGAGGGCCTGGCTATTCCATGGAGGCTAGCCAGGTGGTGGAAACGTACCACGTGACCCGGGTATTAAATGGGGTGGAGACGAAGACATGTGGTCCGGGCGGAGGAAGGGGGTCCACGTGGGAGCGGGCTCTGGGTTGCCACGTGGCGGTGTGTGTCTCTCTCTCTATGTCCCTCTCACACTGCCTGTCAGCAGCTTGAAGGAAACTGTAATGCAAGTTGAATAAAAGACGGATTCCAGAAGTCGCCTCAACGAGCTTTATTACACGTTTGTTTTCTCATTTGAACGATGGTTGCATCGTGTTGCNATCGGTAGTCACGTATTCTATTATTATTTATTTCTCTTTCGACGTCACTTTTAAAAGGAAGTAATTCAGTCGTAAAGCTTAATCAATTTCNATGTAAAGCTTTCGTATGCAGTATTTTTGTTCTTTCTGTAAAAAGAACAAATAATAAAATAATAAAAATACAACATAATAAAATAATTCTCACGACGTTTCGGCCACAACGCAAGCAGCCGTCCTCAGGTGAAGAACAGGTCTGTCGAGAAGACAGAGTCTGTTCTTCACCTGAGGACGGCTGCTTGCGTTGTGGCCGAAACGTCGTGAGAATTATTTTATTATGTTTTATTTTTATTATTTCCATTCTACGTGACTTTACCGAAAGAACCGAGAAGATATATTTGTTTTCTCATTCATTCGTACCTGATGATGGTTGCTTGTGTTGCGATTGAAACGATTGGAACGCCGTATTCTATTATTATTTAATTGAATCTCTTTCGACGTCACTTTACCGACAGAACCAAAGAGTAATTCCTGCAGTCGCGAAAGCTTCGAATCTCTAGTTTCATAGCTGATACGTGTCGAGGAACGCGGCTTTGTGTTCAAGTGAGGTGCACTCGCCGCTGTTGCGACATACTCACTTTTCGTGACGTTAATGGGATCAATCGTTAGAAAGTTCACGACGAATCCGTGTCCTGTGTAATAAACAACAACAACAACAACGACAGACAAACAAACAAAGTTAGTTAACTTCCTTTAACAAACTCGAGGTGCGAGTTTCGGGGAAGTTTTGAGGAGTCGTAGCGGTGCGACGCATGGGGGGAGGGCTGAGTAAGATTTGTGTGAGATTTGTGACGCTGAGTAAGATTTGTGTGAGATTTGTGACGCTGTGTAAGATTTGTATAAGATTTGTGTAAGATTTGTGATTCTGAGTAAGATTGTGTGAGATTTGTGATGCTGTGTAAGATCTGTGTAAGATCTGTATAAGATTTGTGTAAGATTTGTGTAAGATTTGTGATGCTGTGTAAGATCTGTATAAGATTTGTGTAAGATCTGTGTAAGATTTGTGTAAGATCTGTGTAAGATTGTGTAAGATTTGTGTAAGATCTGTATAAGATCTGTATAAGATCTGTATAAGATTAGTGTAAGATTTGTGTAAGATCTGTATAAGATCTGTATAAGATTTGTGTAAGATCTGTATAAGATTTGTGTAAGATCTGTATAAGATTTGTGTAAGATCTGTATAAGATTTGTGTAAGATCTGTATAAGATTTGTGTAAGATTTGTGTAAGATCTGTATAAGATTTGTGTAAGATCTGTATAAGATTTGTGTAAGATCTGTATAAGATCTGTATAAGATTTGTGTAAGATCTGTATAAGATCTGTATAAGATTTGTGTAAGATCTGTATAAGATTTGTGTAAGATCTGTATAAGATCTGTATAAGATTTGTATAAGATCTGTATAAGATTTGTGTAAGATCTGTGTAAGATTTGTGACTTTGCGTAAGACACGGAGGGCGATGAGGGTGACGGGTGTCTGCTCGTCATCACAGAAGTGCGGCTGCCCTCACGAAGGACATGAATCAAGTTCGGCTGTTGTGGAGGTCGCCTCACTCCTCCCGAGGACAGACGACAACCTCCCTAACGCCATTAGTGTTGTTGTTGTGATCGTTGTTGTTGTTGTCGTCTATTTAGTTGAATCTTCATAATCACCTTTTTTGGATTTAGCTCGCGTTATTTATAAATGTGTCGTAACCCTCCACCACCCGACACGGCCAATCAGTAAAAAAGTGTCACGTTGACAAAAGACAAATCGTTCACTGCTGGATGCAATTACCAGCGAAACGTCGTAACTCAATGTATTTGGTTTCACGCTTCAACACACCGGTGGGCTAAAGCAGTGAACTATTTGTCTTTTGTCAACGTGACACTTTTTTACTGATTGGCCGTGTCGGTGGTGAGGGTTACGACACATTTATAAATAACGCGATCTAAACCCAAAACGTTGATTATGAATAATATTGGTCGCGAAAGCCTGCTACGTGTTAAACATTAGTTGAATCTGTCTGTCCCACCCCACCACTCCAGCTCCCTCGCAGAGGAGAAGGTAGAGGTCGCAAACGAGTTTTGATTCCTTACCCGTACCGGCCGCACCAGGGTCGCAAACGGGTACCTGTACCCGTACCGTACCCTACCGTATCCGGCCGGGTACGGTAGGGTACGGGTATCGGGTACCCGATTGCGACCTCTGCGATGAAGCCATGTTGCAGGCGCGAGTGGGTTGATTCTAGGAACTTGAATTGTGAGAAGAGACAAGACGTTGGGAAATGAGTGACAAACGGTGACTCACCAGTGACTTACGGCCTACCCGTACCCGGCCGCACCAGGTTCGCAAATGGGTACCCGTACCCGGCCGGGTACGGGTAGCCGGGTATCGGTAGGGTACGGGTATCAGGTACCCGATTGCGACCTCTGGATGAAGCCATGTTGCAGGCGCGGGTGGGTTGATTATAGGAACTTGAATTGTGAGAAGAGACAAGACGGGTACCTGTACCCGGCTGGGTACGGGTAGCCAGGTATCGGGTAGGGTACGGGTATCGGGTACCGGGTTGCGACCTCTGGGAGAAGGGGAACAGGGCGGACTCCCCCCTCCCCCCCCNGGGGTGACACCTCCCAAGGACCCCCCCCCCCGTGGCCTCACCTTGAAGCCCTTGAAGAGAGTCGAGCACGAGGTGGAGTCTGTTGGAGGACGAGCGCAGGCCGGGCGGTCTCACAACGCTGCTGCCGCAGAACACGCCCAGCGAGTCGCCGTTGTCGTCGTAGACGGTCAGCGACTCGTCCGCGCAGTCGGGGTCGGAAGACAAACTGCGTGTCGGTGGAGAGCGAGGGTGTGGCATGTACGATGATGTGTGGTGTGTGTGGTGTAGCATGTACGAGTTTGTGTAGTGTAGCATGCACGAGTTTGTATGGTGTGTAGTGTTGCACGTATAGAAGTGCATAGTCGTGTATAGTGTAGTGTATAGCAATGCCATGATTAGTATATAGTACAACAACCGCCATTCGCCACTAAGTGGCGGTGACGTCACCACGACGCTTGTGCCAGGCCATGTGCACCTTGAAGCAACGTGAAGTGTCGAACGCCTGCTGCAGGAGGTCACGGGGCAGACCCAGGTGCCACGGGTCGACTGACCGAGATGACCGAGATGACTGGCTGATGCACCACCTGTGCCCCCTATTGTGCCAACTTGCTGCGCTTTAGCTTCCCGGCGCTCCGCTCGTTGTTGTGAGCGTCGCTCCTCCGCCCTCCGTTGTTGTTGGAGGGCGACTGCCTCCAACTGCCCAGTAGTGTAGCGTAGTCGTGTACAGTGTGTAGCACGTGCCAAACTTCTAACCGCGCCCGACGTGTACCGTTGACCAAAGCAAAAGAAGCCGTGGCCGCTACGTGGAATGTGGAGCTCAAACAACGGAGAACGGAACGGCTTGCGGAGCCCCCGCCCCGCCCCCGCCCCTCCACAATCGAGAGCTCACTTGAACTGCTGGAACTTGAGCTTGACCTCGTATCTGGGGTCCACCTGGATGGTCCATCGGCACAGGCGCCCTCTCGCCGGCCGCGGAGAAGTTTGACGAAGACAGCGATCCCTGGCCTCCGACGAACGTCTCTCTGCACGGTGACCCCACTGGTGGTGGTGGTGGAGGGTGGGGGGTTACGACGCATTCATACTTCCGTGATGCAGGGTTTATTTGTGGGGGTGGGGGGGGGTTAGATCGCGTGAATATATAGAAGCTGTATTCTTTGGGACTTTCGGTAAAGTCGCGTAGATAGATTTGATGTAAAGCTTTCGTGACTGCAGGGATTCATCTCCTTGGTTCTTTCGGTAAAGTCACGTAGATAGGATCAAAGAATCTTGATTTGAGGCTTTCGTGACTGCAGGAATCCATACTCTTTGGTTCTTTTGGTAAAGTTACGTAGGTATAAAATAAAATAAATCACGACGTTTCGGGCGCAGCACAAGCATCCGTCATCAGGTGGGAAAGCATGATGTATTCATTTTATTTTATACCTACGTGACTTTACCGAAAGAACCAAAGAGTAAGGTGCAAAGAAAATAACAAAAAATAAGAAAAAACTACGATGTTTACGTTTCGAACGCAACGCAAGTGTTCGTCATCAGGAAGAGGGGGTTAGCTTCTAAAGGTAAACTGTTTATAAAGGTTTGAAATGGGCATTGCCCAAATGTCAGCAGCCAATGTTAATTTAAGTGGTGGGCAGCGACCGCGACGGTGGTGGGTTTGCCCACCAATCAAAGGGCTGCCCAGTAAAAATCAGCATGTTAATGGAAGATCGTTGAGCGGCCTCCATGGCGGGCGCCCTGAGGTGGCCATGTTCCCGTGAGAGATTATCACGTTAATGGAGGATCGCAAAGCAAAAAAACCTCGAGCTCGGTGAGCTCGGTGGCTGTGTTCGGTTGAGAAATGTCACCTGTTAATGTAAAATCAGATGGCCGAAAATTACAACGAACATCAGAAGGTGACCGAGCCCCCCCCCTCGGCGCAGTGACGCGTTACGACGACGAACGTGGCGGTCGGCGGGAGCCTCGGCCCTTTCGCGAGTCCCGCCGGAGTTTCGCCGCCACGTGGGAGCGATCAACGCGTCAAGCGAGTGGGCCTCGCCGCGTTATCGCAGCAAAAAAAATAATAAACAGACAGACAGACAAACAAGCCAGCGAACAAGTGTTGACGTCAGGTCACACTCGCCTCGAGGGGGGAATGCCGTCAGGGCAAAGTGACGTCATGCCCCCCGGGGTATTTGAGGGAAGACCCGTGACGTGGACGGGGTCTTCGCCGTGAGCCAGAGGAATGAGCGTTAGGGAAGTAGGGGGCTCCGGGATAGAGGGTTGAGAGCCAGGCTAAGGGGGCTGTTTTACCCGGCTGGCCGAATTGGCTGAACCCTCGGTCAGTGCTGTGGGAAGAGCCCGATAGCCTGGTGGGGTGTAAGGAACTCCCAGTACCCTTCCCCTGGGGAGATTAGTTAAGGACTCTGTGTTAACCCCTTCCCCGAGTTAGGCGTAAGCCCTTAATAAACAGTTTGGCGGTAGCCCCTACACGACCGGCTTCAGTGTCCTTTTCTACAGCGCAACACAAACAAAAAAAACTCACCCCTTTGGAACCTCATTGCCAGTAAAAAATATGATAATTGTTTTTTTACCCTTCTATCTGGCAACAAAACTGACACCTTTTTTACAAGGAGTCATGTTTGCATAGACCACAATACCTGCAGTCGTGTTTATTGTTTGCATTATGACTGCAGGTATTGTGGTCTATGCAAACATGACTCCTTGTAAAAAAGGTGTCAGTTTTGTTGCCAGATAGAAGGGTAAAAAACAAATGATAAACTCACCCCTGTAAAACGCGCTGAAGTTGCCGACGATCCCCTCGTGTCGTACGTGGCCCTGATGGACAAGGTGTTGGAGGACGAGATGATGGGAGCGGGGACGCCATCGCGGTCGTACTTCCCCAGGAGCGGCGAGTCCACGGACGGCCCGTCGTAGATGTAGACGACCTCGGCGCCTGTCTGCAGACTTCACGCGCACGGACAGCGGAGCGCTGCTGCTGTGATACGCCCCGACGGTGACATTGTCCTGGCGCTGGTCGCCTCTTGGCGTCGTCCTCTGGTCTGGCGCCGTTTGTGACTAGGCCAGTGGTTCTTAACCTTTTTGGAGGTACCGAACCCCACCAGTTTCACGTGCGCATTCACCGAACCCTTATTAATTGGAAAAATAAAATATGATTTTTTAAAATTCAAAACATAGGTATATGTTTTACTGGTGCACAATCATACGAGTCGGGTGTGTGTCTTAACCTCCGCCGAACCCCTGAGACTGACTCACCGAACCCCTGGGGTTCGATCGAACCCAGGTTAAGAACCACTGGACTAGGCTCTAAAGAAAGCTGTCTCTGGTGTTGTGGACCAATCAGTTTCAAAGACAATGCATCATCATCCTATACTACCAGAGCATAAATTTCGATTTAAAGCTTTCGTGACTGCAGGGATTCATCTTCTTGGTTCTTTCGGTAAAGTCACGTAGAAGGGAAATAATAAAATAATAAAAATAAAACATAATACAATTCTCACGACGTTTCGGCCACAACGCAAGCAGCCGTCCTCATGTGAAGAACAGGTCTGTCGGAAAGACAGCGTCAGACCTGTTCTTCACCTGAGGACGGCTGCTTGCGTTGTGGCCGAAACGTTGTGAGAATTGTTTTATTATACCAGAGCATGTTTTAGTTTGCATGTTCACCACAAGTATACGTGGTTAATGCAGTGACATGATTCCTTGCAAAAGTTTCTGTTTGGTGTTTTAACATCTAACTCGTCTTTATTGCCAGACAGGGTCAAAGCTATTCTTGCATTTGCTAGTACAAGGAAGTTCCCATGATGTAGCTGCTCTCACCCCGAGCTCTCAATGCCCAATAGTGGCATTGTCTTTGTGCTGTTCGCCTTGTGGCGTCCTCTAATCTAGCAGTTTGTGACTAGGCTCTGAGGAAAGCTGTTTCTGGTGTGTAGACCAATCAGTTTGAAAGACAATGCATGATATACTACCAGAGCATGTTCACCACAAGCATACGTGGTTAATGCAGTGATATGATTCCTTGCAACACGTGTCTGTTTGGTGTTTAACATCTTAACGCAATTGTTTTCTTGCCAGAAAGGGTAAACCTATGCTTGCGTTGAGCAGAGCTCTCGTTACGACTGCGGACGCTTCAAAACTGTGAGAACGCGCGTCAAAGATTCGTCACGAATGACCTCCTCGTAGAGAAACCACAAAATGCCCGTGACCTTACGAATAAAAGATGGCCTCCGGAATCAAAGATGGCCGCCGATATCAAAGATGTCCGCCACCAAAAAAAGTGGTGGCCATATATATTGTATTTTTACTCTCGGTATGTATGTTGTACGTGCAGTTTGTCCGACAATGCGGCAGTTGCGTTTGTTGAACGAGCGTCAAAGATTGTCACGAATGACCTCCTCGTAAGAGAAACCACGAAACGTTCGTGACCTTACGAATAAATATGGCCACCGGAATCAAGATGGCCGCCGAAATCAAAGATTCCGCCACCAAAAAAATGTGGCCATATATACTTGTATTTTTACTCTCGGTATGTATGTTGTACGTGACAGTTTGTCCTATGACAATGTGGCAGTTGCATTTCTTGAAGAACACTGCGTTGTATTGAATAAAATAAGGTAAATACACTACACTACTATACACTACACTATACACTACACTATACATTACACTATACACTGCACTATACACTACACTACACTACACTATACACTACTACACTATACACTGTACTATACACTACACTATACACTGCACTATACACTACACTATACACTACACCACACACTAGTGCTGTACTAGTAACGAATTGGCCACGTTCTGTTACGTGACACGAAACCTTACTAATCGGCTGTGTCGGGTGTGGCGAGTTTAACGACGCAGAATTTATAAATCTACGCGCTCTAACCCCAAAAAAACCTTTATCATGGATGATATTGGTGGCGAAAGCCTACTAGGTGTGAAACCGAGCATGAGCACACGTGTACGTTGAACCTCCATCGCCGTCGTACGAAGACCATCCGTGCTCATCGGTGGAGCGGACTCTAATAGCCCGAAGCGGGTCGTGACGCGGGGGCAAACCTGGAGACCAGAGTGTGTGCACCTATCCCACGCCCCCTCCGCACCACTTACCTGAACGTCTGGAAGCGAAGGATCACAGCCGTCCCCACGGGGCCGGTGATGGTCCAGAGCAGTCACCGACGTTGGGTCTCGCGAGTAAATCGGCGAACTGGATGGTGCCGCTCGCGGCGGCGAGGTTCACGCGACAGACGCCGCCTAGAGCATCGCAGGACATTTTTAGTTGCGGAGTTTCACTGAACGAATCGTAAAATGGCGGATGCGTCAGAATCGGCGAGAGATTTATTGAAGCAGCCATCGGAGTCGCCAAAGAGTACTATATACTTCACTGAACACTACACTACTATACATTACACTACTATACACTACACTGTAGACTATACTACTATACACTACACTGTAGACTATACTACTCTACACTACACTACTATACACTACACTACTATACACTCCACTGTACACTACACTACTATACACCAGAGGTGGACAAAGTCATTGTTATGCAAGTCCAAGTCGAGTCTGAAGTCATCAAATTCATGACTCGAGTCTGACTCGAGTCCAAGTCACATGACTCGAGTCCACACCTCTGCTATACACTACGCTAAACACTACACTACTATACACTACTATACACTACATTGTAGACTACACTACTATACACTACACTACTATACACTACACTACTACACACTACACTACTATACACTACACTACTATACACTACACTACTACACACTACACTGTAGACTACACTACTATACACTACACTGCTATACACTAAACTACTATACACTACACTACTATATACTTCACTGTACACTACACTACTATGCACTACACTACTACACACTACACTGTACTCTACACTACTATACACTACACTACTATACAATAATGCTATACACTAAACTACTATACACTACACTAGTATACACTACACTATATACACTACACTTCTATACATTACACTAGTATACACTACACTAGTATACACTACACTACTATACACTACACTACTATACAATACACTATACTACACTATAGACTACACTACTATACACTACACTACTATACACTACACTGTAGACTACACTACTATACACTACACTACTATACACTATAGTACTATACACTACACTACAGAGGTGTGGACTCGAGTCATGTGACTTGGACTCGAGTCAGACTCGAGTCATGAATTTGATGACTTCAGACTCGACTTGGACTTGCATAACAATGACTTTGTCCCACCTCTGCTACACTATACACTACACTACTATACACTACTATACACTACACTGTACACTACACTACTATGTGCTACACTACTATATGCTACACTACTATAGACTACACTACTATACACTACACTACTATACACTATACTACTATACACTACACACTACACTGTACACCACACTACTATATACTACACTACAGAGGGAGAGAGGACGGGCTCTGGGTGTGGTTTGGTCGTGTGGGAGAGGCGACAGGAACATCGCGTGGGTCAGAGGTGGCGAGCGATTCAAGTTGATGGAAAGGAAGTCGAGACGAAGAAAGGCAGAAAAAGAGGTGGGGGGTGGGGGGGCGATGTAGTGGTGCGATGTGGTGGGTGCGATGTGGTGGTGCGATGTGGTGGATGCGATGTGGTGGATGCAATGTGGTAGATGCAATGTGGTGGATGCAATGTGGTGGGTGCGATGTGTGGATGTGATGTGGTGGTGCGATGTGGTGGTGAGATGGGATCGCGATCGCGGTGACCCAATGAACGGAAAGAGAGATGGCGCAGGAACAGGGTGGCGTGGAAAAGGTTGGCAACGAGAGTGGAGGAACGCTCCCATGTGGAGTGGGAGGCTGTGGGTCTCTGTGGAGCCTGTGGTATCTGTACGAGTCTGTGAGTCCCTGTGGGAGTCTGCGGGTATCTGTACATCTCTGGGTCTCCGTGCGAGGCCAAAACGTGAGAAACCGCTTGTCAATGAAATACTCAAGCCAAGTGGACGAGTCACAGCAAGCGCTGCCTCTGCCCAGCCACAACTTCCATTGTGCACAGACTCAGCCCAACCACCAGGGGGGGGAGGGCTGTAATGGCACAGGCATTGTGACATCATCGTACTGCAGCCAATCAATTGTGGGTGAGGTCACAATTGGGAGAGGCGTTCGCGGGGTGGTGGTGGGGTTGTAATGGCGTCATGTATGTTAGTGGAATAATAATAGTAGTAGTAGTTGAAGTTAGATTTGAGATGCTACAAGTCTGGCTGATCTTGGTACAGATGCTCAGTGTTTAGTTACCTCTTTGGTTGCCGTAGCTGAGGCGTAGCCAAATGCATCAGTATACGCCACCCCGTAGAGGTAGAGACCGAACGGCTGAGTCGCGTGTTCCACCCGGAACTGTTGATTCCCAAGTCCCAGGTTCAGCTCCCCGGCCATGAACTGGAGGTCGTTTGTCCGCACCCACTGGATCTTATTGCACAGTGTCTCGTTGTTGATGACGATCCCACATTTGTCTGCATCCTTGGCGATCACGATCAACATGTTTATAAAATCTGGTTGAGTCGCAAACAGGTACATGTTAGAGAACTTGCTGGTCGATATGATGTTCATCTGGAACGGCTCCATGGAATACTCTAGAGTTGTAGACCCACCCTGGCATATGTACATGACCCTACGTTTACAGACGAGTTTATAGACAAAGTCTGGTTTGCATATACAGGTACGCTGATGCGACCGTAATTGGTCAACGTGTAGGTTGTTAAACTCCCACCGACACTGACATTGACACTGACGCTTGCGCTTGTAGGCGAGGTGATTATGACGCTGTCGTCTGTTGACTTGATGGACACAGGGAAGACCAGGTAAGAGGAGCCCCACTGCGTACTGGCAAAAGCTGCTCTGTCACAAAATTGCAGGCTGTGTGGACAGCAATGCACCAATCTCCACTGAACACGGCCACAGGCTGACTCGATAGTACCCTCGTCCCAGTCAGATATGGTCCTTGGAACTGCACGACTTCGTTCTCTTGCAGAGTGATGTTCAGATCGTTGTGGTACGTCACACCGTTGAATGTAACACTGCTGCTCAAAATCAGCTGCACCATCACGTTGTTGTAAGGACTGACTATCGCGAATTCATTAACGTTATAAAAATCAGACGCAGGAGCGACTACGTAATATTCTATTCCCAGCTCCTGCTCAGGGATCATCATGAATCCATCGGAAGTTGCATATTTGTAGGACATGCCCCACACTGAGATGTCACTGTCAGAACGAACGGACACGACCTTGTTGGTGACGATGCCGTTCTCTCCGATCTCTGCCATTACCGGGATGGACACATTGCCAACGGAGAAGGGAGGCAGGAGGACGGAGCGTGAGAAGTTCACTGCGGGGACCGAGACGGTGACCTGAGCGCTGCTGTCGTAGCTGGCGAAGTCCACCACAAGTGCGTCGACTACCCCATGTAGTTCTGCATAAATGCGCCGAAGAACTGACGTCCCACACTGCTGCCGGCTCCATTTCCTGCAAGCAGTGACGACAACATCAGGGCAAGCGAAAGAGGTAAACTTTTGAGAATAAGGCCACGCGATCGACAGTAAAAAAAATCACCCTTCATGGTGGTCGATAAGCAGGAGGGGAAGAAAACAACTCTTGAAGCGACAAACTTAAAGCGTCGTTCACTTTGAGCGAGATTTTATTGTCTCGAAGTAGGCATTGTTAGCGCTTGTCGTGTAAGTGAACACATCTCAATGGCGGCCGCTTCGCTGAGCCGCTATCATTTGCTATTGAGAATGAGGCCACGAGGGCGACCGATAAAAACTAAAAAAGATTCCTCGCTCAATGCGGCAATAAGCAGGGATTAAACATCTTTTTAACGCTTAACGTGAATAAACACTTTCAGAGCAAATGAGAGCTTAAAGTGTGCATGGTTAATGCAGACTTTACTCCTTGCAAAAGGTATCACACCTATTTGGCGTTTGCAAATCCTAACACACCTCTTGTTTTGCTATTGCGAGAGAAAAGTATAGAAACCCAAACTCATTTTTCTGTAGCTTGGATACGAGCACGATCGAAAAGTTCCCATAGGTAGAGGACTTCGTGTTACACAACGCCTTATCCACGGGTAAGCCTGCACCGACTAAAGCAGCAAGCCGGAGCCACCCGTGCCTGTCTCAACTCGGAGTGGCCTCACCACAGGGAGAGAGAGAGAGAGACGCAGACTCCAAATACACAGCAGCAGGCATCGACAGGGTCGAGATCAAACCCACGACCTCCTGTATACCAGGTGAGGTAGTTAACATCTCACCCCCTTTAAGCATACACAAAGCAAGTGAACAGACTCGTCCCATGGGTCAATCCTGCGCCGGCTACTGCAGCAGCAGCATCGTCAGAATCAGCAAGGCAGAGCCACCCCGTTCCAGTTTCCCAGCAATCAAATCGCGTCCAATGTAGAAAGAGCGCAAGCGGTGGCGGAATACCACCAGCGCACGCTGTAGAGCATGCGTCGCGAGCCGGGCCCCCTTGCGTCAACTCGCGCGAGTTGACGCAAGGGGCCGGCTCGTGTACAGAAATTATCTCCACCCTCCCCCCCCACGGCCGCAGAAGTTGAGACCCGTCGAAGGTTCGAGTGTGCGGGAACAAGGAAGCGAGCGCGGCGGGGGATGCGCGTTGAAATGGACGACGCGTGGAGCGGGGAGAGGTGTGGGGGAGAGATCCGTCGACGATAGCGCGGGGTGGGGTGGGGGGGGTTGAGATGCCTCGTGCTCGATGCGGGTTAGGAGGAAGGAGAGGAGGCAGGAGGCAATTGTGGACTGCGTCGCGTTAAGCGATGGGGGNAGGAGGATGGCGAAAAACCCGCGTGAGCATTGACGCGCCGGGAACGCTTTCGCGAGCAAATATCATCCATGGTGTAGGTTTGTTTTAGTAAGGTTTAGTGTCACTAAACAGAACGTGACCAATTCGTTACTAGTACATCACTGGTGTGCAGTGTAATGTATAGTGTAGTGTATAGTGTAGTGTGTAGTGTACAGGTAGTTTGGTGTATAGTGTGTAGTGTAGTGTATAGTGTAGTGTATAGTGTAGTGTATAGTGTGTATTGTAGTGTATAGTGTAGTGTGTTTAGTGTAGTGTATAGTGTGTAGTGTAGTGTATAGTATAGTATATAGTGTAGTAGTGTAGTGTAGTGTATAGTGTAGTGTATAGTGTGTAGTGTATAGTGCAGTGTATCGTGTAGTAAATTAATACACCACTAACCGCTGTGTCGGAGAGCAAATCCACAATGTTTACAATCAGAGTTCGACGTTTCGCCAGTAATTACAACCAGCTTCATCAGGCGACAGCAGTCGCGTGGTGGCGAGTTTGATGGCACATTTATATTTACGCGATCTAACTCAAAACGCATTTAGCGAAAAAAATGCAATTTCAGTTTAGTTTCACCATGGGTCTCTATGTTTGTATGGGTCTCTGGGTCTTTGGGGGTACGGATGGAAGTCTGTGGTATCTGTACATCTCTGGGTCTCCGTGCGAGGCCAAAACGTGAGAAGCCGACGGCAGCGCATTCCAGTTTCTCAATTAAATACTCAAACCAAGTGGACGAGTCACAGCAGGTGCTGCTTCATACCAACCCACTTCAGTTGCTTTAACACGCGGGCTTTCGCGACCAATATCATCCACTATAGAGGTTTTTGGGTTAGATGGCATATTGTAAATGTTGTGGCTTGGCTCTCCAACACACGGTGTGCTGTACTAGTGACGAATTGGCATGTTCTGTTTACGTGACAACCCTTACTAGTTGGCTGTGTCGGGTGGTGGCGGGTTTTAACGACACGTTTATATATTTACGAGATCTAACCCAGAAAACCTCTATTATGGCGAACTTCCGTTGTGCACAGACTCAGCCCATCCACCAGGGGGGGGAGGGCTGAAGTGGCGCAGTTGTTGTGACGTCATCGCACTGCAGCCAATCAAATGTGGCGAGGTCACAATTTGGGAGGGGCGTGGTGGGGTGGTGGTGGGGTTGTAATGGCGTCGTGTATGTTAGTGGAATAATAATAGTAGTAGTAGTAATAGAAGTTAGATTTGCGATGCTTCAAGTCTGGCTGATCTTGGTACAGATGCTCAGTGTTTAGTTACCTCTTAGGTTGCCGTAGCTGAGGGCGTAGCCAAATGAATCAGAGTATGCCACCCCGTAGAGGTAGAGCCCAAACGACTGAGTCGCGTGTTCCACCCGGAACTGTTGATTCCCAAGTCCCAGGTTCAGCTCCCGGCCACGAACTGGAGGTCGTTTGTCCGCACCCACTGGATCTTATCGCACAGCGGCTCGTTGTTCATGACGATCCCACATTTGTCTGCATCCTTGGCGATCACGATTAACACGTTTGTAAAATTTGCTTGAGTCGCAAACAGGTACTTGTTAGAGAACTTGCTGGTCGGTATGATGTTCATCTGGAACGGGTCCATGTAATCCCCTAGAGCCGGATACCCTCCCTGGCATATGTACATGACCCCTACGTTTACAGACGAGTTTATAGACAAAGTCTGGTTTGCATATACAGTACGCTGATGCGACCATAATTGGTCAACGTGTAGGTTGTTAAACTCCCACGACACTGACATTGACACTAACACTCGCGTTAATAGGCGAGGTGATTATGACGCTGTCATCTGTTGACTTGATGGACACGGGAAGACCAGGTAAGAGGAGCCCCACTGCGGTACTGGCAAAAGCTGCTCTGTCACAAAATTGCAGGCTGTGTGACAGCCATGCACCATCTCCACTGAACACGGCCACAGGCTGACTCGAGAGTACCCTGGTCCCAGTCAGAGATGATCCTTGGAACTGCACGACTTCGTTCTCTTGCAGAGTGATGTTGAGTTTGTTAGAGTACGTCACACCATTGAACATAACATTGCTGCTCAAAATAATCTGCACCGTCACGTTATTGTAGGGACTGACTATCGCAATTCGTTCATTGACGAACCAGACACAGGAGCGACTATGTAATATTCTTTTCCAGCTCCTGCTCAGGGATCATCATGAATCCATCGGTAGTTGCATATCGTTTGGACATGCCCCACACTGAGATGTCACTGTCAGAACGAACGGACACGACCTTGTTGGTGATGATGCCGTTCTCTCCGATCATTGCCGCTACCGGGATGGATACATTGCCGACGGAGAAGGGAGGCAGAGGACGGAGCGTGAGAAGTTCTCCGCGGGGACCGAGACGGTGACCTGAGCGCTGCTGTCGTAGCTGGCGAAGTCCACCACAAGCGTTCGACTCCACGTAGTTCTGCATAAATGCGCCGAAGAACTGACGTCCCACACTGCTCCCGGCTCCGTTCCCTGCAAACGGTGACGACAAATCAGTGCAAGCGAAAGAGGTCAACTTTTGAGAATAAGGCCACGAGATTGACAGTAAAAATCATCTTCATGGCGGTTGTTAAGCAGGATGGGAAGAAAAACTCTTGAAGCGACAATAAAAACGGCGTTCGCTTTTAACGGGTTTTATTTTTCGACGTAGGCTGTCTCGGCCTCCTGTGCGCTGCGTTGCACCGCTAGCTGAGTGTTAACCTCGCGTCCAACAAACCCTCAGAGCCAGGATGAACATCCGACTCCAAACGTCATTTATTGAATTTAACGAGTAAAACTGGTAAGAAAACAGCACAGATACAGCATCTGTTAATACCCGGAAACACCAACACAATGAATGAACACCACAGCATCAGAACATTGTCTTTGATAACAGGTTTCGAAACAATAGATCCTGGATGGACCAGGCCCTACATTACCACTGATAACTATACAAGAGCATAAGCTGCTGTGTTACATAAAGGCACATCGTGTATTCATCACACTGCACCCAAATGTACAGTATTACAATAACACTAAATTGTGGATGAGATATTTCGTCATCCTTGCTCTCAGGATCGCAATATAGTTACTTGGGTACAAGTTTGACTCGACTTATTAAATTACAAGTAACATTCACATAAGGAAAGTAGCAGGCTTCGTTGTTAACTAGGCCTCGTATTTATCATAACAATTTAACAGCATTACAAAGGCATTTACATCATTATAACGTCATTCTAACATTATAACAGCATTGCCAATATTATAAGAACATAAACGAACTTACAGACAATGCTTCTTAAAGTCCCACAATGGACATTTGCGGCTGGCTTCACTGGGACGCGATGTGTGCCGCCATCTTGAATTATGTGTGTAATGGCCGACGCCCGCGTGGTTGAGCGGGAATCTTAAATCGCAACTTCCCGGTCAAGTGACCAAAATTAGCATCAAAAACAGGAAATTCCTGTGTACATACCCCCCCCCCCCCAATCTGCCGTTAGGCAGAACATAGGCGTTGTTATCGCTTGACGCGTAGAGTGAACACCGCAATGGTGGCCACTTCGCTGAGCCACTATCATTTGCGATTGAGAATAAGGCCACGAGGCGACTGATAAAAACAAAAAACAATTCCGCGCTTTACACGGTAATGAGCTGGGATTAGAAAAAAAACGCTTAAGCTAAAAACACTTTGAGCGCAAATGAGCGCTTAAAGTGTGGGTAGTTAATGCAGACCTCACTCCTTGCAAAAGTTATCACACCTAGACTCCAAATATACAGCGGCAGGCATCGTCATGGTCGAGATGAACCCTCGACCTCCTGTATACCAGGCGAGGTAGTTATCATCTCCTAGCCACCGTGATGATGATGATGTGAGAGAGACGCAGACTCTCCATATTTTCTCTAGCCCGTGCCACTCACTCACTCACCCACTCACCACTCACCACACTCACCATCACTCCACTCCTCTCTAGTCCGTACCACTCACTCATTCACCCACTCACCCACTCACCCATCACTCCATCTCCTCTCTAGTCCGTGTCACTCACTCACCCACAACAACACAACAACAACCGCCATTCGCCACGAGGTGGCGGTGACGTCACCATCGCAATCATTGAAGATTTGGTCCAACAACGACTGAATGCTGATGTACCGGCCCTGGTTAGACACTGCCTCACCAACACTTACTTCACCTGGAATGGAACATTCTACAAACAAGTTGAAGGTACCCCAATGGGTTCTCCCTTATCTTCAGTTGTAGCCAATGTTTTCATGGAAAATTTTGAGACAGATGCCATCCAGGCATCCACCCTACGTCCTTCCTTTGGAAGAGATACGTAGATGAAACATTCGTCATCTGGCCACATGGCCTACATGAGTATGGGTCTGTGTGGGTCTCTGTGGGTCTGTATGGGACTCTGAGTGTGGGTCTCTGTGGATCTCTGTATGGGTCTTTATGAGTATGGGTCTCTGGGTCTCTGTGGGTATGTGTGGGTCTCTGAGTGTGGGTCTCTGTGGTTCTCTGTATGGGTCTCTATGAGTATGGGTCTTATGAGTATGGGTCTGTGTGGGTCTCTGTGGGTCTCTATGGGTCTCTATGAGTATGGGTCTCTGGGTCTCTGTGGGTATGTGTGGGTCTCTGAGTGTGGGTCTCTGTGGGTCTCTGTATGGGTCTCTATGAGTATGGGTCTCTGGGTCTCTGTGGGTTGTGTGGGTCTCTGTGGGTCTCTGTATGGGTCTCTATGAGTATGGGTCTCTGGATCTCTGTGGGTATGTGTGGGTCTCTGAGAGTGGGTCGCTGTGGGTCTCTGTGGGTCTCTATGAGTATGGGTCTCTGGATCTCTGTGGGTCTGTGTGGGTCTCTGAGTGTGGGTCTCTGTGGGTCTCTATGAGTATGGGTTTCTATGAGTATAGGTCTCTATGAGTATGGGTCTGTACATCTGTGTGGGTCTCTGTGGGTCTGTATGGTTCTCTGAGTGTGGGTCTCTGTGGGTCTGTGTGGGTCTCTGAGTGTGGGTCTCTGTGGGTCTGTGGGTCTCTGAGTGTGGGTCTCTGTGGGTCTGTGGGTCTCTATGGATCTGCATTAACCACGCTGTCATAATATTTGGCTGAGGCTCTAAATGTCCAGCGATAAGCCACTCACGTTGGGGCCGCTATCGTTCGACATCGGCAAGGTCACTTATCTGATTATAAACAAAAAGAAAAAAGAAACAGCTTTAGTGGTGGGGGGCTTAGAGATGTCGAAAACAAAAAAAACTGGTTTAGTCTTTTAATTATTTATTTTTGCACGCTTTTATTTAACTCACTCAGTTGTTGTCGTTGTTGTTGTATCCTCAAATCTTTTAACTCATTTTAACCCACTTCACAATGTGGTATCGACTGCAAACTTGGTATACTTATTTCATACTGATGACAATACATATTCTATCATAAAAAATATTTATTTATTTACATTTTTTAAAATATGTTATGTTTCGGCTTGGATCTAATTGTCCACGCTCAACTGACGTTGGCTGTAATCGCCCACGTCCCATACATCATGGCAAGCTTCGGGCCACGTCCTGGAGTCGTGGAGTTCTCCCATCACTAAAGTACATTCATTTACGATGTGACCATCGATCTACTTACTGCTGGATGGCTGCTATGAATCTCTACGCGATGTGCTACTTTGTTTGAGCCAATCGTTCTTGGCCAGTAGGTTTTGCAAAAAGCGTGTTTTAAAAAAAGTTTTTAAATATATATTTGTACTATGCATGGCGCGTGCGTTCTGCTGAAAAGAAAAAAACGAGAGTCGATTTGCATGATGAAGTAGAGACTGTTTTCATTGTTCGTGATCCGTCAACCCGGTTTTCTAGTTCCCTCATGCAAATCCACTACTTTTTTTCTTCAATAGAATCTTGGATCTTATTCCGCGAAGTTCACATAGTTTCGTGGGTGGGGCTCCCTTTTGTTCGCGAGAGACAGTTCACGTAGACAAAAGGCTTCATCTGTTGGGTGTTTGAACACCTTTAACGCGTCTGGTGTAGGCCAATCAGTTTCAAAGTCAATGCATATACTGAGACTATGAGTATGGGTCTGTGCGTCTGTATGGGTCTCTATGAGTATGGTCTCTATGAGTATGAGTCTCTATGAGTATGAGTCTCTATGAGTATGAGTCTCTATGAGTATGGGTCTGTGCGTCTGTATGGGTCTCTATGAGTATGAGTCTCTATGAGTATGAGTCTCTATGACTGTATGGTCTTATGAGTATGAGTCTCTATGAGTATGGGTCTGTGCGTCTGTATGGGTCTCTATGAGTATGAGTCTCTATGAGTATGGTCTGTGCGTCTGTATGGTCTCTATGAGTATGGGTCTGTGCGTCTGTATGGGTCTCTATGAGTATGAGTCTCTATGAGTATGGGTCTGTGCGTCTGTATGGGTCTCTATGAGTATGGGTCTCTATGAGTATGAGTCTCTATGAGTATGGGTCTGTGCGTCTGTATGGGTCTCTATGAGTATGGGTCTCTATGAGTATGAGTCTGTGCGCCTGTATGGGTCTCTATGAGTATGGGTCGTGCGTCTGTATGGGTCTATATGAGTATTGGTCTCTATGAGTATAGATCTGTGTTTGAACACCTCAACGCGTCTGGTGTAGGCCAATCAGTTTCAAAGACAATGCATTTTAGTTAGTATTGTGATTAATATCAGAGCAATGTCTGTTAGCATGTTCACCACAAATTATGTGTGTGTTTAACGCGGAGACGTGAATCCTTGCAAAGTGATTCGTCTGTTTAGTGTTGGAACACCTGCATACACCTGGTCTAAGCCAGTTTCAAAGATTGCATTTTACGTTAACACATTCCTGCTGTGGAGGGAGCTGGTAGGAACGTTGGGTTGCTCGGTCAATGGCCAGGGTCAACAGCGGCGTGGTGTATTCCGCAAATATGGCCGACTGTGAGGGCGGGCACAATCCGGCGTGAGTAGGTTAAACGTTGAGTTTTATAAGGGCACCACGGGGTGACCAGCCCCTCCCTCCCCTCCCCACTCAGCCCTCCCCTCCCCTCCCACCCAGCCCCACCCTCCCCACCCAGCCCTCCCCACCCTCCCACCCAGCCCTCCCACCCTCCCCTCCCACCCAGCCCCACCCTCCCCACCTAGCCCTCCCCACCTCCCCTCCCCACCCAGCCCTCCCCACCCTCTCACCCAGCCCCTCCCCACCCTCCCCTCCCACCCAGCCCCACCCTCCCCACCCAGCCCACCCTCCCACCCTCCCCACCCTCTCCTCTCCACCCAGCCCACCCCTTCCATTTTTGGATGCACGACGGACGGACGGACAGAATAATCCCCTGTGGGCTGGTGTAACCAGGAGGTTACTACCAGTATTATTGTGATTAATATCAGAGCAATGTCTGGTTAGCATGTTCACACAAATACTGTGTGTAGTTAATAGAAGTGCAAACTGATTCGTCTGTTCGGTCTTTGAACGCCTGAACACGATCCCTGTGTTTTATTTGGCCAGAAACTGTACAAACACCACTTATCATCATCGTGATACTCGCCAGAAAACAATGTCCCACCCATAATGTAGCTGCTGCTCACCCCAAGCTATAAGTGTGTACCTGTGTGTGTGTGTACATGTGTGTGTGTGTGCACATGTGTGTGTGTGTGCACATGTGTGTGTGTGCACATGTGTGTGTGTGTGTGCACATGTGTGTGTGTGTACACTGTGTGTGTGTGTACACTGTGTGTGTGTGTACACTGTGTGTGTGTGTGACTGTGTGTGTATGTACTGTGTGTGTGTGAGCAGCGCCACACCTATTACCATCCTTAGGGGAAAAAAACGGTAATCCAATCTCTGACCCCAGGAACAGGTTTGCAGATTTGCTGAGCATTTCTGTGAGGTCCTGGGGAGGGGAAATCTCTCAGCCAGGAAAACATCATGGCACAAAGTGGAATGACCCTGCTGAGGCTGCGGTGCCCAAATATTGGAGGAGGTCACCCCTGTGAGTGGCTGGCTGAGGTGCCATCTGTTGAGGAAGTACTGAAGGCGATCTGGAGTCTGAGTCCAGGCAAGGCACTGGGCAGAGATGATCTCCCAAGCGAAATGCTGAGGGAGGGTGGCGTTTGTGCACAGACTGCCTACATGAAGGGGGACCGCACAGACTGTAACAACTACAGGGGCATCTCACTCATTGTGCCGGGAAAGGTCCTGGAAGGATTATTCAACATCGCCTTGCTAGGCACGCTGAGGAGAGGCTTGCGGAGCCCAATGCGGTTTCAGGAAAGGGCGGTCCTGCACAGATGCCATATTTTCTATCCGTCTGCTACAGCAGAGGTGTAGGGAATTCCAACAAACCTACATCTCTGCTTTTTTGACCTGGTCAAGGCCTATGATACCATCAGTAAGCCTGGGCTCTGGGTTCTTCGTGCTTTCGGAGTCCCTGACCCTCTGCTCACGATCATTAAGGACCTTCATGATGGTGAGCGGGCCCGGTAAAACTACATGGCCGGGAGTCAGAGCCTTTCCCTGTTCACCTTGGGGTGCGACAGGGATGTCCTCTGGCTCCCACATTATTTAACATCTATTTTGACCACGTAGTTCGTGAAGCCTTCAATAGCTGTACCGGGGGGTTTCCATTTGGTACAGATATAATGGGAGGCTGATCGACGCCCGGGTGCGATCAAGAGATGGCTCCCTATTGGTCAACCACGTTATGTATGCCGATGATTTGGTAATAGCTGCTCATTCAGAAGAGGAGTTGGAGACGCTGCTGCTGAGACTGGAGCGTGCCACGAAGAGGTGGGGCCTTACCATCAGCCCACCAAAACTAAGCACCTGCCTGGGTATTTTGTACCATCGGACACTCCACCCCAACTCCCAATCGTGATGGGCAGTAGTGGAGAGAGTGGAGAGTTTCCCATACCTGGGCAGTGTGCTTATGACCGGCTCCAGTTTAATAGCAGAGGTCTCACTCCGAATCAGTCGAGCGGGCAATATCTTTTATCGGTTGCGTAACGCTGTGTGGAAGCTACCTGGTCTGTCGCTCCGCACGAAGCTTCAGGTCTTCTCGGCCACAGTCATTCCTTCCCTTGCGAAACGTGACCCCCTAATGGAGCATCTTCGCCGGTTGGAAACATTTAGGCTGGCCTGCCTACGATCCATCCTGGGTTTAACCAGGCTGGATTGTGTGAGGAGCTCACAAATTCTTGAAAGATCTGGTCAAAGTCCATCGGTGAGCTCCTCCGGCAGGCAAGGCTGCCTTGGCTGGGTCATGTAGCCCGCATGCCCAGCCACCGCATGCCTAAACAGCTTTCGGCCGGATCGAGGGGCTAAACGGGCGCGGCACGGGCTAGAGAAGAGATGGAGTGATGTGGTACAGGAGACGTGGAGCTGAGTGGACTTGCCGATGACTGGTACCAGCGGTGTCAAGATCGCCTCAGTGGAGGAGGCTCGTGAAGGACGCTACTGGGCAGTTGGAAGCAGTCGCCCTCCAACAACAACGGAGGGCGAGTGCCGGGTGGCTAAAGCACAGCAAGTTGGTACAGTAGGGGCACAGGTGGTGCATCAGCCAGTCATCTCGGTCATCTCGGTCAGTCGACCCGTGGCACCTGCTGGTCTGCCCGTGACCTCCTGCCAGCGGGCGTTCGACACTTCACGTGGCCTCAAGGTGCACTTGGCCTGGCACAAGCGTCGTGGTGACGTCACGCNACTTAGTGGCGATGGCGGTTGTTGTTGTTGTGTTTGTGTACACTGTGTGTGTACGTACACGTGTGTGTCTGTGTGTGTACCTGTGTGTGTTGTACCTATATGTGTGTCTGTACCTGTGTGTGTATCTGTGTGTGTACCTGTGGTGTGTTCTGTGTGTGTGTACCTTGTGTGTACACTGTGTGTGTACCTGTGTGTGTGTACCTGTGTATGTGTACCTTGTGTGTACCTGTGTGTGTATACCTGTGTGTATATCTGTGTGTGTGTACCTGTGTGTGTGTATGTGTGTGTACACTGTGTGTGNACTTGTCCAGGTACCTGTGTGTACCTGTGTGTGTGTACCTGTGTGTGTGGACCTGTGTGTGTGTACTCCACTACACACTACACTATNCACTCCACTACACACTCCGCTACACGCTCCACTATACACTGCAAAGATCCCCCGTGTAGCCTTAACAGACTGAAGGGGCAAGTGCTGTTAGCGAGTAGCANCACCTATGACACGGCACACGAGCGGGTGGGTGGCCAGCACCACGCCCGGCCGCCTTTGTCTCCCCAGTGATGATACATACACACGCTACACCAGGTACTCATTTGAGGCTGAGTCGACCTAGGGGAGACCCAGGAACGGCAGATAATCGTCACTGGTGTTGACCTTGAGCGGAAATCGAACCGGGTCGCCAGGTTCATAGCGCAGCGCGCTAACCACTACACCACCGCTCCCCACACTATACACTACTCACACTTTGCTATACACTACACACACACACACTAGACACCCACATATTCCATAGACACCCAGACTCATAGACCACAGAGACCCATAGAGACCCACAGAACCCACAGAGAACCATAGAGAATAATTGAACCCATACAGAGAATCAGAGAATCATTGAACCACAGAGACCCACAGACTCAAAGACCCACAGACCCACATAGACCCATAGAAATAATACAGAGACCCACAGAGACTCATAGAGAATCATTGAACCACAGAGACCCACAGAGACGCATAGACCCACAGAGACCCACATAGACCCATAGAGAATAATAACCACAGAGCCAACAGAGNCTCATAGAGACCCACAGAGACCCACACAGACCCACAGAGAATAATTTAACCACAGAGACCCATAGTACTCATATACACAGACACCCATAGAGACTCATATAACCACAGAGACCCACAGAGGCCCACATAGACCCACAGAGACCCACAGAGAATAATACACAGAGACTCATAGGATCATTCCAAGAGACCCCAGAGACCCAGAGACCCACAAGACCCACACAGACCCACAGAGACCCAGAATAATTTAACCACAGAGACCCATAGTGACCCACAGAACCACAGAGATCCACAGAGAATAATTGAACCACGGAGACCCATAGACTCATATAACACAGAGACCCACGAACCCACAGACCCAAAGAACCACAGAACCCATAGAGACTCATAGAGAATAATTGAACCACGGAGACCCATAGAGACTCATATACCCACAGAGACCCACACAGACCCACAGAGAATAATTGAACCACAGAGACCCATAGAGACTCATAGAGACCCACAGAGACCCACACAGACCCACAGAGAATAATTGAACCACAGAGACCATAGAACTCATATAACCACAGAGACCCACAGAGGCCCACAGAGACCCACAGAGGCCCACAGAGACCCACAGAAAGCCACAGAGACCCACAGAGAACCACACACAGAGACTCATCGATCGTTCCAAGAGGTCGCCCTTAAACTCACCGATTTGCAGCGCCAACACCGCCACCGCCACCACCACCACCGGCAGAGTCATCGCTGTAAATTCGAATTGTCAACGATCTTCTTCTGAAACAAACCCAATTGTTGTATGTGTATATATACGTGTGTGTGTTGTATTATCTAATTGTGCGAAAGAATGTAACTCTTTCGAGACCTCCGTCAGCCGCAGGAGCTGTAGGTGGGGTCTTTGTGCAGGGATCCTGACGTGTGCATATAGACTGACACACAGACAAAGACAAAGATCCCCGTGTAGCCTCGAACAGACTCTAGGGCAAGTGCTGTTAGACAGGTAGCACACAGCAGCCTATGAAGGCTACCGGCACTTTGGCACACGAGGGGTGGGGGCCAGCACNACGCCCGGCCGCCTTTGTCTCTCGACAGTACTAGCGATGTTTACACATCGCACAAGGACTCATTTGAGGCCGAGTCGACCTAGGGAGGACCGGTTCACCGGTGTTGGCCGTGAGCGGGAATCGAACCCGGGCGTCGGGTTCGTAGCACAAACACTACTGCACACTGCTCCCATATACACACACACAGACACACACAGACACACAGACACGCACACACACAGACACACACACAGAGACACACACACATAGACACACAGACACACACAGACACACACACATAGACACACAGACACACACAGACACACACAGACACACAGACAGACACACACACACAGACACACACACAGAGACACACACACATAGACACACAGACACACACACNGACACACAGACACACACAAGACACACAGACACACACACACAGACACACAGACACACACAGACACACAGACACGTACACACAGAGACACACACATAGACACACAGACACACACAGACACACAAAGACACACAGACACGTACACACAGAGACACACACACATAGACACACAGACACACACAGACACACACACAGACACACNAGACACACAGACACGTACACACAGACACACACACATAGACACACACACACACAGACACACAGACACGCACACACAGAGACACACACACATAGACACACAGACACACACAGACACACACAGACAGACACAGACACGTACACACAGACACACACAGACACACAGACACACACAGACACACAGACACACACAGACNCACACACAGAGACACACACACACACACAGACACACACAGACACGCACACACACAGCCACGCCCATATAGACAGACAGACACACACAGACACACACACACACACAGACACACACACAGACATATACAGACACACACACAGACACACACACATAGACACACAGACGCACACAGACACACATACACACAGAGACACACAGACGCACACAGACACACACACACACAGAGACACACACACACACAGACACACACAGACACACACACAGACACACAAAGACGCACACAGACACACACACATAGACACACAGACACACACAGACACACACACAGACACACACAGACGCACACAGACACACACACAGAGATACACACACACACAGACACACACACAGACATAGACACTAACACACACACAGGTCCACACACACAGGTACACACACAAAGGTCCACACACACACACAAAGGTACACACACAGGTACACACACACAGGTCCACACACAGGTACACACACAGGTCCACACACACACAGGTACACACACACAGGTACACACACACAGGTACACGCATAAAGGACACACAGGTACACACACAGGTATACACACACAGGTACACACACACACAGGTACACACACAGGTACACACACACAGGTACACACAGGTACACACACAATCTACACACACAGTGTACACACACACAGGTACACACACATACACACACACACACAGGCACACACACACACAGGTACACACACACACACAGTGTACACACACAGTGTACGTGTANACACACACAGTGTACGTGTACGTACACACACACAGTGTGTGTACACACACACAGTGTACGTGTACACACAGTGTGTACACACACACAGGGCCACACTCATAGCTTGGGGTGAGCAGCAGCTGTATTATGGGGGTACATTGTTTTCTGGCGAGTATCAAGAGCCACGGAAATTAAAATGATACTACTGTAGGGGTGTCAGGGGAAGGATTCCCACCAATAGATGGGTTAGTGGGAGGGGTGATCGAAGAGATATAAGGAGAGAACGGGCGGGAAGAAGGGGCCTTTGGCGGGAACGAGATTGGGACGGCTGGGACAGGTGTGGATGGAAGGAAAGGAATAAAGGACGAGACCCCTGCAATCTGGTGTCGGCTCCTACTTTACATCTGGTGGCAGCGGTGGGATCTCATGGCTACAAAGAAAAATCCCCGCGGGAAAGAGCCAAGGGAGGAGGAAGCAGGGGCCGGGGATCCTTCCCATCCCGGGCAACAAGGGGGCCTGCTATCAGAAGCAGCAGCAGGGGCCCGGATCGCCTGGAAGACCCCATGGAGGACCGCATGGCCCGCGTGGAGAGGGCACTCCAGGAGCTCCTACAGAGGCTCCCTATGGGGGCCCGCCAGCACCGGGACCCCCACCCCCACGCGTACTACGGGAGGAGAGGCCACGGAACCCGGAGGCCGACCAGCCGGCCGGGCAAGAGCCGCAACCAACCTCGTCACGCCAGCCGCCGCCGGTCCCGCCAAAACCCCCAGGGCTAACCACCCAACACGGAGAGCAGGTGGCCGGACGGCCGCGTCGGCTGGGGCCCGTCGACAAGTTCGTGGCTGAGGAAGAAGACTGGGAGGAGTTTGTCCGCCGATTCGAGGCTGCCTTCCACGCTCTCGAGTGGACAGACGAAGAGGCACTACGAGCGCTGCCATCCGTTCTGAGCAAGGAAGCAATCGCCTCTTACACCTCCCTTCCCTCGCACAGCAAGACCACGCTACAGGCGGCCTACGAGGCTTTGGGGGAGATCTATTGCCCGGCGGAAGGAGCCTTTAAACGGTTCCAGGATCGCCAGCGAGGGCTAAAGAATCCCCTTTAGCCTACAGGGGTGCACTGCTCGTGTTGGCGAGGAGAGCTTTCCCTCGCCTGGCTGAAGAAGCTCTCGAGGACCTCGTGGTCGAGCACCTCATCGCCTACGCTTGCCGCGCCGACGTTGTAATGCCCGTGGTGACGCCGAGGGAACGCACCTCGCTGTGGGCTGCCCGGACCATCCAAGCCCACGAGCAGGTCATGGGCCGGGCGCCACCCGTGGGCCCGGTGGCTGGCGCGGCGGGGGGGAACAGCCGAGCCGTTGCCGCGGCGCTACTGGGTCCAGCGACACCAACCGCCGAACCTGCACCGTCGCCACAGGCTGCCTGTGGGGCAGCTGGGACGGACCCCCGACGTCTGAGAGGACCATCGCTGCGGGAGGTGTACGCGGCGATCCGGGGACTGGCGGCAGGGACCAGGGGCGCGACCAACCGCCGCGTCGCTGGCGCCGCCTCTACAACATCGCGCGAGCCCCCCGACGGAACGCCCCGTCGCCACCGGTGGTCGAGGGGGCATGTGGCGAGGGGGTGTCGCACAGAGCCGGAGGCCGCCAACGTCACCTGGAACCCGCCGGGGCCGAACGCCGACGGACCAGGCGAGTGACCCGTNCGCCGCCTCTCGGTCGGCCGCAATTATAATTCCGCGCCGCGAACTTACCGGGAGNCTCCTCGGGGGGGCGCCGTCGGTGTCGTTCCCCGGTCCATGTCCGGGTTGGGGGAAGGGGATCGCGCCGGAGATAGCGCCGGGGCTTGGGATTCGTCGCGACCGAAGGGCGTCGCGACCTGGAGTGGCGTCGCGAACGGACNTGACGTTGCATCCGGGAGTGACGTCGCGGCCGTCGCGGACGCGCCGGGAATTGCGCCGGGGTGGACCACGTCGGGGTCGCGCCGAGGCCGGAGACCGCGTCAGGAGTCGCGCCGAGGCTGGAGACCGCGTCGGGATCGCGCCGGGGCCGGAGACCGCGTCGGGAGTCGCGCCGAGGCCGGGAGGGACGTCGCAGGCGGACGTGACGTCGCGGGCGGAGGTGACGTCGCGGGCGGACGTGACGTCGCGGGCGGAGGTGACGCGCGGGCGGACGTGACGTCGCGGGCGGAGGTGACGTCGCGGCGGGCGTGACGTCGCGGGCGGGCGTGGTTTCGCGGGCGAGCGTGACATCGCCGGCGGGCGTGACGTCGCGGGCGGGCGTGACGTCGCGGGCGGGCGTGGTTTCGCGGGCGAGCGTGACATCGCCGGCGGGCGTGACGTCGCGGGCGGGCGTGACGTCACGGGCGGGCGTGACGTCGCCGGCGGGCGTGACGTCACCAGTTGCCTGCGACGCCGGCCCATGGGCAGGGCGGCACCCACAAGTGACATTGCGCCCTGGAGCAGTTCCACGGGCCGCCTCACCACCGCTTTGCGGCGGAGACGGAACCAGGGGGACACGCCCCCGTGACAAAGGGAAGGGAGGGGAGAAGGGAGGGGCTCACGGGAAGGCCCACCCCCCAGTCCCCACTGCCCCCTACAATGGGGGGGGCCCCCCACACCACAAGGGGGGCCCATCCTACGTCACCAAAGGGGGGCAATTTGCACCACATAGAGAGCCCAGCCCGCAACCCAGGGTAAGCCCACACTATGTAACAAGGGCGCGTTCACCCTGCTGCGACGCACTCCAAAGGGAGGAACCCCATCTTCAGTCCATTCACATCCATCCTCCATCATTTCACCATGCACCACAGGATAACGAGACGCCGCCTGGTCAGTGGCCGGACTCAGCCACACAATGGAGGAAGCTGGCAAGGCGGGTGGTAGCGGCCACGTCAGGAACCTCGGTCCTGGTCGGTGAAATCGCGGGAGTGTCGGCATGTATCTTGGTGGATACGGGGCATCAGCCACGATCATCTCGAGCACCATGCACGAGATGCTGCCGGATAAAATCCGACCTTTAGTCCCCGTCAAGACAACGTTCATTGCAGCAAATGGAGGCAGCATGGGCTTCCTGGGCCAGGTTGAAGCCATGATACAGATTGGGCAGCTTTCGGTAGCAGGACCCATCCTTGTCTCCGCAACGTTGCCCGTACCCTGCCTGTTGGGGACGGACTTTCTGAGGCGGATGCCAATGAAAATCGATCTGGCCAATGGGCGGGTGGAAGTCCAGGGAACGCATCTCCATTTCCTAAAGGCGGAGGGGGCCAGCCGGGGTGTACCCTACGTGCAGGCTCTGGTCAGTAAGTCTGTCTCCATTCCCCCGGCAGCCCAGATGCTGATTCCGCTGCAATATCGGTCCCCCTCGTGACAGCCCGACCAGACTCACCCATCCTGGTGTCTCCGGCGTCAGCTGCCATGGATCGCCATGCGCTGGTGGGAGCCGAAACTATTGTACAGAGGAACCAGCATCTGTTCATTCAGGTGCTGAACACCTCCGATAGAACAGCGGCAGTGCAGGAGGAACAGTTCTGGCCCACGTTAGTCCCTTGTCACTAGGAGCCCCAGGGACAAAGCCCGAGCTTGTAGGCAGCATCAGCCAGTCCGAGGACAGAGGGGCCGAATCGTGGATGGACCAGCTGGCGGGGCTTGAGCCAGGATTGCCGCCCGACCAGAAACAGCAGCTGCACTCATTATTGCATGAGTTCTCGGACGTGTTCAGCCGGGGACCGTTCGACCTAGGGCGCACAAATCTGTCGCAGCACCACATTAACACGGGAGATGCCGCACCCCTGCGCCAAAACACATATAGAATGAGCCCAATGGAAAAAGGGCACATTCAACAAGCGGTGCAGGAGATGCTGCGGGCCGACATAATTTCTCCACCGGTGGTCTTAGTCAAGAAGTCAGACGGGTCACTGAGATTCTGTGTGGACTTCCGACGCCTCAATGCCGTCACGCTGGCCGACGCATATCCCCTACCACGTATTGACGACTCATTGGATGCACTGGCGGGAGCAAAATTTTTCAGTACGCTGGATTTATTGTCCGGGTTCTGGCAGGTCCCACTAGACGCGGACTCCCGGCCTAAAACAGCGTTCCGGACACCACAGGGCCTGTTCGAGTTCAACTGCCTGCCTATGGGCCTCCAGACTGCGCCGGCGACGTTCCAACGCATAATGGAGTTGGCCTTAGCAGGCCTCCAATGGGAAACGTGCCTCATCTACCTGGATGACGTCATTGTCTTCAGCCGATCATTCGAGGAACACATTGACCGATTACGTCAGGTATTCCTGCGGTTCCGGAACGCGAACTTGAAGCTCAAGCCGTCGAAGTGCCACCTTATGCAGTCGTCGGTACGCTACTTGGGCCACGTCGTCAGTGAGTCTGGAGTGGCTACAGACCCGGAAAAGACGGCCTGCGTGAGGGCCTGGGCTATTCCCACAACGGTTCCAGAGGTACGCCGGTTTGTGGGTTTCGTTTCTTATTACCGCCGGTTCGTACCCAACTTCGCAACCATTGCCAAGCCCTTGCACGTGTTGACGGCGAAGAACCAGAGGTTTTATTGGGGCCCTCTGGAGGAAGAGGCATTCCAGCAGCTGCGCTCACGTCTGACAGATGCACCACCATTGGCCTTTCCGGATTTTGGCCTCCCCTTTATCCTGGACACGGACGCCAGCGATGTGGGCATCGGCAGTGTTTTGTCGCAAGTCCAGCAGGGTCGCGAGGTGGTTATCGCCTATGGTAGTCGCGTGCTTTCATCAGCGGAGCAGCGCTACTGCGTCACACATAGGGAACTCCTGGCAGTCGTTCACTTCGTGCAGCAATTTCGACCCTACCTGTATGGTCACAAATTTACGGTCCGCACTGACCACGCGGCCTTGCAGTATTCGCTCCGCATCGACCAGCCTTCGGGCCAGCTGGCCAGATGGATAGAGCGCCTGCAGGAGTACAGGTACCAAGTAGTGCATCGCAAAGGGACCAGACATGCCAACGCAGACGCATTGTCCCGACTGGCGCCCCAGGGCCCTTGTGCATGCACCACAGGCGGGGCACGCTGCAAGGAGGCGAGGCCGGAGGGGACAGTCATCGCTCCCGTACGCACGGCGGAGGACGCACAGGGTGAGGTCCAGCTGACCGACCACGACCTGGGGCTGACCTTGGACGATTGGCGACGGCTACAGCTGGAGGAAGCCCCACTGCGAACGCTACGCGCCTCAACAGAGGCAGGGGGGAAGAGTACATCGTATGGGAGGACCTCCTCATGCGATGGGACCCGACAGGGCGCCGACGATGCCTGGTAGTTCCGGAGTCGCTGCGTCAACAATTGGTTATGGACGTACACGGCCGCCAGCTGCTGCACCTGGCGGGCGGAAGACACTGTACACATTACAGAGTCGGTACTTTTGGCCAGGTATGACCGCTGACGTGCATCGATGGGTCGCTACCTGAGTCGAATGTGCGCGGCGAAAGCCGCCACCCCGGGTAAGCCGGGCGCCCCTACAGCCCATCACGGTGACCAGGGTCAACGAATTGGTTGCGTTGGACATCCTGGGACCACTGCCGGTCACGCCACGGGGAAATAAATACCTGTTGGTCGGAGTCGAGTACTGCACGAGGTGGCCGATGGCGTGGGCCCTTCCGGACCAAACGGCACAGACCATCGCCGATGCCTTCGTGGGAGGCTATGTCCTTGATAAGGAGGCACCGGAGCGGTTGCTCACGGATCAGGGCAGGAATTTCTCCTCACAGCTATTGAAGGACGTCTGCTCTATCCTGGGCACTAAAAAGGTCCGAACATCTCCGTATCATCCCCAGACCGATGGGATGGTAGAGCGGCTTAACCGCACCATAGCGGCCATGCTGTCCCAAGTGGTGGACGAAAACCATTCCGACTGGGACCTCCACATTCCATCTGTCTTAGCGGCGTACAGGGTGGCCCCACACGCGGCGACGGGGTTCTCGCCGTTTTTCCTGATGTACGGACGGGATCCCGTTCCGCCTATTGAGGTGCAGCTGACGGACATTCCCGCAAGAGCCGACGCATGGCCGAAGGCACTAAAGACCTCCCTCATTTATTTGAGAGAGGCCCGCCAAGCAGCCGAGGCCGCATCGGCCACGAGCCAAGAGAGTAATGTACGGATACGGGAGAGGACAGTGACAGCCAAGCCCTTCAAAGTCGGGGACCAGGCATGGCTACACTGTCCTCAGGTGCCGGTTGGCCTCTCACCAAAGCTGCACCGACCCTGGAAAGGGCCGGTCGAGATCATTAAAGCACTCCGACCGCAGTGCGTCCAGGTCCAACTGGGTAAGCGACGATGGTTTGTACACCCCACCCGCCTTAAGCCATACATCTCTCCACCGTCATCTTCACCAACATCACCACCAACATCACTGCCAACGTCATCATCATCCCTACCCAGGCCAAGGTCGCCGACCACCACGCGCCGACTGGCAGGGGGTTCGGTGCCCTGTGTTCCCTTGTCACCTACAGCACCCCATGTGAGGCCTGACGGAGCGGCGGCACGAGCGGGGGCCGGAGAGACAGCGGCGCCATGCAAGGCGACACCGGCACCACCAAACCAGGGACCGCGACGAGAGGGCCTTCGAAGGAGGGGGCCGCCACGGTCATCTGCTGCCTGTGGATGTCCGGGCTGTTACGGGATGCTGGCTGGAGACCTGGGCAGGCCGCGCAATTGATTTCGTTGTGTTATATTGCATTGTATGGTTGTGGGGGGGTAAGGGCTGTCGTCACTGTCAGTGGTGGGAGGCATGGGGAGATTTAAATGGTCCATGGAGGAGGCAGAACCGAGGACTTATTTTTTCTCCGGGGGGGGGGGTGATGTAGGGGTGTCAGGGGAAGGATTCCCACCAATAGATGGGTTAGTGGAAGGGGTGATCGAAGAGATATAAGGAGAGAACGGGCGGGAAGAAGGGGCCTTTGGCGGGAACGAGATTGGGACGGCTGGGGACAGGTGTGGATGGAAGGAAAGGAATAAAGGACGAGACCCCTGCAATCTGGTGTCGGCTCTAATTTACACAAGGATTCACGTCTCCGCGTTAAACACACACATAATTTGTGGTGAACATGCTAACAGACATTGCTCTGATATTAATCACAATACTAACGAAAATGCATTGTCTTTGAAACTGATTGGCCTACACCAGACGCGTTGAGGTGTTCAAACACAGATCTATACTCATAGAGACCAATACTCATAGAGACCCATACAGACGCACAGACCCATACTCATAGAGACCCATACAGACGCACAGACCCATACTCATAGAGACTCATACTCATAGAGACCCATACAGACGCACAGACCCATACTCATAGAGACCCATACAGACGCACAGACCCATACTCATAGAGACCCATACAGACGCACAGACCCATACTCATAGAGACTCATACTCATAGAGACCCATACAGACGCACAGACCCATACTCATAGAGACCTATACAAACGCACAGACCCATACTCATAGAGACTCAGTATATGCATTGACTTTGAAACTGATTGGCCTACACCAGACGCGTTAAAGGTGTTCAAACACCCAACAGATGAAGCCTTTTGCCTACGTGAACTGTTTCTCGTGAACAAAAGAGAGCCCCACCCACGAAACTATGTGAACTTCGTGGAAGAAGATAAAAGATTCTATTGAAGAACAAAACAAAGAGTGGATTTGCATGAGGGAACTAGAAAACCGGGTTGACTGGTCGCGAACAATGAAAACAGTCTCTACTTCCGTCATGCAAATCGACTCTCGTTTTTTTCTTTTTAGCAGAACGCACGTGCCATGCATAGTTCAAAATATATTTATAAAAATAGTTTTATTTAACACGCTATTATGCAAAACCTACCTGGCCATGAACGATTGGCTCAAACAAAGTAGCACTTCGCGTAGAGATTCATAGCAGCCTTCCAGCAGTAAGTAGATCGATGGTCACATCGTAAACATGAATGTACTTTAGTGATGGAAGAACTCCACGACTCCAGGAAGTGGCCCCGAAGCTTGCCATGATGTAAGGGACCGTGGGCGATTACAGCCAACGTCAGTTGAGCGTGGACAATTAGACCCAAGCAGAAACATAACATATTAAAAATAATGTAAAAAAAATGTATTTTAAATCCTTTATATTAAGTTCGCTTGCTTGCTTGCGTTCTTGCGTGCTTGCTTGCTTGCTTACGACCGTGCAAATCTTTCGGTCGTTTTTGAACCCACTTCCCGTGATCCAATCGAGCTGACATTTTCCACACAGACTCGTTGTGTGTGACAATTAATTTTCGTGAAATTTTTTTCCCAAAATTTTACACTGTTTAGGGAAAACAAATTAAATATTTAATTACCAGTTGCTTAATACTGGCAGACAATTATCTGACCCATAGGTGGCAGCCATCTCAAGCCAGAGGACGAGATGACTCTAGCCGCCACGCATATAAAGGATTTATAGTGAAAGACTTTGTTTTACGGGTTATACTTATTCTTATGATAGAATATGGTATTGTCATCAGTATGACATAAGTATGCCAAGTTTGCAGTCGATACCACATTGGGAAGTGGGTTAAATATTATTGGTTCTTTCGGTAAAGTCACGTATTATGTAGAATTTTTATTATTTTATTATTTCCCTTCTACGTGACTTTACCGAAAGAACCAAGAATATGAATCCCTGCAGTCACGAAAGCTTGAAATCGAAAAGTGGGTTAAAATTGAGTTACAAGATTTGAGGATACAACAACATTGACAACAGACAGAGTGAGTAAAATAAAATCGTGCAAAAATAATAAATAATGAATAAAACTTAACCTGTTTTTTAGTTTTCGACTTCTCTAACTTGTAGCACTTTGTAAATCCCCCCACCAATGAAGCTGCTTTCTTTTTCTTTTTATAATCATAAAGACCCATACCAGAGACCCATACTCATAGAGACCCATACTTATAGAGACCCATACAGACCCACAGAGACCCATACTCATAGAGACCCATACTCATAGAGATCCATACAGACCCACAGAGACCCATCTTCATAGACACCTAAACTCACAGAGACCCATACAGACCCACAGAGACCTACAGAGACCCACAGAGACCCATACAGACCAACAGAGACCCATACATCCCCACAGAGACCCATACAGAGACCCATAAAGAACCACAGAGACCCATACAGAGAGCCATGCGGACCCACAGAGACCCATACAGACCCACAGCGACCCATACAGACGCACAGATATCCATATAGACCCACAAAGACCCATTGAGATCCACACTCAGAAACCCATGAAGACAACATAGACTTACAGAGATCCATATAGACCCACAAATCTATACTCATAGAGACTCAAACTCATAGAGACCCATACAGACCCAGAGACCCACAGAGATCCATACAGACCCACAGAGACCCATACAGACGCACAGACATCCATATAGACCCACAAAGACCCATTGAGACCCACACTCAGAAACCAATAAAGACCAACAGAGACCTACAGAGATCCATATAGACCCACAGAGACCCATACAGACGCACATATATCCATATAGACCCACAGAGACCCATACAGACCAACAAAGACCCACAGAGATCCATACAGACCCACAAAGACCCATACAGACGCACAGATACCCATATAGACCCACAGAGACCCATAGAGACCCACACTCAGAAACCCATAAAGACCAACAGAGACCTACAGAGATTCATATAGACCCACAGAGACCCATACCAGACCCATACTCATAGAGACTCGTACTCATAGAGACCCATACTCATAGAGACCCATACAGACCAACAGAGACCCACAGAGATCCATATTCACCCACAAAAACGATTATATATGCACAGATATCTATATAGACCCACAGAGACCAATAGATACCCACACTCAGAAACCCATAAAGACCAACAGAGACCTACAGAGATTCATATAGACCCACAGAAACCCATACAGACTCACAGACCCATACTCATAGAGACTCATACTCATAGAGACCCATACTCATAGAGACCCATACAGACGCACAGACCCATACTTATAGAGACTCAGTATATGCATTGACTTTGAAACTGATTGGCCTACACCAGACGCGTTAAAGGTGTTCAAACACCCAACAGATGAAGCCTTTTGCCTACGTGAACTGTTTCTCGTGAACAAAAGAGAGCCCCACCCACGAAACTATGTGAACTTCGTGGAAGAAGATAAAAGATTCTATTGAAGAACAAAACAAAGAGTGGATTTGCATGAGGGAACTAGAAAACCGGGTTGACTGGTCGCGAACAATGAAAACAGTCTCTACTTCCGTCATGCAAATCGACTCTCGTTTTTTTCTTTTTAGCAGAACGCACGTGCCATGCATAGTTCAAAATATATTTATAAAAATAGCTTTATTTAACACGCTATTATGCAAAACCTACCTGGCCATGAACGATTGGCTCAAACAAAGTAGCACTTCGCGTAGAGATTCATAGCAGCCTTCCAGCAGTAAGTAGATCGATGGTCACATCGTAAACATGAATGTACTTTAGTGATGGAAGAACTCCACGACTCCAGGAAGTGGCCCCGAAGCTTGCCATCATGTAAGGGACCGTGGGCGATTACAGCCAACGTCAGTTGAGCGTGGACAATTAGACCCAAGCAGAAACATAACATATTAAAAATAATGTAAAAAAAATGTATTTTAAATCCTTTATATTAAGTTCGCTTGCTTGCTTGCGTTCTTGCGTGCTTGCTTGCTTGCTTACGACCGTGCAAATCTTTCGGTCGTTTTTGAACCCACTTCCCGTGATCCAATCGAGCTGACATTTTCCACACATACTCGTTGTGTGTGACAATTAATTTTCGTGAAATTTTTTTCCCAAAATTTTACACTGTTAGGGAAAACAAATTAAATATTTAATTACCAGTTGCTTAATACTGCAGACAATTATCTGACCCATAGGTGGCAGCCATCTCAAGCCAGAGGACGAGAGGACTCTAGCCGCCACGCATATAAAGGATTTATAGTGAAAGACTTTGTTTTTACGGGTTATACTTATTCTTATGATAGAATATGGTATTGTCATCAGTATGACATAAGTATGCCAAGTTTGCAGTCGATACCACATTGGGAAGTGGGTTAAATATTATTGGTTCTTTCGGTAAAGTCACGTATTATGTAGAATTTTTATTATTTATTATTTCCCTTCTACGTGACTTTACCGAAAGAACCAAGAATATGAATCCCTGCAGTCACGAAAGCTTGAAATCGAAAAGTGGGTTAAAATTGAGTTACAAGATTTGAGGATACAACAACATTGACAACAGACAGAGTGAGTAAAATAAAATCGTGCAAAAATAATAAATAATGAATAAACTTAACCTGTTTTTTAGTTTTCGACTTCTCTAACTTGTAGCACTTTGTAAATCCCCCCACCAATGAAGCTGCTTTCTTTTTCTTTTTTATAATCATAAAGACCCATACCCAGAGACCCATACTCATAGAGACCCATACTTATAGAGACCCATACAGACCCACAGAGACCCATACTCATAGAGACCCATACTCATAGAGATCCATACAGACCCACAGAGACCCATCTTCATAGACACCTAAACTCACAGAGACCCATACAGACCCACATAGACCTGCAGAGACCCACAGAGACCCATACAGACCAACAGAGACCCATACATCCCCACAGAGACCCATACAGAGACCCATAAAGAACCACAGAGACCCATACAGAGAGCCATGCGGACCCACAGAGACCCATACAGACCCACAGCGACCCATACAGACGCACAGATATCCATATAGACCCACAAAGACCCATTGAGATCCACACTCAGAAACCCATGAAGACCAACATAGACTTACAGAGATCCATATAGACCCACAAATCTATACTCATAGAGACTCAAACTCATAGAGACCCATACAGACCAACAGAGACCCACAGAGATCCATACAGACCCACAGAGACCCATACAGACGCACAGACATCCATATAGACCCACAAAGACCCATTGAGACCCACACTCAGAAACCAATAAAGACCAACAGAGACCTACAGAGATCCATATAGACCCACAGAGACCCATACAGACGCACATATATCCATATAGACCCACAGAGACCCATACAGACCAACAAAGACCCACAGAGATCCATACAGACCCACAAAGACCCATACAGACGCACAGATACCCATATAGACCCACAGAGACCCATAGAGACCCACACTCAGAAACCCATAAAGACCAACAGAGACCTACAGAGATTCATATAGACCCACAGAGACCCATACAGACGCACAGACCCATACTCATAGAGACTCGTACTCATAGAGACCCATACTCATAGAGACCCATACAGACCAACAGAGACCCACAGAGATCCATATTCACCCACAAAAACGATTATATATGCACAGATATCTATATAGACCCACAGAGACCAATAGATACCCACACTCAGAAACCCATAAAGACCAACAGAGACCTACAGAGATTCATATAGACCCACAGAAACCCATACAGACTCACAGACCCATACTCATAGAGACTCATACTCATAGAGACCCATACTCATAGAGACCCATACAGACGCACAGACCCATACTTATAGAGACTCAGTATATGCATTGACTTTGAAACTGATTGGCCTACACCAGACGCGTTAAAGGTGTTCAAACACCCAACAGATGAAGCCTTTTGCCTACGTGAACTGTTTCTCGTGAACAAAAGAGAGCCCCACCCACGAAACTATGTGAACTTCGTGGAAGAAGATAAAAGATTCTATTGGAGAACAAAACAAAGAGTGGATTTGCATGAGGGAACTAGAAAACCGGGTTGACTGGTCGCGAACAATGAAAACAGTCTCTACTTCCGTCATGCAAATCGACTCTCGTTTTTTCTTTTTAGCAGAACGCACGTGCCATGCATAGTTCAAAATATATTTATAAAAATAGCTTTATTTAACACGCTATTATGCAAAACCTACCTGGCCATGAACGATTGGCTCAAACAAAGTAGCACTTCGCGTAGAGATTCATAGCAGCCTTCCAGCAGTAAGTAGATCGATGGTCACATCGTAAACATGAATGTACTTTAGTGATGGAAGAACTCCACGACTCCAGGAAGTGGCCCCGAAGCTTGCCATGATGTAAGGGACCGTGGGCGATTACAGCCAACGTCAGTTGAGCGTGGACAATTAGACCCAAGCAGAAACATAACATATTAAAAAANTAATGTAAAAAAAATGTATTTTAAATCCTTTATATTAAGTTCGCTTGCTTGCTTGCGTTCTTGCGTGCTTGCTTGCTTGCTTACGACCGTGCAAATCTTTCGGTCGTTTTTGAACCCACTTCCCGTGATCCAATCGAGCTGACATTTTCCACACATACTCGTTGTGTGTGACAATTAATTTTCGTGAAATTTTTTTCCCAAAATTTTACACTGTTTAGGGAAAACAAATTAAATATTTAATTACCAGTTGCTTAATACTGGCAGACAATTATCTGACCCATAGGTGGCAGCCATCTCAAGCCAGAGGACGAGAGACTCTAGCCGCCACGCATATAAAGGATTTATAGTGAAAAACTTTGTTTTTACGGGTTATACTTATTCTTATGATAGAATATGGTATTGTCATCAGTATGACATAAGTATGCCAAGTTTGCAGTCGATACCACATTGGGAAGTGGGTTAAATATTATTGGTTCTTTCGGTAAAGTCACGTATTATGTAGAATTTTTATTATTTTATTATTTCCCTTCTACGTGACTTTACCGAAAGAACCAAGAATATGAATCCCTGCAGTCACGAAAGCTTGAAATCGAAAAGTGGGTTAAAATTGAGTTACAAGATTTGAGGATACAACAACATTGACAACAGACAGAGTGAGTAAAATAAAATCGTGCAAAAATAATAAATAATGAATTAAACTTAACCTGTTTTTTAGTTTTCGACTTCTCTAACTTGTAGCACTTTGTAAATCCCCCCACCAATGAAGCTGTTTTCATTTTCTTTTTTATAATCATAAAGACCCATACCNAGAGACCCATACTCATAGAGACCCATACTCAGAGACCCATACAGACCCACAGAGACCCACATAGACACCTAAACTCACAGAGACCCATACAGACCCACAGAGACCTCAGAGACCCACNGAGACCCATACAGACCATACAGAGACCCATACTCCCACAGAGACCCATACAGAGACCCATGAACACAGAGACCCACAGAGCCATGCGGACCCACAGAGACCCATACAGACCCACAGCGACCCATACAGACGCACAGATATCCATATAGACCCACAAAGACCCATTGAGCCACAGAAACCCATGAACCACAGAGACCTACAGAGATCCATATAGACCCACAAATAACTCATAGAGANCAGAGACCCATACAGACCAACAGATACCCACAGAGATCCATATAGATCCACAAAGACCCAGACAGATATCCATATAGACCCACAGATACCCATAGAGACCCACACAGAAACCAATAAAGACCAACAGAGACCCAAAGTCATATAGACCCACAGGACCCAGACCACAGATATCCATATAGACCCACAGAGACCCATACAGACCAACAAAGACCCATTGAGATCCATACAGACCCACAAAGACCCATACAGACGCACAGATATCCATATAGACCCATAGAGACCCACACTCAGAAACCCATAAAGAGCAACAGAGACCTACAGAGATTCATATAGACCCACAAATCTATACTCATAGAGACTCATACTCATAGAGACCATAATCATAGAGACCATACAGACCCACAAAGACCCATACAGACGCACAGATATCCATATGGACCCACAAAGACCCATTGAGACCCACACTCAGAAACCCATTAAGACCAACAGAGACCTACAGAGATCCATATAGACCGACAGATACTCATAGAGACTCACAGACCCATACTCATAGAGACCCATACAAACCAACAGAGACCCACAGAGATCTATATTCACCCACAAACACCCATATAGACGCACAGATATCCATATAGACCCATAGAGACCCACACTCAGAAACCCATAAAGACCAACAGAGACCTACAGAGATTCATATAGACTCACAGAGACCCATACAGACGCACAGACCCATACTCATAGAGACTCATACTCATAGAGACCCATACAGACGCACAGACCCATACTCATAGAGACTCAGTATATGCATTGACTTTGAAACTGATTGACCTACACCAGACGCGTTAAAGGTGTTTAAACACCCAACAGATGAAGCCTTTTGTCTACGTGAACTGTCTCTCGCGAACAAAAGGGAGCCCCACCCACGAAACTTTTTGAGCTTCGCGAAGAAGATCAATATTCTATTGAATAAAAAAAAATAGTGGATTTGCATGAGGGAACTAGAAAACCGGGTTGACTGGTCGCAAACAATGAAAGCAGTCTCTACTTTCATCATGCAAATCGACTCTCGTTTTTTTTTTTTGGCAAATTATATATACGTAAATATTAACCCGTAAAAACAAAGTTTTCACTATAAATACTTTATATGCGTGGCGGCTAGAGTCCTCTCGTCCTCTGGTTAGATGGCTGCCACCTATGGGTCAGATGATTGCATTGCATCATTAAGCTATTGGTAATTAAATATAATATTTTTGTCCTAAAAAGTGTAAAATTTTGTAGAAAATTTGTTCACGAACATTAATTGTCACGCACATCGAGTCTGTGTGCAAAATGTCTGCTCGATTGGATCACGAGAAGTGGTTAAAAACAAGCGAAAGATTTGCACGGTCCTAAGCAAGCAAGCGAACTTAATATAAACGATTAAAAAATAACTTTTTTTTAACACGCTATTATGCCAAACCTAACTGGCCACGAACGATTGGCTCAAACAAAATAGCACATCGCGTAGAGATTCATAGCAGCCATCTAGCAGTCAGTAGATCGATGGTCACATCGTAAACATGAATGTACTTTAGTGATGGGAGAACTCCACGACTCCAGGACGTGGCCCCCGAAACTTGCCATGATGTAAGGGACCATGGGCGATTACAGCCAACGTCAGTTGAGCGTGGACAATTAGACCCAAGCCGAAACATATCGTAAATAAGTATAACCCGTAAAAACAAATTTTTCACTCTAAATCCTTTATATGCGTGGCGGCTAGAGTCCTCTCGTCCTCTGGCTTGAGATGACTGCCACCTATGGGTCAGATGATTGTCTGCCAGTATTAAGCAATTGTAATTAAATATTTAATTTGTTTTCCCTAAAAGTGTAAAATTTTGGGAAACATTTTTCACGAACATTAATTGTCTCGCACAACGAGTCTGTGTGCAAAATGTCAGCTCGATCGGATCACGGGAAGTGGGTTAAAAAACGACTGAAAGATTTGCACGGTCATAAGCAAGCAAGCACGCAAGCACGCAAGCAAGCAAGCGAACTTAATACAAGTAAACCCGTAAAAACAAAGTTTTTCACTCTAAATCCTATATATGCGTGGCGGCTAGAATTATCTCGTCCTCTGGTTTGAGATGGCTGCAATCTATGGGTCAGATGATTGTCTGCCAGTATTAAGCAATTGGTAATTAAATATTTTATTTATTTTCCCTAAACAGTGTAAAATTTTGGAAAAAAAATTTCAAGAAAATTAATTGTCACACACAACGAGTCTGTGTGGAAAATGTCAGCTCGATTGGATCACGGGAAGTGGGTTAAAAAACGAGCGAAAGATTTGAACGGTCCTAAGCAAGCAAGCGAACTTAATATAAAGGATTTAAAAATATATTCGCCTGTGGAGGACGCGGGGATCGATCCCGCGACCTTTGGCATGGGAAGCGAGGGCGCTACCAACTGCACTACTCCGCCACGGCCTGTAGAGGGGTTACGCTCTGGGTCACATGACGTTCAGCCAAAGCAATTGGTTATTAAATATGTAATATTTTTTTCCTAAAAAGTGTAACATTTTGGGAATTTTTTTCACGAACAATAATTGTCTGGCACAACGAGTCTGTGTGGAAAATGTCAGCTCGATTGGATCACGGAAAGTTGGTTAAAAACGACCGAAAAATTTGCACGGTCCTAAGCAAGCAAACAAGCACGCAAGCGAACTTAATATAAAGGATTTAAAAAGAGAATGTTTAAAAATATACAGTGAGGGAAAAAAGTATTTGATCCCCTGCTGATTTTGTACGTTTGCCCACTGACAAAGAAATATCAGTCTCTAATTTTAAGGGTAGGTTTATTTGAACAGTTAGAGACAGAATAACAACGAAAAAATCCAGAAAAACGCGTGTCAAAAATGTTATAAATTGATTTGCATTTTAATGAGGGAAAAAAGTATGATTTTAGTTCTAGAATTGAAGCTTTCGTGACTGCAGGATTTATTCTTAGGTTTTTNCGGTAGTCACGTATAAAAATACAATAATAAAATAAAATAATAAAATAATCCGAGTTTCAGGTGGAACCCAAGCAATCTGTATCAAGTAAAGAGAAATTCTAAGAGACTCGTCCTTGTATATATATAATGGTGTTTTAACCTACGTGACTTTACCGAAAAAACCTAAGAGTATGAATCCTTGCAGTCACGAAAGCTTCAAATCTAGAATCACTACCACAACTACCACAACCACCACAACAACTACTACTAACATATTCTTAGGTTTTTTCGGTAGTCACGTAGGTAAAAAATAAAATTAATAAAAGTAAAATTAAAATAAAATTAAAATCACGACGTTTCGGAGGCAACACAAGCTTCCCTCTTCAGGTGGAACAGTCACAGCACGATAGCTGCATCAAGTGAGATGGTTCCACCTGAAGACGGAAGCTTGTGTTGCCTCCGAAACGTCGGATTATTTACTTTATTATTTTATTTTACACGTGACTTTACCGAAAAAACCTAAGAATATGCTTTTACTGTCAATCTCGTGGCCTTGTTCTTATAAATTGACCTCTTTCGCTGGCACTGATGCTGCCGTCACTGCTTGCAGGAACGGAGCCGGCAGCAGTGTGGACGTCAGTTCTTCGGCGAATTTATGCAGAACTACGTGGTGGTACCATTGGAACCTCATTGCCAGTAAAAAATATGATAATTGTTTTTTACCCTTCTATCTGGCAACAAAACTGACACCTTTTTTACGAGGAGTCATGTTTGCATAGACCACAATACCTGCAGCCATAATGCAAACAAAAACATAACTCTGATAATATATGCACTGTCCTTGAAGTTGATTGTCCACACCAAGACAGCTTTCCTTAGAGCCTAGTCTCACATGGGTTGGACCAGATGACGCCAAAGGCGCACAACTCAAAGACAATGCACCATCAGAGTATGAGAGCTTGGGTAAGCATTTACACCATTGGTACCTCATTTGCCAGTAAAAAATATGATAATTGGTTTTTACCCTTCTATCTGGCAACAAAATTGACACCTTTTTTACGAGGAGTCATGTTTGCATAGACCACAATACCTGCAGCCGTAACGCAAACAAAAAACATAACTCTGATAATATATGCACTGTCCTTGAAGTTGACTGGTCCACACCCGAGACAGCTTTCCTTAGAGCCTAGAAGGGTAAAAAAACAATTATCATACGTGGTGGTAGTCGACGCGCTTGTGGTGGACTTCGCCAGCTACGACAGCAGCGCTCAGGTCACCGTCTCGGTCCCCGCGGTGAACTTCTCGCGCTCCGTCCTCCTGCCTCCCTTCTCCGTCGGCAATGTGTCCATCCCGGTAGCGGCAATGATCGCAGAGAACGGCGTCGTCACCAACAAAATCGTGTCCGTTCGTTCTGACGGCGACATCTCAGTGTGGGGCATGTCCAAACGATATGCAACTACCGATGGATTCATGATGATCTCTGAGCAGGAGCTGGGAACAGAATATTACGTAGTCGCTCCTGTGTCTGGTGGTTTAACCCTGAACGAATTCGCCATAGTCAGTCCCTACAACAACGTTATGGTTCAGATGATTTTGAGCAGCAATGTTATGTTCAACGGCAGGGGCGGTTTCTTCATTAGGGCGATTGGGCGACGCACCACCAATCTCAGCCGTTACTGTGCCTCTGGATATAGTCCAATCAGCGTCATGTCACGTTCTGTGGAGTACCGCCTCTTTTTGGGCGATTTCACTCTGGCTGAGAATCCGCCCAGAGTGTTCCCATAGACTTACATTCAAAGATATTTTTTGTCGAATGGCGGGCGCTGCAATGCATTATCTATGGCTTCCGGAGGGTTCGCACTAATGTGCTTACGTCATCATACGTAAGCACGTTTCAGTCAACAATATTATTTGTCGCTACCTAGTGGAATCTTTAATTAAAGAAACTGAGTGGATTTTTCATTAATATTAAAGAAGTGAAGTTGCCTTTACATGATGTAGTATACTTGATGACTCTTGGACGCCGGAGTTGGAGGCACACGTATTTATTCAGCACAGCACAATCGTGGGCATACAACACTGGAGGGGGTATCGGCCCCCTCACCCGTCTAGCTGGGGATACACTTGCTAGCTACGTCTAGCCTACCTCCTAGTCCTCCACTAACGGGCTAGGGGAGGCTATCTAGCCCGACACTGGTAAGTCGGGCTCACGGTACCCGGAGTCCCAGACCAGCTCTGATAAGAGCACCGGCTCTGGCTCTCGGGACCACGCCGCTGGCTAGGTCCTGTTCGGCCCTGATAAGGACGGCGATCCAGAGGAGTCCAGGGCCCTATCTAGATGGTCTTCGGTCTTCACCGAAGACCATCTATTGTCCCAATGGTTGTTGAACTCGCAGGGCGTACTGTAGTGCCGCATGATCTGTGCGGACGGTGAAACGCCGACCGTACAGATATGGGCGATACTGTTGGATGAAATAGACAATTGCCAACAGTTCCCGACGGGTGACACAATATCTTTGCTCCGCTGGAGACAACACCCGACTACCGTACGCGACTACCCGTTCTACGCCGTCAACCACCTGGGAAAGCACGCCCCCAATACCCGTGTTGCTCGCATCGGTGTCGAGCAAAAAGGGTTTCGAAAAATCGGGGTAAACCAAGGAGGAATTTTTACCAGAGCGTCCCAAAGGGAGCGGAAAGCAGCCTCCTCCTCCTGTCCCCAATGGAACCGAACCCCCTTTGACGTCAAAGCGTGTAGGGGTTTCGCAATCGTCGCAAAATCCGCGACAAACCGTCGGTAATACGACGCGAATCCAACGAAACTCCTGACCTCTCTCACAGAGGTGGGAGTCGGCCAAGAGCTGACGCACTGCGTTTTGGTGGGATCGGTAGCAATACCTGAGCGCCCGACGATATGTCCCAAATAACGCACAGATTCGCGTAACAGATGACATTTTTGGGGTTTAAACTTCAAATTAGCAGCCCGCATTTTGAGGAAAACCGCCCGCAACCTCTGGAGATGTTCGTCAAATGTTTTACTAAAGACGATAACGTCATCCAAATAAATCAAACACGAGTCCCATTGCAATCCAGCCAAAACCAATTCCATCAATCGCTGGAAAGTTGCCGGCGCTGAGTGGAGTCCCATCGGCAACCGGTTGAATTGGAACAGGCCGTGCGGTGTACGGAATGCAGTTTTAGGCTTTGAATCATCGTCCAGAGGAAGCTGCCAGAATCTCGAAAGCAAATCCAATGTGGAGAAGAATCGCGCTCCCGCCAAGGCGTCAAGCGATTCGTCCATCCGTGGAGCGGGTATGCGTCGGCAACTGAAATTTTGTTGAGGCGACGAAAATCGAAGCAAAAACGCAACGAACCGTCCTGTTTTTCAACCAGGACGATCGCGCTCCCCAAGGGCTGGTAGAGGGAGAAATGATGTCGGCGGCTAACATGTCATCAACGGCCGATTTGACATGGTCCTTTTCGGCGGGACTTAACCGAAAAGGATTCTGGCGTATTGGCGCGCTGTCACCTGTATCAATATGGTGACGCAGCAGATGGGTACAGCCCAAATCGAATTTGTTCCGACTGAAAACGTCGGAAAATTCACGCAGCAGTGTTTTAAGCTTTTGACGCTCTAAATCCGACAGGTCCGTCGATCCCGCACAAAGCGCCTCGAGCCACCCTTCATCGCTGTCCGAATGTGGTCGCGGCAGAGGGACAGTGCTTACGTGATTCGCGACGGGTTCCTCACAGGGCACCGGCGTTGCGTGAGCAAGCACGGTCCCCTGTGGAACCACCACCGTCTGCGACCCCACATTGAGGACCGCGATGAAAGGATCCCCGTCCCCTTTAACGATGGTCTGGGCCGGAATTAAATGAGGTCCGCTAACCCTGGCCCTAGACGGCCCCAGCAGAACCCCCTGGTCCCCAATGCCTTTAGCGAAGGGCCGACGAAGTTTTAGAGGTACCAACATTTGTGCCCCCAGCGGTACGCGTACTGTTCTATCGACGAACGGCGGTACCGTCGCGAACGCCGTCCGACTCGCAACGGGGGACGGCAGAAACGCCATGCGTCGGCCCGACGGGAGCTCAATGCAGCCCTGGTCGATTAAAATACGAATCGGCATTTTGCCCAGGAAGTCCGTCCCCAGCAGGCACGGAACCGCCAGCGAGGAGGAAACAAAAATCGGGCCAGACAATTTAATATCACTGATACAAATTTGCGCTCGAATTTGTCCAATGATGCCAAGTGAGCCCCCGTTAGCAGCATAGAATGGAACGTTAACGGGCAGCAAAGGACGGCTCTGGACAGGGAGAATATTGTAAATCAGTTCCGAAATGATGGTCGCCGATGCTCCCGTATCGACCAGGATGCGCACCTCAACCCCGTCAATGTGCCCCACAACGGCTGACGACCCCGACGATGCGGCCACAACGCGATGGGCCAACACGGACCACTGGCTGGGTTCGATATGAGTCCCCACAGTGGTGCGTGTTGGCGCGACGATGTGCAATGTCGGCCCCCCGTTCGTTGCGGTGTGCGAGTGTGTGACGGGTGTGTGCGTGGGCCAAACATGAGGGGTGACGCGACTCGCCGGGTTATGTTGATGGAGCTTGGGAGGAGGGCCGGCGTCCTGTTGAGGCATCGTCCCACGCTGCCGAGGAGAGTGGCACCCCGAGGCGACATGGCCCCGGATGCCGCAATTGTAACAACGCGGGAGCGCTGGCGACGACGATGGATGGTCGAGGCGGCTCGATCCATCCCGGCCCGCCCGTACTCCCGCTCCCTGCTGCCGTTGACGGTCGACGGCACAAATCTCCTCCGCCGGGAGGGTGGCTGCAGCCACAGCACGCCCGGTCGCCGCCTTGTTGGCCTTCCGTCGCTGCGAGAGCAGGTTTGCGTGGAGGAGTCGTGCAGCCTGGAGGGAACACATCTCTGCGTCGTCCTGTGCCACGACGACGATGTCCAAGTCGTCCGCCAGCAGGAGGATCTTCTCCGTTACCATAGCGTCCACGCCTTCGTTGTCCATTCGTGGAAGGCCGTCTTTGCCAGTGCCAGGAGACTCGTACGATACGCCAGGGGCGACTCCTTTGCACCCCGCTGGCGATCATAAAAGAGCTGCCTGCAGTCCGACGGTGGTCCGTAGACTGCAGCCAGCAGCTGCAGTGCCATCTGTAGCGTGGAGCGTTTGTCCTTCGGCGCCGATGTAAGAGTGGCGAGGGCGTCGCTGTCGAGGAGCGCCGGCAGCGCGCGGAGAGCCTCGGCATCTGTCCACTGCGCCATTTCCTGGTGTGCGAGGAAGCGCCGCTGGAAGCCGCCCCAGTCGCCATCCTCGCCCACAAACTCTTTGAGTGGAGGTAGCCATTGATGCAACGCAGCGGCCGCCGTGGAAGGTTGCTCTCCATTGTCCCCATCACCCGGCTCTGCTTCGGCGCAAACGACGGATGGCATCGCCGGTCGCACCAGTGGTGACGCTCTGTCCGCTGGTGATGACGCGGCAGCCACTGTACGCCCGCCGTCGGACGCGAGGCTCAGGCTGGCCACGCCCTCAGCAGCTGCTGCGGCGATGGCGGGAAATTCGAAGTCGGGCTCCGTGGAAATGGCGGGAAGGCGCACTGGTCGTCGGCTGTCGTCGCCCCGTGGCGGTCCACCAGCCCCAGCCGTGTGATCTGTTCCAGCGTGGCGGCAGCAGCGTACAGCAGCTCCGCCAGTTTCGCGTGAGCCTGCCTCAGTCCATCTGTAGACGGCTCCCCTCCATCCCAATGCTGCGGTGTGGATGCATCCGGCCCCGGCTGCTCGATGCCTTCTTCAGCCGTCTCAGGCTCCACAACTGCAGCGGTGTCCTCCGCCTCCGGTACCCTGGCTCGAGCTGTCCGGCGCGTGTCCATGTTCGTGGTCGTTCACTTCTGTCACCAGATGTAATATAGTTGAGGACTCTTGGACGCCGGGGTTGGAGGCACACGTATTTATTCCGCGTCAGTTGGCACAATCACGGACATACAACACTGGAGGGGTATCGGCCCCCTCACCCGGCTAGCTGGGGATACACTTGCTAGCTATGCCTAACCTACCTCCTAGTCCTCCACTAACGGGCTAGGGAGGCTATCTGGCCCGACACTGGTAAGTCGGGCTTACGGTACCCGGAGTCCCAGACCAGCTCTGATAAGAGCACCGGCTCTGGCTCTCGGACCACGCCGCTGGCTCGGTCCTGTTCGGCCCTGATAAGGGCGGCGATCCAGGGGAGTCCAGGGCTCTATCTGGACGATCTTCGGTCTTCACTGGTTTAGCTTTAACATTATTCCCCGAGCCCTCCGGCTCATCTCCTTATATACCAAAACCCCCACTGAGGGGTGGGGCCAGGCTGCCCGGTGCGGACGTCATTGAGAGCACCTCCCCGTGCACTCACGTAGCCCCGCCCACTGTGTTTGTTTCCCGTGTGATCCCATGTATAACAGGCCCTCCGTAACACCCCTACACCTGCATCACTCCACGGATGTTCGTATTCGGTGAGGGCATAAGTAACCACGACCACCACTCCTCGCCTCCGGTTGATGGGAAGGCGAGCCCAGAGTATCCTGGAGGTTACAGCTTCCCACACCTCACCGCCATGCTCCCACGCCCCTTCATTCTTTTGTTCAGAAGAACAGCCACTCCCTGTTGTTTGGTAGTCTCCTGCCCCGAGTAGAGGACTGTCCACCCCTCATGGTGGCAGGAGCCCGAGCCGGTCCACCGGACCTCCTGAATCCCACAGAGATCCAGGCGGTACCGGTCCAGCTCCCGACAGAGGAGTGGCAGCCTCTCCTCCGCAGTCAGCGTTCAAACATTCTACGTGGCCATTCAAAGTGTATTTTTGTTGTTTTTGGAGGAGCCCCGAGGGTGAAGATTTAATCTTCTGGCTCCGCCAAATGGGGTTTGGCCAGGAGACGTCATCGACGCCTGTCCCCCGGGACCTCCGGCACAAGCATAACACGTTTTTTGCATCGTAGTCCAGAGCTCCCATTTGGCCGCCTTGGTGGTCACAGACGCCATGAAGGGGAATGGCCAATCGGAATTGCGCCCTCCCCCACGGCACTGCCCACCACAGCGTTAACGTCCGGCACCAGGAGGAGGTAGGGGGTTGTTTTTGCCGGACACTGACACACACACAGGTACACACAGCAACAACAACCGCCATTGCTGCACGTCGTTCTGCAGGTGAGTAGCTGAGGCTGCGTGAATCTCTGAGCGAGTGCTCGGGTCTCCGGGGACTCTTGCGCCTACACAGGCAGAGGAGGCGAGCACACACACACAGACATTTACACACACACTTATACACACACACTTATACATACACACACACTTATACACAACAACAACAACAACCGCCATTCGCCACTAAGTGGCGGTGACATCACCACGATGCTTGTGCCAGGCCAAGTGCACCTTGAGGCCACGTGAAGTGTCGAAAGCCCGCTGGCAGGAGGTCACGGGGCAGACCCAGGTGCCACTGGTCGACTGACCGAGATGACCGAGATGACTGGCTGATGCACCACCTGTGCCCCCTACTGTGCCAACTTGCTGTGCTTTAGCCACCCGGCGCTCCGCTCGTTGTTGTGAGCGTCGCTCCTCCACCCTCCGTTGTTGTTGGAGGGCGACTGCCTCCAACTGCCAAGTAGCGTCCTTCACGAGCCTCCTCCACTGAGGCCGATCTTGACACCGCTGGTACCAGTCATCGGCAAGTCCACTCAGCTCCACGTCCTCCTGTACCACATCACTCCATCTCTTCTCCAGCCCGTGCCGCGCCCGTCTAGCCCCCTCGATCCGGCCGAACAAAAGCTGTTTAGGCATGCGGTGGCTGGGCATGCGGGCTACATGACCCAGCCAACGCAGCCTTGCCTGCCGGAGGAGCTCACTGATGGGACTTTGCCCAGATCTTTCAAGGATTTGTGAGCTCCTCACACAATCCAGCCTGGTTAAACCAGGATGGATCGTAGGCAGGCCAGCCTAAATGTTTCCAACCGGCGAAGATGCTCCACCAGGGGGGTCCACGTCTCGCAAGCGTAGAGAAGGGAGGGAATGACCGTGGCCGAGAAGACCTGAAGCTTCGTGCGGAGCGACAGACCAGGTAGCTTCCACACAGCGTTACGCAACCGATGAAAAGATATTGCCGCTCGACTGATTCGGAGTGAGACCTCTGCTGATAGACTGGAGCCGGTCATAAGCACACTGCCCAGGTATGGGAAACTCTCCACTCTCTCCACAACTGCCCCATCACCAATTGGGAGTTGTGGGGGTGGAGTGTCCGATGGTACAAAATACCCAGGCAGGTGCTTGGTTTTGGTGGGGCTGATGTAAGGCCCCACCTCTTAGTGGCACGCTCCAGTCTCAGCAGCAGCGCCTCCAACTCCTCTTCTGAATGAGCAGCTATTACCAAATCATCGGCATACATAACGTGGTTGACCAATAGGGAGCCATCCCTTGATCGCACCCGGGCGTCGATCAGCCTCCCATTATATCTGTACCAAATGGAAATTCCCCCGGTACAGCTATTGAAGGCTTCACGAACTACGCGGTCAAAATAGATGTTAAATAATGTGGGAGCCAGAGGACATCCCTGTCGCACCCCAAGGTGTATAGGGAAAGGCTCCGACTCCCGGCCACGTAGTTTTACCCGGGCCCGCTCACCATCATGAAGGTCCTTAATGATCGTGAGCAGAGGGTCAGGGACTCCGAAAGCACGAAGAACAACCCAGAGTCCAGTCCTACTGATGGTATCATAGGCCTTGACCAGGTCAATAAAGCAGAGATGTAGGTCTTTTTGGAATTCCCTACACCTCTGCTGTAGCAGACGGACAGAAAATATGGCATCTGTGCAGGACCGCCCTTTCCTGAAACCGCATTGGGGCTCCGCAAGCCCCTCCTCAGCGTGCCTAGCAAGGCGATGTTGAATAATCCTTGCCAGGACACACACACACTTATACACACTTATACACACACACTTATACACACACACTTATACACACACACATTTATACACACTTATATACACACAAACTTATACACACACACATACTTATACATATGAAGTATCGGAATGACGGCAGGAAACTTCTTGACGGGTAGCACACTTTTTATTAAACCTTGACTTGTCACGATACAACGTGTGGTCACTATTCCTCACACTACACACACTTCACTTAACACGTGTGGTCACTATGGCTCACGCTGCATGCTCACACTGCATGCTCCAGCCCCGTAACGTCCGTGGAGCCTACAGGCCCACCCCAGCTTGGGCGTGGGTCACAACCTCTGGGTCCCGAGGGCCGGCCCTCACACGGACGTTCGGCCCCGGTCCCAGGGTCCCGCCTCTGGGTCACACAGAGCCCCGGCCCTTACAAGGACAGCGGGACTAGGTGCTGCAGGGCCCGATCTCTTCCTCCTCCGTCTTCAGTCTTCGCTGGTCACCAACTCCCCGAGCACCCACGCGCACCGCCTTATATAGCCCTCCGCTCCCGAGGAGACGGAGTCCATGCGGACCGCGATGTGAGCACCCACTTAGTCGACCAATCACGACGCGCTGTTCCTACGATCCGCTTTCCCAGCGCGTGTTACCATTACACAGCCAATCGCCCCGCGCTGCTACACGATCACTCCCTGTCAGCGCGCGTCACCAACACACAGCCAATCCCCACCACATAACCCATGACCCCGCGCTGCCTGTGATCCCTCACCGTCAGCGCACGTCACCAGCACACAGCCAATCACCACGCGCTGCCACACGATCCTCACTGTCAGCGCGTATCACCACTACATCACCCCTCCCACATAGCTCGCAGCCGGCCCGGCTGCTAAACAACACAACAACAACAACAATAGTAACACAACAAAAACGCAACCCCCCAGTGTGCCCCGTAACACAACAACAACAACACAACGACATAACACCAGACAACAACCTATGTACAAACCGACAAACAACACAATAAAAACCAACAACAACACACAACACCTAGACAACAAGTTATGTACAAACCGACGAACAACACAATAAAAGCAAGTCAGAGAAAAAGAACGTGTCCAGTGTCTCTGTGACTATCGATCCCCCCCCGCTCCGCTTGCCCCTCCACCGGGGTGATGGAGCGGTCGAGCGGAAGAGGAACGCAGTGACGAGGCGCTCCGGCCGCATCGGCCCCTCATTCGGTTGGTCATGAAAAGTTGCGCGACTGAGCGCGAGTCCGCCTGGCCGGTCCATCGTATGGGACGGGATGCTGACGACCGTCTGGTGGCTCCGGCAGCCCCGGAAGGCGCGGATCGGGCCTGGAAGGACCGGCCGCGCCGCGGGGAACCGGCCGCCGGTGGTCGGCAGCTGTCAGTTCCGAGACACCTGGGAGTGGATCAGGCGGAGACATGTGAGGATCAGGCGGAGACATTTCCCCCTTGGGTCGTCGGTCACGTCACATGCTCGGCCCTCACGACACAAAGGGAGGCCATATGGAGGCGAGAACGGTTTCAGTCGGGAGGGGTGGACGTACCAACGGCGCTTTCCCCATTTTATCTGAACACACTGGGGGCGTGCAACCCGCACGACCTCCACGGGTCCCCGCCATGGCTTCAACAATTTAGGCGACGTAGCCAAAGGTGCCTGAGGGCAGTGCAGCCAGGCCCTATCGCCTGATTTCCAGTTGTGCACGGACACCTTCCGTGCACGCAAACGCTCGTTGGCAATTTGGCGAGCCCGCGAATTAAGCCGTGCGGCCTCCCGTGCCTCGGTCAGCTTATGAATGTTAAATTTAATATGTTCAGCCAATTTTGAATTCGTTCGTGGTGCGGACAGTCCCAGCTGCGTTTCCATGGGCGGGTCGGCTTCCCGACCATACATTAGATAGAATGGGGAAAATCCCGTTGCTGCATGGGGGCCATTCTATACGCGGCGAGGACCCCCGGGACCTGCAGGTCCCAGTCAACATGTGCCTCACACACCTGCTGGCACAGCATAGAAGTCAAAGTCCTGTGGAGTCGCTCCACCATCCGTCTGTCTGTGGGTGGTACGGGAGGTACGCACCTTCTTAGTACCCAATAGGTCGCACACCTCTTGCAGCAATTTACTTGAAAAATGTTTCCCTTGGTCAGTCAGCAAGCGTTCGGGAGCCCCCTTATCCAGCACGTAGCCCTGGACAAAGGCATCCGTCACAGCCGCCGCCGACTGGTTGGCGAGTGGCCACGCCATAGGCCACCGGGTAAAGTATTCGACACCAACCAACAGGTACTTATTTCCCCCAGGCGTGACTGGAAAAGGCCCCAAAATATCGAGCGCAACGAGCTCGTTAGTGCGCGAGACCTGAATAGATTGCAGCGGTGGATTTGACGCCACGGGCGGCGGTTTTCGTCTGGCGCACTCAACACACCCCTTTAGAATATTCACTACATCACTCCCATCCCCGGCCAATAATAGTGACGCTGAAGCAGAGCAAGCGTTTTGTTTACTCCCAAATGCAAGAGGCGTTCATGTGCGGCCAGGACAACTTTCCCCCTCACAGCGGAAGGCACCACGAGTGCGTGCCGCCGGGACAAATTGTCCCATCTCATCAACAGGCCCTGCTTGAGTACCCAGGAGCCAGTTCGCTCCCGGCCCTCCTCGGGACCCCCGCCCTGCGACGCAACGCTAGCAGGTAGCTGTCAGCCATTTGGAGACGGCCCCACTCAATCAGCGACAGTGAGAGCAGCGAGTCCTCTCCCTCAGGGGTAGCGGAACATCACCGATCGGTGCATCCGCGGTCGCGGCCAACGCCCCCCTACTTTCCGCAGCTGGCGGTTTACAGCTCGCCGATCCCATTAAGCACGCACATTTGTGACAAGGCGACAATCGCGACAGGCATCGGCGTTAGTGTGGCGCAACCCCTTAAGGTATGTGGTCGTGAACTGATAGTCCTGGAGGACTTCCAACCACCGTGACAATTGGCCCGAGGGTTGGGCGACCCTCAATGAATACTGAAGCGCCGCGTGGTCCGTCCGGACCGTAAAGTGACGGCCATAGAGATACGGTCTAAATTGCTGTACAAAAAAAACAATAGCCAGCAACTCGCGACGGGTGACGCAGTAGCGCTGCTCCACCGGCGACAAAACCCTGCTACCATAGGCGACCACCCTTTCGACTCCCCAACGACCTGTGAGAGCACCCCCCCAATGCCCGTGTTGCTAGCATCCGTGTCTAGCAAGAAGGGACTTTGAAAGTCAGGATAACGCAAGGGCGGGGCACCCACCAAGGCGTCCCGGAGGGAGCAGAATGCGGCCTCCTCTCCGGTCCCCATCGGAACTTGACTCCTTTTGCCGTTAGAGCGTGCAAGGGTTTTGCAATGGTGGCGAAATGCTCAACGAATCGGCGGTAGTAAGAAGCAAAACCGATGAAACTGCGCACGTCCGAAACTGATGTGGGCGTTGGCCATGAACTGACACAGTTCATCTTCGCAGGATCGGTAGAGATCCCCGAAGAATCGACAATGTGGCCCAAGTATCTCACGGACTTACGAAGAAGGTGGCATTTGGCCGGTTTAAACTTTAATTTAGCCGATCGCATCCGCAAGAATACCCCTCTCAACCGCTGGAGGTGTTCCTCAAACGTTTTACTGAAAACAATGACATCGTCTAGGTAAATCAAGCAAGTATCCCATTGCAAGCCGACAAAACCAACTCCATAAGGCGCTGAAACGTCGCGGGAGCGGAGTGAAGTCCCATGGGTAACCGGTTAAACTGGAACAGGCCCCCTGGAGTCCGAAATGCTGTCTTAGGTCTAGACTCGGCGTCGAGTGGCAGCTGCCAGAATCCCAATAATAAATCAAGAGTTGAAAAATATCGCGCACCCGACAATGCATCGAGGGACTCGTCCATCCTGGGAGCGGATACGCGTCAGCTACGAATATCTTATTCAGGCGACGGAAATCTACGCAAAATCGCAAGGACCCGTCTTGCTTTTTAACCAGTACAATAGGTGCTCCCAAGGACTGGAAGAAGGCGAAATAATGTCTGCTGCCAGCATATCGTTGACGGCCGACTGAACGTGTTCCTTCTCAACAGGACTCAGCCGGAAGGGATTTAGCCTGACAGGTGCCGCATCGCCTGTTTCAATATGGTGGCGCAACAGGTCCGTGCACCCAATGTCATATTTATGCTTACTGAACACATCAGAAAATTCCAACAGCAACGCACGCAGCGCACCCAACTGTACTGTTGACAAATCGTTCGAGTCCGCGCACAGCGAATCGACCCATTCAAGGTCCTCCCTCGATGGATTATCCTGCGTCGGGTTTTGATCAACATGCGCAACCAGGCGCTCTTCCGCAGGGACCCGTGCCGCACGAGCTAGCACAGTGCCCTGCTGAATAACGGCCGGCCGCGAACCAGCGTTTAAACCATCACGAACGGGTTCTTGTCAGCCCGAACCAAAGTGTGAGCCACCGACAAATCGAGACCCCCGACAGCCCTATTTGAAGGACCCAAAAGCATTCCCTGTTCCGAGGTCTCCCCAACCAATGGTTTCCTCAACCGGAGGGGAATTAACATCTGTGAACCCGGGGGCACGTGCACGGTCTGTGTCGCCAGCGCTTGTATTGTAGCGCACGCCGTCCGAATTTCGGTAGGATTCGTCAAAAATGAAATACGGCGACCCGATGGTAGCTCAATGCAACGCTGATCGATGAGAATTTTAATGGAAATTTTGCCAAAAAATCTGTGCCCAACAGACAAGAAACCGCTAAGGAAGAAGAAACGAAAACGGGTCCCGACAATTTAATATCTCCAATGCAAATGGACGCCCTAATCTGAACGACAATGCCCAACGAGCCCCATTTGCCGCGTAAACGGCACGTCCACCGGGAGCAGAGGTCGACATTGGACGGGGAGAATGTTGTAAATGAGGTCTGATATAATAGTCGCCGACGCCCCCGTGTCCACTAACACCCTGACCTCGACCCCGTCAATGAATCCCGTAACGACCGATGATCCCGCCGACGCAGCCACTATCCTGTGCCCCAACTCAGACCATTCAATGTCCCCTCGGTCCCGCACGAACCCCCTCGCCGAACCGAATCACCGATCCCTAACCGGCCTTCCCCCGCCGCAACGCGACGGCCCATGTGTGTCGTGCATGTAGGCCGAGCATGTGAAGTGCCGCGACTTGCCGGGGTAGTAGGGATGACTTGGGCCTTGGTCGTCATCCAGCCGAGGTCCCGTGGTGCGCTGACGTGGAGCGCGGCAACCGGACACCACGTGGCCCCGGAGGCCGCAGTTGTAACACGTGATGAGGGACGTCGGAGGTCTCGGTTGCTCCAGCTTGCGGGCCGATCGCAGAGGCGAACGACCCCCCGACCTCCAGTCCCCGGTCGTCCCGCGGTGAACGCCTCCTCTCGTGGGCTGACGACTTGGGGCTCGGTGACCACCGGGCCCGGAGCCGAGCCCACAGCAGCAGTGCAGGCGACCCCCTGTTTACGCTGGAGGACCTCGTACGCCTGTATACTTGTTGCGACCCGCAAAGAAGAAATATCGACCTCGTCGGCCGTGTTGATTGGGACCCCCAGGTCCTGCGCCAACTTGAGCAGTTGCTCCAAGACCATCGCGTCCTGGCCCTCCTCGTCCATACGAGGGAACGCGGCGTCGGCGAGAGCCAACAACGCCGTGCAGTAGGCGAGCACGGTCTCCGTGTCCGCCTTCCGTCGGGCGTAAAAGTGATGGCGACACGCCGAGGGAGGTCCGTAGACCTTGGCCATGAGACCCAACGCAGCCTTAAGCGTGGAGCGGTCCGACCTCTGTGCGGACCTGAAGGCCGCGAGCGCGTCGTCGTCCAACATGGCAGGCAGTGCCCGCAGCGCCGTAGCGTCGGACCAGGCCGACATTTCCTGATGCGCCAGAAACCTGCGCTGGAATGCGCCCCAGTCCCCGCCTTCCGCCTTGAAGGCTGACAATGTGGGAAGGCGCTGCTGGAAGATGAAGTCGTCGTCCTCTGCCACGTGGTTCCTCCCCGCCGCACTGTCAGTCTGCAAGATGGCGGCCCCAATGGCGGGTGGCTGATGGCGGTCCGCAGCGCGCGTTGATGACGTAAGCGGGCGCGCTTGGAGAACCGCCGCCACGTGTTGCTCGCCGTTCCCGCCAAAAGATGTCCGCGCAGTTGAAATGGCGGGAATCGCCAAATCATTTTGGCGGGAACCTGCGGGGCGACCCTGTTGAATGTCCGCCGACGTCCCCACTCTTCCCGACGTGTTGATTTCTGCCAGGATGGACGCGGCGGCTAGCAGCAGCTCTGCCAGACGGGAGTGCGCCTCGCGGAGTACGGCATCGGTCCCCAGTCGCTCATCCGGCGCCCTCGGCGGGTCCTGCGGCGTCAGCATTTCCTCGTCCTCTCCCCCCGATGCTAGCTGGCCCGAGTCGTCAAGGTTATCCTCGCGGTCGTTCCCGTGAGTCCGACGGGTCTTCCTTGTATCCATGCCTGGAAGACTTTCACTTCTGACGCCAGTTGAAGTATCGGAATGACGGCAGGAAACCTCTTGACGGGTAGCACACTTTTTATTAAACCTTGACTTGTCACGATACAACGTGTGGTCACTATTCCTCACACTACACACACTTCACTTAACACGTGGGGTCCCAGGGTCATGCCTCTGGATCACACAGAGCCCCGGCCCTTACAAGGACAGCGGGACTAGGTGCCGCAGGGCCCGATCTCTTCCTCCTCCGTCTTCAGTCTTCGCTGGTCACCAACTCCCCGAGCGCCCACGCGCACCGCCTTATATAGCCCTCCGCTCCCGAGGAGACGGAGTCCATGCGGACCGCGATGTGAGCACCCACTTAGTCGACCAATCACGACGCACTGTTCCTACGATCCGCTTTCCCAGCGCGTGTTACCATTACACAACCAATCGCCCCGCGCTGCCACACGATCACTCCCTGTCAGCGCGTGTCACCAACACACAGCCAATCCCCACCACATAACCCATGACCCCGCGCTGCCCTGTGATCCCTCACCATCAGCGCGTGTCACCAGCACACAGCCAATCATCACGCGCTGCCACACGATCCTCACTGTCAGCGCGTATCACCACTACACATACACACACACACTTATACACACACACACACACTTATATACACACACATACACTTATACATACACTTATACATACACACACTTATACACACACACATACACACACTTATACACACACACACACACTTATATACACACACACACTTATACATACACACACACACTTATACATACACACACATACACACACACATACACACACTTATATACACACACACACACTTATACATACACACAGTGGCGGCTCCTGCAAAATCTCTCAGGGGGGGCAAATATCTGGATGATTGATAAGGATAAGGTCCACCCATGCAATGGATAAATTAACAGCTTAAGCATGTAAAGGCAACTTCACTTCTTTAATATTAATGAAAAATAAAGTGACACTTACAATACATCTCCTTGTTTGTTTCTATACTCACTATTATTACAATCCACTCAGTTTCTTTAATTAAAGATTCCACTAGGTGGCGACAAATAATATTGTTGACTGAAACGTGATTACGTATGATGACGTAAGCACGTTAGTGCGAGCCCTCCCGGAAGCCATAGAGAATGCATTGCAGCGCCCCCCGTTTGAAAAAAAACATCTTTGAATGTAAGTCTATGGGAACACTCTGGGCGATTCTCAGCCGGAGTGAAATCGCCCAAAAAGAGGCGGTACTCCACAGAACGTGACATGACGCTGATTGGACTATATCCAGAGGCACAGTAACGGCTCGCGTAACTCTGTGGTTGAATGAGATTTTGAATGTGATTGAAAAAGTCCCTTTCACACTTCGTTGGTGCGTCGCCCAATCGCCCTAATGAAGAAACCGCCCCTGCATACACACATACACACTTATACACACACACACACTTATACACACACACATACNCACACTTACACACACACACTTATACACACACACACACTTATATACACACACACACATACACACTTATATACACACACACTTATACATACACACACACTTATACATACACACACACACATACACACTTATATACACACACACAAACTTATACACACACACTTATACATACACACACTTATACATACACACATACACATACTTATACATACACACTTATACATACACACACACACAGTCACAACAACAACAACCGCCATTCGCCACTAAGTGGTGGTGACGTCACCACGACGCTTGTGCCAGGCTATGTGCACGTTGAGGCCACGTGAAGTGTCGAACGCCCGCTGGCAGGAGGTCAAGGGGCAGACCCAGCAGGTGCCACGGGTCGACTGACCGAGATGACCGAGATGACTGGCTGATGCACCACCTGTGCCCCCTACTGTACCAACTTGCTGTGCTTTAGCCACCCGGCGCTCCGCTCGTTGTTGTGAACGTCGCTCCTCCGCCCTCCGTTGTTGTTGGAGGGCGACTGCCTCCAACTGCCCAGTAGCGTCCTTCACGAGCCTCCTCCACCAACGCCACCACCACCAACGCCACCACCACCAACGCCACCACCACCAACGCCACGACCGTGGTGGTCACTCTACTGACCACTGAGAAGTCAGCCTAGCTGGCACGTGAGCACGTGTGTGTGTCTGTGTGTGTGTCTGTGTGTGTGTGCCTCTGTGTGTGTGTGTGTCTGTGTGTGTCTGTGTGTGTGTGTTCTGTGTGTGTGTCTGTGTGTGTGTGNCTGTGTGTGTGGGGAGCGGTAGTGTAGCGGTTAGCGCTACGCTGCGCTATGAACCCAGCGACACGGGTTCGATTCCCGCTCACGGCTAACACCAGTGACGATTATCTGAACCGGTCGCGTGCCTCCCCTAGGTCGACTCAGCCTCAATGAGTACCTGGTGCGGTGTGTAAACATCGCCGCTGGGAGACAAAGGCGGTCGGGCGTGGTGCTGGCCACCACCCCTCGTGTACCGTTCCGGCCTTCATAGGTGCTACTCGCTAACAGCACTTGCCCCTACAGGCTATATGGGGGATATTTGTGTGTGTGTGTTGAACTTTTTTCGCACCTTGACGTAGACTTAATCGGAGGTGCAGGGAGGGAGGGAGGGAGGGAAAGGACGACAGACTGGAACCGCTTGCCGCTGTGTTCGTTTAACACGTTCCTTCAGAATGGGCAGGTAGGAACTTGGTTGGACAGCGCATTCGTGCACGACAGACAGACAAATAATCCCTGGTGGGCAGCAGTGTGGAACCTGTTGTTCCTACCTGTGTACAAGATCACGTGACTTGAGGTAGCCAGGCAGACAGCCAGGCAGCCAGCCCCCTTCACTATCGGCCCCTCCCCCTTGCTTAGGCCCTCCCATTACCCCCTCTCTTAGGCCCCTCCCCCCTTAGGCCCCTCCCCTGACCCCCCCATATCCTTAGGCCCCTCCCCTGACCCCCCTCCCTTAGGCCCCTCCTCTGACCCCCCTCCCTTAGGCCCCTTTCATGACCCCCCTCCCTTAGGCCCCTTCTCTGAACCCCCCTCCCTTAGGCCCCTTTCATGACCCCCTCCCTTAGGCCCCTCCTCTGACCCCCTTCCCTCAGGCCCCTTTCTGACCCCCCTCCCTTAGGCCCCTCCTCTGACCCCCCCCTCAGGCCCCTTTCTGACTCCCCCCTCCCTTAGGCCCTCCCTGACCCCCCCCATATCCTTAGGCCCCTCCTCTGACCCCTCCTCCCTTAGGCACCTCCCCTCTCCGTACCCGGCAGTAGGTCTCCACCAATAAGAGAGCTGTGTGCATTATATATTTATTTATGCACGACAGACAGACAGACAATAAATCCCTGGTGGGCAGTGTGGAACATTGTTCCTACCTGTTAAAAGCAGGCATGTGCAAAGTTCGGCCCGCGGACCAATCACGGCCCGCGGGCAGATTTCATACGGCCCTGCAGCTTCGGTCTTATAATGTGTTAGTTATGGCTCGCTAGCTCTGTCAGAAACAGGTCCCTGCGGGGTGGGCTGGTAGGAACGAACAAATGAATGGCTATAATAAAATGAAATGGCGGGGGTACGATACGAAGGGAGAGTTTGAGGCCTAGTTCTAGGTTTTAGGCCTAGCTGTAGGCTTTAGGCCGCTGTGAGTTAATTTTTAATTTAAATTTTAATTAAAAACTATCTCAGGGAATTATAAGGGAATGTTACACTTGTTTAGCCAGGAAAGCCTCACTGAGTCTAAAGTTTTTGTAGGGTCCTGCCAAGTGTTTGCAGTAGGGGGCGATGTTGCTACACCTAATCGGACATCGGACGGACGGACGGACGATATAATCTATTGTAGGCTGGTTCACTTCGTTCCTACCAGTAAAATACATCATATAAAACTCATGGAAATTTAAGGTATTCTATACAAACTTAATTTGGAGCGTTCGTGACTGCAGGAAGTATTCTTTAGTTCTTTCGGTAAAGTCACGTATAAAGATAAAATAATAAATTAATTAAATACTAGCATACGACGTTTCGATTGCAACACAAGCAATCATCATCAGGTATAAATGAAATAGAAACACAACTCTAGTGTACTTAGAGATGTAATGTAATACAACAGAGAGTCGGATAACATAACAGTCAACACCCTATCTGGTTGATTACATTCTTCCTGAGAATGCTAAATTTGAGAGAGAGATTAAAATTTAGCATTCTCAGGAAGAACGCAATCAACCAGATAGGGTGTTGACTGTTATGTTATCCGACTCTCTGTTGTATTACGTTACATTTCTAAGTATACTAGATTTGTGTTTCTATTTAATTTATACCTGATGATGATTGCTTGTGTTGCAATCGAAACGTCGTATGCTAGTATTTAATTTAATTTATTATTTTATCTTTATACGTCACTTGACCGAAAGAACCAAAGAATGTATTCTATACAGTTTGTTCCATGTTATCTGACTGAATGAAAGGCAGAATTGCGTTTTTAGAGTTGTTCCCGTCTGCCTGAGTGGCTTATATTTGGTTACATTGTCATTTGAAAAAAAACTAAACCCGTAAAAACAAAGTTTTTCACTATAAATCCTTTATATGCGTGGCGGCTAGAGTCCTCTCGTCCTCTGGCTTGAGATGGCTGCCACCTATGGGTCAGATGATTGCCTGCCACCATTAAGCAATTGGTAATTAAATGTTTTTTTCCCCTAAACAGTGTAAAATTTTGGAAAAAAATTTTCACGAAAATTAAGTGTCACGCACAACGAGTCTGTGTGCAAAATGTCAGCTCGATTGGATCACGGGAAGTGGGTTAAAAAACGACCGAAAGATTTGCACGGTCGTAAGCAAGCAAGCAAGCACGCAAACACGCAAGCAAGCAAGCAAGCAAGCGAACTTAATATAAAGGATTTAATAAAGGTAATTGTGACAACGAAAATTGTTTTAGAAAGTGTGTGTATTGCCACGTAACTTTGTGGTTAAAAAATGTCAAAAGGAACTATTGGCCCCCGGGCATCTTTACTTTATCAAATGTGGCCCTCTTTGCAAAAAGTTTGGACACCCCTGGTTTAAAGGAATCGGTTTGTCGGTGCAGGTGACGATTTTGGAAGGTGCACAGCTCCCGGCGGCTTGCTCAGATGGGAGGAACGTTCGAGACGTCGCGTCTTCGGCGCCGTACGTAGCAGAGGTCGCAACCGGTACCCGATACCCGTACCCTACCCGATACCCGGCTACCCGATACCCGGCCGGTACGGGTACGGGTACCCGTTTGCGACCCTGGTGCGGCCGGGTACGGGTACCGGTAGGCCGTGAGTCACTGGTGAGTCACTGTTTGTCACTCATTTCCCAACGTCTTGTCTCTTCTCACAATTCAAGTTCCTAGAATCAACACACCCACGCCTGTAACATGGCTTCATCCCAGAGGTCGCAATCGGGTACCCGATACCCGTAACCTACCCGATACCCGGCTACCCGTACCCGGCCGGGTACGGGTACCCATTTGCGACCCTGGTGCGGCCGGGTACGGGTAAGGAATCAAAACCCGTTTGCGACCTCTGGTACGTAGCCAACCGCGCTAATCGGTAGGTGCACGGGGGCAGGAAATACAACGAAACGCGACAAGGAGCAGTTCTGTGAAGCAATGAGTGTGTCAAATCTAGATGATGATGATGATGGTGATTTCAAAATGTGGGCATCTCCCGGTGGCTCCCTGATATCGGAAGGGAGAGCGTTCCAGACGGCCGCGTCTGAAAGGGCCGCAGCGATGAAGCGGTGACCACCGTCTTTGTTCGATGGCCATCCAAAAGCCGCCGCTACTGCTGCTGCTGCTGCTACAAGGATGACCGGGGGAGTTCGCGTGATGATGTTTCATGCTCCGTGACGAGATCGGCGAGGGAATAGCCGTTCATTTGTGGCAAGGCACTTTGTGTGTGTGATGGGTGTAATAGGCAACGTATCCTGATTCATGATGATTTCAATGAAGACGTTTTTAGCAGTCGCGCTAAACCTTTTAAGGCAATAAAGACAACATTTACCACCTGTGTGTGTTTGTGTGTGTACCTGTGTATTGTGTACCTGTGTATTGTGTACCTGTGTATTGTGTACCTGTGTATTGTGTACCTGTGTATAACTGTACGTGTGTGTGTGTGTGTGTACCTGTGTATTGTGCACGTGTGTATAACTGTACGTGTGTGTGTAGGGAGTGGTAGTGGCCTCAAGGTGCACATGGCCTGGCACAAGCGTCGTGGTGACGTCACCGCCACTTAGTGGCGAATGGCGGTTGTTGTTGTTGGATCTGTGTGTGTGTGTCTATCTGTGTGTGTCTATCTGGTGTAGTGGTTAGCGCTACGCTGCACTACGAACTTGGCGACCCGGGTTCGATTCCCGGTCACGGCAACACCAGTGACGATTATCTGAACCGGTCCTGGGCCTCCCTAGGTCGACTCAGCCTCAAATGAGTACCTGGTGCGGTGTGTAAACATCGCCACTGGGGAGACAAAGGCGGCCGGGCGTGGTGCTGGCCACCCACCCCCTCAAGTGTAGCCACAGCCTTCATAGGTGGTGCTACTCGCTAAAAGCACTTGTCCCTTCAGCCCTTTTAGAGGCTACCTGGGGGAGCTTTGTCTGTGTGTGCAGCATAGGCGGTGCCGCTCGCTACTAGCAGCACTTGCCCCTACAGCCCTGCTAGAGGCTACACGGGGGAGCTTTGTCTGTGTGTGCATCATAGATGCTGCTACTCGCTACGACTAGCAGCACTTGCCCCTACAGCCCTGCTAGAGGCTACCTGGGGAGCTTTGTCTGTGTGTGCATCATAGGTGCTGCTACACGCTAAACAGCACTTGCCACTACAGCCCTGCTAGAGGCTACACGGGGGAGCTTTGTCTGTGTGTCCATCACCATTTATTTTCGTGTCGCCAAAAGAAAAACAACAACAAAATGGACACAAATTTTACACCGCGAAAAAAACCACCCCACACAATCCGTGACGTCAGTGAGTGTCACCGCTCGTGCGTGACGTCACTGACGTCATCGCTCGTGCGTGACGTTACTGACGTCATCGCTCGTCCGTGACGTCAGTGACGTCCGTGCCACAAAAGCCAAGATGGCAGCACGAAGAATCGAACGGAAATCGGAGATTCAACTCGAGCCACGAAACGTTTCCCTTAAAAGGCAAAGAAGAAAGATTTATAAAATATTATATATATTTACATTATATATATAAATATTATTAATACAACTAAATAGTAAAATGGTAACTGAAAGAAAAAATAAGTTTCATTCGTGTTCATTCCTTCAGTAATTCTCTCCCAAGAGCGACAGCCGTAGCTGTAGGCCTGGTCTGGGTATCTGGTTGGCTGGCTGGGTATCTGGTTGGGTATTTGGCTGGGTATCTGGCTGGGTGTCTGGCTGGGTATCTTGCTGGCTGGGTATCTGGCTGGGTGTCTGGCTGGGTGGGTATCTGGCTGGGTGGGTATCTGGTTGGCTGGGTATCTGGCTGGGTATCTTGCTGGCTGGGTATCTGGTTGGGTATCTGGCTGGGTATCTGGCTGGGTGTCTGGCTGGGTATCTTGCTGGCTGGGTATCTGGCTGGGTGTCTGGCTGGGTGGGTATCTGGCTGGGTGGGTATCTGGCTGGTGGGTATCTGGCTGGGTGGGTATCTGGTTGGGTATCTGGCTGGGTGTCTGGCTGGCTGGGTATCTGGTTGGCTGGGTATCTGGCTGGGTATCTTGCTGGCTGGGTATCTGGCTGGCTGGGTATCTGGTTGGGTGGGTATCTGGCTGGGTGGGTATCTGGCTGGCTGGGTATCTGGCTGGCTGGCTGTGTATCTGGCTGGCTGGCTGGGTATCTGGCTGGGTGGGTATCTGGCTGGATATCTGGCTAACTCGCTAGCTGGCTGGCTATCTGGTTATCTGGCTCTCTGTCTATCCGGCTATCTGGCGATCTGGCAATCTGGCGATCTGGCTATCTGTCTATCTGTCTATCTGTCTATCTGTCTATCCGGCAATCCGGCTATCTGGCTATCTGGCTATCTGGTGATTTGTCTATCTGGCAATCCGGCTATCTGTCTATCCGTCTATCCGGCAATCCGGCAATCCGGCTATCTGGCTGTCTGGCTATCTGTCTATCCGGCTATCTGTCTATCTGGCTATCCGGCTGGGAGCAGAGCGAGAGGCGCGTCCGCGTCGTCAGTAAGGGAGGTTCCCCTGGATCCAGGCGAGGGATTTCCACACGCGCTCGTAGGCGGCCGGCTGGCTGGCGCGTGAGCAGTCGGCACGGCGGCTGTCGATGCCGGTCAGGTACCATCTCCTGTCCGTGCCCAGGCAGAAGACGCCACCTGGCCCAGCTGGGGAAGGCGGGAAGGGGACGGTGGTGATTGACGTTGATGATGTTGCAGGCATCCAGGTGGGATGACCATTGTGCGTGTGTGTGTGTGTGTCTGTATGTATAGTGTATAGTGTAGTGTATACTAGTGTTGTGTATAGTGTAGTGTATAGTGTGTAGTGTATAGTGTAGTAGTGTATAGTGTAGTAGTGTATAGTGTAGTAGTGTATAGTGTAGTGTATTGTATAGTGTGGTGGGTAGTGTATAGTGTAGTGTATAGTGTAGTGTATGTAGTGTATAGTGTAGTGTATGTAGTGTATAGTGTAGTGTATAGTATAGTGTAGTGTATAGTGTAGTGTAGTAGAGTATAGTGGCCCAGCTGGGGAAGGTGGAAAGGGGGACGGTGGTGATTGACGTTGATGGTGTTGCAGGCGTCCAGGTGGGATGACCATTGTGCGTGCGTGTGTGTCTGTATGTGTGTGTGTATAGATAGTGTAGTGTATAGTGTAGTGTATAGTGTAGGTTATAGTGTAGTAGTGTAGTGTAGTGTATAGTGTAGTGTATAGTGTAGTGTATAGTGTAGTGTGTATAGTGTATAGTGTATAGTGTAGTAGTGTATAGTGTGTGTATAGTGTAGTAGTGTATAGTGTAGTAGTGTGTNATAGTGTAGTGTATGTGTATAGTGTAGTGTATAGTGTAATAGTGTAGTATAGTGTAGTGTATAGTGTGTGTATAGTGTAGTGTGTAGTGTACTGTATAGTGTAGTGTAGTAGTGTATAGTGTAGTGTATAGTGTTGTATAGTGTAGTGTATAGTGTAGTGTATAGTAGTGTATAGTGTAGTGTATAGTGTATAGTAGTGTATAGTAGTGTATAGTGTAGTGTAGTAGTGTAGTGTAGTGTGTTGTATAGTGTAGTGTATAGTGTAGTGTATAGTGTGTAGTGTATAGTGTAGTGTGTAGTGTATTGTATAGTGTAGTGTAGTAGTGTAGTATATAGTATAGTGTATAGTGTAGTGTATAGTGTAGCATTGCATTACCTGACAGCTACTGGCCCAACCCTGACGCTTGGCGGCACACATCATCGTGCGGTGGCTGAAGTTGCCCCAGGCGTTCGTGCACAGCGACTCGTTCACAAGCCGCACGTGTCCCTCAGCGGCGGGGGCCGACACAGATCCTGGGGGTGGGGCGGGGGCGGTAACGATGATGTCACAGGCCTAGATGATGATGATGTCACAGGCCTAGATGATGATGTCACAGGCCTAGATGATGATGATGTCACAGGCCTAGATGATGATGTCACAGGCCTAGATGATGATGATGTCACAGGCCTAGATGATGATGTCACAGGCCTAGATGATGATTACGTCACAGGCCTAGATGATGATGATGTCACAGGCCTAGATGATGATGATGTCACAGGCCTAGATGATGATGATGTCACAGGCCTAGATGATGATGATGTCACAGCCTAATGATGATGTCACAGGCCTAGATGATGATTACGTCACAGGCCTAGATGATGATGATGTCACAGGCCTAGATGATGATGATGTCACAGACCTAGATGATGATGATGTCACAGGCCTAGATGATGATGTCACAGGCCTAGATGATGATGATGTCACAGGCCTAGATGATGATGATGTCACAGGCCTAGATGATGATGTCACAGGCCTAGATGATGATGTCACAGGCCTAGATGATGATGATGTACAGGTCTAGATGATGATGATGTCACAGGCCTAGATGATGATGATGTCACAGGCCTAGATGATGATGATGTCACAGGCCTAGATGATGATGTCACAGGCGTAGATGATGATGATGTCACAGGCCTAGATGATGATGATGTCACAGGCCTAGATGATGATGATGTCACAGGCCTAGATGATGATGTCACATGCCTAGATGATGATGATGATGTCACAGGCGTAGATGATGATGATGTCACAGGCGTAGATGATGATGATGTCACAGGCCTAGATGATGATGATGTCACAGGCCTAGATGATGATGATGTCACAGGCCTAGATGATGATGTCACAGGCGTAGATGATGATGATGTCACAGGCCTAGATGATGATGTCACAGGCCTAGATGATGATGTCACAGGCGTAGATGATGATGATGTCACAGGCCTAGATGATGATGATGATGTCACAGGCCTAGATGATGATGATGTCACAGGCCTAGATGATGATGTCACATGCCTAGATGATGATGATGATGTCACAGGCGTAGATGATGATGATGTCACAGGCGTAGATGATGATGATGTCACAGGCCTAGATGATGATGATGTCACAGGCCTAGATGATGATGATGTCACAGGCCTAGATGATGATGTCACAGGCGTAGATGATGATGATGTCACAGGCCTAGATGATGATGTCACAGGCCTAGATGATGATGCTGTCACAGGCGTAGATGATGATGATGTCACAGGCGTAGATGATGATGATGTCACAGGCCTAGATGATGATGTCACAGGCCTAGATGATGATGATGTCACAGGCCTAGATGATGATGATGATGTCACAGGCCTAGATGATGATGTCACAGGCGTAGATGATGATGATGTCACAGGCCTAGATGATGATGATGTCACAGGCGTACTGGCCGTGACATCATCGGCATCGTCACTAAATTATGTATTCCAGTACATGATATACACACTATACATAACACTAACGTCCTAGCTATACACTATACACTACACACTACTTGACGTACACTTCCTAGTACATGACGTACTAGCTACACACTATACACTACACACTACATGACGTACTAGCTATACACTACACACTACATGACGTACTAGCTACACACTATACACTACACACTACATGACGTACTAGCTATACACTACACACTACATGACGTACTAGCTATACACTACACACTACATGACGTACTAGCTACACACTATACACTAAACCCTACATGACGTACTAGCTATACACTACACACTACATACGTACACTAACGTACTAGCTATACACTACACACTACATGACGTACTAGCTATACACTACACACTACATGACGTACGAGCTACCCACTACACACTACTTGACGTACACTAACGTCCTAGCTATACACTATACACTACACACTACTTGACGTACACTAACGTCCTAGCTATACACTACACACTACATGACGTACTAGCTATACACTACACACTACATGACGTACTAGCTACACACTATACTCTACACACTACATGACGTACTAGCTATAGACTACACACTACATGACGTACACTAACGTACTAGCTATACACTACACACTACATGACGTACTAGCTACCCACTACACACTACTTGACGTACACTAACGTCCTAGCTATACACTACACACTACATGACATACGATCTATACACTACACACTACATGACGTACAAGCTATACACTATACACTACGCACCGTCGCTGCGCCGCAAGCCCAGCGCCTGGCAGCTGCGTCCCAGCGTGGGCTGTACTCGTGTCGAGAGGGCAGGCACACCGCCCGCACCGCCGGCCCAAACGTCGCCCACCAGCCCAGCCGCAGCATGGCGACGTCGTGGGCTCCGGTTTCTGCGGAGAACTTGGGGTGGACCACGATGGACGTCACCTGCAGACGGTCGCCGGAGACCGTGATGCTCATCCAGTTGTAGTTGTTGTTGGGGCTGAACGGATGTGCACGCGTACACACACACACATACACACACACACGTACATATACATACACACACACGTACACACGTACATACACGTACACATACACATACGTACACACACACACAGACACATACACGTACATACACACAGACACACATACATACACACACACAACACACACACGTACATACACACACACACACGTACATACACGCACACGTACATATACATACACACACACACGTACATATACATACACACACACGTACACACGTACATACACGTACACATACACGTACATGTACATACACATACGTACACACACAGACACATACACGTACATACACACAGACACACATACATACACACACACAAACACACACACGTACATACACCCACACGTACATACACACATACACACACACGTACATACACACACATACACACACACACACACATATACATACGTACACACCACATACACACATACACACACACACGTACATACACACACATGTACACACACACATACACACACGTACATATACATACACACACACGTACACACGTACATACACGTACACATACACACACATACACACACACACGTACATATACATACGTACACACCACATACACACACACGTACATACACATGTACATACACATACGTACACACCACATACACATACACACGTACACACACACATACACACACGTATACAGACACATACACGTACACACACACGTACATACACATGCACGTACACACACACAGACACATACACGTACACACACACACGTACATACACACGTACATACACACGTACATACACACACGTACATACACAATTATCATATTTTGCTACTGGCAAATGAGGTTCCAATGGTGTAAACACATTTAGTAAGTCGATAACTCAGAAGAGGGACATTTAGCGAGTGATTAATGAAGACATTTAGTAAGTCGATAATTCAGAAGAGGGACATTTAGCGAGTGATTAATGAAGACATTTAGTAAGTCGATAACTCAGAAGAGGGACATTTAGCGAGTGATTAATGAAGACATTTAGTAAGTCGATAACTCAGAAGAGGGACATTTAGCGAGTGATTAATGAAGACATTTAGTAAGTCGATAATTCAGAAGAGGGACATTTAGCCAGGGATTGATGAAGACATTTAGTAAGTCGATAACTCGGAAGTGGGATACTTCGCAAGGGATTAATGAAGACATTTAGTAAGTCGATAACTCAGAAGAGGGATACTCAGCTAGAGATTAATGAAGACATTTAGTAACTCGATAACTCAGAAAAGGGACATTTATTGAGGGATTAACACATTTAGTAACTCAAGATTTCAGAAGAGGGATACTTCGCCAGGGATTAATGGACACATTTAGTAAGTCGATCATTCACAAGTGGGACACTTTGCCAGGGATTAATTAACGTATTTAGTAACTCAAGAATTCACAAGTCGGACACTTTGCGAGGGATTAATGGACACATTTAGTAAGTCGATCATTCACAAGTGGGACACTCAGCGTTAGCGAGTGATGAACACATTTAGTAACTCGCGACATCACGAACTGGAGGTGTCCGCTAGGTGACAACAACTCTGGGGCCGCCGTGTCGAGGCCCAGGGTCTGACCTCTCCCCCAGGCAGCTCGCCGCGGTCACGATCCACGAGTCGGACAGGAGGGAGCCGAGGCATTGCAACTGGTCCTCCAGCCTCGTGATGGTCACCTGCCAGGGCCAGGCGCTCAGGACGGACGCGTTGGCGACGCCGCAGCCTTGCGGGAGGGTGGCGGAGATCGCGTCGACAGGAGGGGGGTGGGGGGGGGCGGTGAGTGGGGTTGGTGGGTGGGTGGGTGGGTTTGTGAGTGGGTGAGTGGGTGTGGTGGTGGGTCGGTGGGGTGGGTGGGTGAGTGGGTGGGTGGGTGAGTGGGTGGGTGAGTGGGTGGGTGAGGTGGGTGTGGTGGGTGGATCGGTGGGGTGGGTGGGTGGGTGAGGGGTGGGTGGGTGAGTGGGTGGTGGNTGAGTGGGTGGGTGAGTGGGGTTGGTGGGTGGTGGGTGGGTGCAGTGGGTGGGTGGGTTGGTGAGGGGTGAATGGGTGGGTGGGTGAGTGAGTGGGTGGTTGAGTGGGTGATTGGGTGAGTGGATGGGTGGGTGAGTGAGTGGGTGGGTGAGTGGGTGGGTGGGTGAGTGAGTGGGTGAGTGAGTCGGTGGGTGGGTGGGTGAGTGGGTATGTGAGTGGGTGGGTGAGTGAGTGAATGAGTGGGTGGGGTTGGTGGGTGGTTGGGTTTTTTTTTAACGCATTGATCTCTGCCAACCGTCTGTAGACACGGGAGGGTCAGTCCGCTTTCATTATTTGCCCCTCTCCCGTTCTGACGAAGTGCGTCACTACGTCATCGCGTCATCAAAACCATTCGGTGAAGACGGAAATGAAATCACGTCATCTGTGCAGGAGGTCGTGGGATCGATCCCGACCCTGACGATGCCTGCTGCTGCAGCTGTAGCACAGCCGATACATTCTTCTTCGCATTATATTTCCAAGCTTACTATTGTAATATTCTTAGGTTCTTTCGGTAAAGTCACCAGGTAGGTAAAACATTAAAATTAGTAAAATAAAATAAAAATCACGACGTTTCGGAGGCAACACAAGCCTCCGACTTCAGGAGTGGTACTCTTGCAATCTCTCATGTACTTGATACGGCTGTCGTGCTGTGACGGTTCCACCTGAAGACGGAGGCTTGTGTTGCCTCCGAAATGTCGTGATTTTTATTTTATTTTACTTTTATTAATTTGAATGTTTTACCTACCTGGTGACTTTACCGAAAAAACCTAAGAATATGAATCCTTGTAGTCACGAAAGCTTCAAATCTAGAATTACTAATGTAATGTGAGGATATATCCGGCTCACTGACGTATCACAACTCGTCAAGATGATTGGTTCTGCTGGTCCTGGCCATAGCCAATGGGGGAAGCCTAGGGGCGTGGCCCTGACGTCATGGGAAGGTGACAGCTGCAAGTAGATGATTGGTTGTGCTGGCTTTGGCCACAGCCAATGGGGAGACGATCAGGGGCGTGGCCCTGACGTCACGGAAGGTGACATGTGATTGGTTCTGCTGGCTTTGGCCACAGCCAATGGGGAGACGAGTCAGGGGGTGGCTGACGTCACGGAAGGTGACAGCTGCAAGTAGATGATTGGTTCTGCTGGCTTTAGCCACAGCCAATGGGGAGACGAGTCAGGGGCGTGGCCCTGACGTAATGGAAGGTGACAGCTGCAAGTAGATGATTGGTTCTGCTGGCTTTGGCCACAGCCAATGGGGGGAAGCCTAGGGGCGTGGCTTTGACGTCACGGGAAGGTGACAGCTGCAAGTAGATGATTGGTTCTGCTGGCTTTGGCCACAGCCAATGGGGAGATGAGTCAGGGGCGTGGTCCCGGCAGCCTACGAGGGAGCCTGGACTATTCCATGGAGGCTAACCAGGATTGGTGGAAACGTACCACGTGACCCGGGTATTAAATAGGGGTGGAGACGAACGACACGTGGTCAGAACGGGAACGAACGGAGGAAGGGGGCCACGTGGGAATGGGGCTCTGGGTTGCCACGTGGCGGTGTGTGTCTCTCTCTCTATCTGTCCCTCTCACGCTGCCTGTCAGCAGCTTGAAGGAAAGCTGTAATGCAAGTTGAATAAAAGACGGATTCTAGAAGTCGCCTCAACGAGCTTTATTACACTATGTTTGTTTTCTCATTTGACCTGATGATGGTTGCTCGTGTTGCGATCGAAACGTCGTATTCTATTATTATTTAATTGAATCTCTTTCGACGTCACTTTACCGAAAGAGCCAAAGAGTAATTCCTGCAGTCGTGAAAGCTTCGAATCAATTTCGATGTAAAGCTTTCGTGACTGCAGGGATTCATCTTCTTGGTTCTTTCTGTAAAGTCACGTAGAACAGAAATAATAAAATAATAAAAATACAACATAATAAAATAATTCTCACGACGTTTCGGCCACAACGCAAGCAGCCGTCCTCAGGTGAAGAACAGGTCTGTCGAGAAGACAGCGTCTGCTTCACCTGAGGACGGCTGCTTGCGTTGTGGCCGAAACGTCGTGAGAATTATTTTATTATGTTTTATTTTTATTATTTCCATTCTACGTGACTTTACCGAAAGAACCGAGAAGATATATTTGTTTTCTCATTCATTCGTACCTGATGATGGTTGCTTGTGTTGCGATTGAAACGATTGGAACGCCGTATTCTATTATTTAATTGAATCTCTTCGACGTCACTTTACCGACAGAACCAAAGAGTAATTCCTGCAGTCGCGAAAGCTTCGAATCTCTAGTTTCATAGCTGATACGTGTCGAGGAACGCGGCTTTGTGTTCAAGTGAGGTGCACTCGCCGCTGTTGTGACGTACTCACTTTTCGTGACGTTAATGGGATCAATCGTTAGAAAGTTCACGACGAATCCGTGTCCTGTGTAATAAACAACAACAACAACAACGACAGACAAACAAACAAAGTTAGTTAACTTCCTTTAACAAACTCGAGGTGCGAGTTTCGGGGAAGTTTTGAGGAGTCGGTAGCGGTGCGACGCATGGGGGGGGGCGCTGAGTAAGATTTGTGTAAGATTTGTGACGCTGTGTAAGATTTGTGTGAGATTTGTGACGCTGTGTAAGATCTGTATAAGATTTGTGTAAGATTTGTGACGCTGAGCAAGATTTGTGTGAGATTTGTGACGCTGTGTAAGATCTGTGTAAGATCTGTATAAGATTTGTGTAAGATCTGTATAAGATTTGTGTAAGATCTGTATAAGATTTGTGTAAGATCTGTATAAGAGTACGGGTAGCCGGTATCGGGTACCCGGTTGCGACCTCTGGGAGAAGGGAAACAGGGCGGACTCCCCCCCCCCCGCCCCCCCCNGGGGTGACACCTCCCAAGGACCCTCCCCCCCCCCGTGGCCTCACCTTGAAGCCCCTGAAGAGAGTCGAGCACGAGGTGGAGTCTGTTGGAGGACGAGCGCAAGCCGGGCGGTCTCACAACGCCGCAGAACACGCCCAGCGAGTCGCCGTTGTCGTCGTAGACGGTCAGCGACTCGTCCGCGCAGTCGGGGTCGGAAGACAAACTGCGTGCCGGTGGGAGAGCGAGGGAGTGTGGTGTGGCATGTACGAGAATGTGTGGTAAGTAGTGTGGCATGTACGATGATGTGTGGTGTAGCATGTAAGAGCACATGTGGGGTGTGTGGTGTGGCATGTAAGAGAACGTGTGGTGTAGCACGTACGAGAGTGTGTTGTGTGTAGTGTAGCATGCACGAGAATGTGTTGTGTGTGTAGTGTAGCATGCACGAGAATGTGTAGTGTAGCATGCACGAGAATGTGTGGTGTGGCATGTACGAGAATGTGTGGTGTGTGTAGTGTAGCATGCACGAGAATGTGTAGTGTAGCATGCACAAGAATGTGTGGTGTGTAGTGTAGCATGCACGAGAATGTGTAGCGTAGCATGCACGAGAGTGTGTAGTGTGTAGTGTAGCATGCACGAGAATGTGTTGTGTGTGGTGTAGCACGCGCGAGTATGTGTAGTGTAGCATGTACGAGTTTGTGTGGTGTGTAGTGTTGCACGTATAGAAGTGCATAGTCGTGTATAGTGTAGTGTATAGTAATGCCGTGTATAGTATATAGTACACACACAGGTGCACACACGTACTGTCGCGTATAGTCGCGTGTAGTGTATAGTGTAGCGTAGTCGTGTACAGTGTGCAGCGCGTGCCGAACTTCTAACCGCCCCATACGTGTACCTTCGATGTAAAGCTTTCGTGACTGCAGGGATTCATCTTCTTGGTTCTTTCGGTAAAGTCACGTAGAATGGACGTAATAAATAATAAAAATAAAACAGACCTGGTTTTCACCTGAGGACGTCTGCTTGCGTTGTGGCCGAAACGTCGTGAGAATTGTTTTATAATGTTTATTTTTATTATTTTATTACTTCCTTCTACGTGACTTTACCGAAAGAACCAAGAAGATGAATCCCTGCAGTCACGAAAGCTTTACATCGAAATTTAATTCTCATGACGTTTCGGCCACAACGCAAGCAGCCGTCCTCAGGTGAAGAACAGGTCTGTCGAGTAGAGAGCAGGTCTGTCTACTCGACAGACCTGCTCTCCACCTGAGGACGGCTGCTTGCGTTGTGGCCGAAACGTCGTGAGAATTGTATTTTATTATTTTTCGATTTAAAGCTTTCGTGACTGCAGGAATTCATTTCTTGGTTCTTTCGGTAAAGTCACGTAGAAGGGAAGTAATAAAATAATTTATTATGTTTAATTTTATTATTTTATTACTTCCCTTCTACGTGACTTTACCGAAAGAACCAAGAAGACACATCCGTGTACCGTTGACCAAAGCAAAAGAACCCGTGGCCGCTACGTGGAACGTGAGCTCGAACAACGGAGCACGGAACGGCTTGCGGAGCCCCCCCCCCCGCCCCCGCCCCCAATCGAGATCTCACTTGAACTGCTGGAACTTCAGCTTGACCTCGTATCTGGGGTCCACCTGGATGGTCCATCGGCACAGGGCATTCCTCTCGCCGGCCGCGGAGAAGTTTGACGAAGACAGCGATCCCTGGCCTCCGACGAACGTCTCTCTGCACGGTGACCCCACTGGTGGTGGTGGTGGAGGGTGGGGGGGGGGTTACGACGCATTCATACTTCCGTGATGCAGGGTTTATTTGTGGGGGTGGGGGGGGGTTAGATTGTGTGAATATATAGAAGCTGTATTCTTTGGGACTTTCGGTAAAGTCGCGTAGATAGATTTCGATGTAAAGCTTTCGTGACTGCAGGGATTCATCTCCTTGGTTCTTTCGGTAAAGTCACGTAGATAGGATCAAAGAATCTTGATTTGAGGCTTTCGTGACTGCAGGAATCCATACTCTTTGGTTCTTTTGGTAAAGTTACGTAGGTATAAAATAAAATAAATCACGACGTTTCGGGCGCAGCACAAGCATCCGTCATCAGGTGGGAAAGCATGATGTATTCATTTTATTTTATACCTACGTGACTTTACCGAAAGAACCAAAGAGTAAGGTGCAAAGAAAATAACAAAAATAAGAAAAAACTTCGATGTTTACGTTTCGAACGCAACGCAAGTGTTCATCAGGAAGAGGGGGTTAGCTTCTAAAGGTAAACTGTTTATAAAGGTTTGAAATGGGCATTGCCCAAATGTCAGCAGCCAATCTTAATTTAAGTGGTGGGCAGCGACCGCGACGGTGGTGGGTTTGCCCACCAATCAAAGGGCTGCCCAGTAAAAATCAGCATGTTAATGGAAGATCGTTGAGCGGCCTCCATGGCGGGCGCCCTGAGGTGGCCATGTTCCCGTGAGAGATTATCACGTTAATGGAGGATCGCAAAGCAAAAAAACCTCGAGCTCGGTGAGCTCGGTGGCTGTGTTCGGTTGAGAAATGTCACCTGTTAATGTAAAATCAGATGGCCGAAAATTACAACGAACATCAGAAGGTGACCGAGCCCCCCCCCCCCCCCCCCCTCGGCGCAGTGACGCGTTACGACGACGAACGTGGCGGTCGGCGGGAGCCTCGGCCCTTTCGCGAGTCCCGCCGGAGTTTCGCCGCCACGTGGGAGCGATCAACGCGTCAAGCGAGTGGGCCTCGCCGCGTTATCGCAGCAAAAAAATTAATAAACAGACAGACAGACAAACAAGCCAGCGAACAAGTGTTGACGTCAGGTCACACTCGCCTCGAGGGGGGGAATGCCGTCAGGGCAAAGTGACGTCATGCCCCCGGGGTATTTGAGGGAAGACCCGTGACGTGGACGGGGTCTTCGCCGTGAGCCAGAGGAATGAGCGTTAGGGAAGTAGGGGGCTCCGGGATAGAGGGTTGAGAGCCAGGCTAAGGGGGCTGTTTTACCCGGCTGGCCGAATTGGCTGAACCCTCGGTCAGTGCTGTGGGAAGAGCCCGATAGCCTGGTGGGGTGTAAGGAACTCCCAGTACCCTTCCCCTGGGGAGATTAGTTAAGGACTCTGTGTTAACCCCTTCCCCCGAGTTAGGCGTAAGCCCTTAATAAACAGTTTGGCGGTAGCCCCTACACGACCGGCTTCAGTGTCCTTTTCTACAGCGCAACACAAACAAAAAAAACTCACCCCTTTGGAACCTCATTGCCAGTAAAAAATATGATAATTGTTTTTTTACCCTTCTATCTGGCAACAAAACTGACACCTTTTTACAAGGAGTCATGTTTGCATAGACCACAATACCTGCAGTCGTGTTTATTGTTTGCATTATGACTGCAGGTATTGTGGTCTATGCAAACATGACTCCTTGTAAAAAAGGTGTCAGTTTTGTTGCCAGATAGAAGGGTAAAAAACAAATGATAAACTCACCCCTGTAAAACGCGCTGAAGTTGCCGACGATCCCCTCGTGTCGTACGTGGCCCTGATGGACAAGGTGTTGGAGGACGAGATGATGGGAGCGGGGACGCCATCGCGGTCGTACTTCCCCAGGAGCGGCGAGTCCACGGACGGCCCGTCGTAGACGTAGACGACCTCGGCGCCTGTCTGCAGACTTCACGCGCACGGACAGCGGAGCGCTGCTGCTGTGATACGCCCGACGGTGACATTGTCCTGGCGCTGGTCGCCTCTTGGCGTCGTCCTCTGGTCTGGCGCCGTTTGTGACTAGGCCAGTGGTTCTTAACCTTTTTGGAGGTACCGAACCCCACCAGTTTCACGTGCGCATTCACCGAACCCTTATTAATTGGAAAAATAAAATATGATTTTTTAAAATTCAAAACATAGGTATATGTTTTACTGGTGCACAATCATACGAGTCGGGTGTGTGTCTTAACCTCCGCCGAACCCCTGAGACTGACTCACCGAACCCCTGGGGTTCGATCGAACCCAGGTTAAGAACCACTGGACTAGGCTCTAAAGAAAGCTGTCTCTGGTGTTGTGGACCAATCAGTTTCAAAGACAATGCATCATCATCCTATACTACCAGAGCATAAATTTCGATTTAAAGCTTTCGTGACTGCAGGGATTCATCTTCTTGGTTCTTTCGGTAAAGTCATGTAGAAGGGAATAATAAAATAATAAAAATAAAACATTCTAAAATACAATTCTCACAACGTTTCGGCCACAACGCAAGCAGCCGTCCTCAGGTGAAGAACAGGTCTGTCGGAAAGACAGCATCACACCTGTTCTTCACCTGAGGACGGCTGCTTGTGTTGTGGCCGAAACGTCGTGAGAATTGTTTTATTATACCAGAGCATGTTTTAGTTTGCATATTCACCACAAAGTATGCGTGGCTAATGCAGTGACATGATTCCTTGCAACACGTGTCTGTTTGGTGTTTTAACATCTCAACTCATCTTTATTGCCAGACAGGGTCAAATCTATTCTTGCTTTTGCTAGTGCAAGGAAGTTCCCATGATGTAGCTGCTCTCACCCCGAGCTCTCAATGCCCAATAGTGGCATTGTCTTTGTGCTGTTCGCCTTTTGGCGTCCTCTAATCTAGCACTGTTTGTGACTAGGCTCTGAGGAAAGCTGTTTCTGGTGTGTAGACCAATCAGTTTGAAAGACAATGCATGATATACTACCAGAGCATGTTCACCACAAGCACACGTGGTTAATGCAGTGACATGATTCCTTGCAACACGTGTATGTTTGGTGTTTAACATCTTAACGCAATTGTTTTCTTGCCAGAAAGGGTAAACCTATGCTTACGTTGAGCAGAGCTCTCGTTACGACTGCGGACGCTTCAAAACTGTGAGAACGAGCGTCAAAGATTCGTCACGAATGACCTCCTCGTAGAGAAACCGCAAAACGTCCGTGACTTTACGAATAAAAGATGGCCTCCGGAATCAAAGATGGCCGCCGAAATCAAAGATATCCGCCACCAAAAAGAGTGGTGGCCATATATATTTGTATTTTTACTCTCGGTATGTATGTTGTACGTGCAGTTTGTCCATGACAATGTGGCAGTTGTGTTTGTTGAACGAGCATCAAAGATTCGTCACGAATGACCTCCTCGTAAGAGAAACCACGAAATGTTCGTGACCTTACGAATAAAAGATGGCCTCCGGAATCAAGGATGGCCGCCGAAATCAAAGATATCCGCCACCAAAAAAATAGTGGCCATATATACTTGTATTTTTACTCTCGGTATGTATGTTGTACGTGACAGTTTGTCCTATGACAATGCGGCAGTTGCATTTCTTGAAGAACACTGCGTTGTATTGAATAAAATAAGGTAAATACACTACACTATACATTACACTATACACTACATTATACACTACATTATACACTACACTATACACTACACTATACACTACTACACTATACACTGTACTATACACTACACTATACACTGTACTATACACTACACTATACACTACACCACACACTAGTGCTGTACTAGTAACAAATTGGCCACGTTCTGTGTACGTGACGCGAAACTTTACTAATTGGCTGTGTCGGGTGGTGGCGAGTTTAACGACGCAGCATTTATTTATTTACACGATCTAACCCCAAAAATTGGTGGCGAAAGCCTACTAAGTGTGAAACCGACGTTCGTACTTGCGCGCTCTAACCCCAAAAACAACCTCTAACATGGATGATATTGGTGGCGAAAGCCTACTAGGTGTGAAACCGAGCATGAGCACACGTGTACATTGAACCTCCATCGCCGTCGTACAAAGACCATCCGTGCTCATCGGTGGAGCGGACTCTAATAGCCCGAAGCGGGTCGTGACGCGGGGGCAAACCTGGAGACCAGAGTGTGTGCACCTATCCCCCGCCCCCTCCGCACCACTTACCTGAACGTCTGGAAGCGAAGGATCACGGCCGTCCCCACGGGGCCGGTGATGGTCCAGAGGCAGTCACCGACGTTGGGTCTCCCGAGTAAATCGGCGAACTGGATGGTGCCGCTCGCGGCGGCGAGGTTCACGCGACAGACACCGCCTAGAGCATCGCGGGACACTTTTTAGTTACGGAGTTTCACTGAACGTATCGTAAAATGGCGGAGGACATCAGAGTCGCCGAGAGATTTATTGAAGCAGGCATCAGAGTCGCCAAGAGATTTATTGAAGTCGGCATCAGAGTCGTCAATTGAGTTGTTGAAGCCGGTAGAATGGTTTTTTACAAATTCGCCAGGAAACGTGGTGAAATGCATGAAGATGTTCCAAAGGCGCAATTAGACGCGGCTAGCGTGAGGGCTGAAGACAAGAACGAGGGCTGGATGGCTGAAATGGCGAGATATGACGGCTGTGATGTGCGATGAGAGGATCCCAGTTTGGTTGAAGGAAAGTGTATAATGTAGTCTAAAGTAGTGTAGTGTATAGTAGTGTTGCGTATAGTAGTGTATAGCAGTGTATAGTGGTGTAGTGTTTCGTGTGTAGTGTATAGTAGTGTAGTGTACAGTGTGGTGTATAGTCTAGTGTATTATGCAGTGTATACTGTAGTGCATAGTGTAGTGTATAGTATAGTAGTGTATAGTGTATAGTAGTATCGTGCATAGTAGTGTATAGTAGTGTAGTGTTTCGTGGTGTAGAGTATAGTAGTGTAGTGTATAGTAGTATCGTGCATAGTAGTGTATAGTAGTGTAGTGTTTCGTGGTGTAGAGTATAGTAGTGTAGTGTATAGTAGTATCGTGCATAGTAGTGTATAGTAGTGTAGTGTTCGTGGTGTAGAGTATAGTAGTGTAGTGTATAGTGTAGTGTATAGTACAAGACGGTGGCGAGGCTGTTGTGTGGGGGCCGAGTGCTGGGACACGAGAAAGATGGAGGACCAAGCGATGGCGGTCGCTGAGATGAGGATGCTGCGGTGGATGTTGGTGCGTGACAAAGCAAAGGTCAAGGCGGATGGAAAATGAAGAAGCAAGAGGAAGACTCGAGGCGGTGGAACTCACAGAGAAGACGAGAGAGATGAGAGAGAGGGACGGGCTCTGGGTGTGGTTCAGTCGTGCGGGAGAGGCGACAGGAACATCGCGTGGGTCAGAGGGTGGCGAGCGATGCAAGTGGATCGAGAGGAAGAAAGGTAGAAGAAGAGTGGGGTAGGTGGGGGGCGATGTGGTGAGTACCATGTGGTGGTGCGATGAGGTGAATGCGATGTGGTGGGTGCGATGTGGCGGGTGCGATGTGGCGGGTGCGATGTGGCGGGTGCGATGTGGCGGGTGCGATGTGGCGGGTGCGATGTGGCGGGTGCGATGGGGTGGGTGCGATGTGGCGGGTGCGATGTGGTGGGTGCAGTGTGGCGGTGCGATGTGGCGGGTGCGATGAGGTGAGTGCGATGAGGTGAATGCGATGTGGCGGGTGCGATGTGGTGGGTGCGATGTGGCGGATGCGATGTGGCGGTGCGATGTGGTGGGTGCGATGAGGTGAATGCGATGTGGCGGGTGCGATGTGGTGGGTGCGATGTGGTGGGTGCGGTGTGGTGGGTGCGATGTGGTGAGTGCGATGGGACGGGTGCCAAGGAGCTTGAGAGATGGCGCAGGAACGAGCGGCATGGAGGTCGGCAAGGAGGCGGAGGAACTCCTCCACGTGGAGTGGGACAAACGCGTAGAGGAAGGAGTGATGTGGGTCTCTGTGGAAGTCCATGGGTCGGTGTGGGGGTCCATGGGTATCTGTACGAGTCTGTGGGTATTTGTGGGAGTCTGTAGGTATATGTATATATCTTGGGTCTCATTGTAGGTCCGTGGGTCTCTTTGGGTGTCTGTGGGTATCTGTAGAGTCCATGGGTATCTGTACGGGTCTCATTGTAGGTCCGTGGGTCTCTGTGGGTGTCTGTGGGTATCTGTACGAGTCTGTGGGTCTCTGCAGGTCCATGGGTATCTGTACATATCTGGGTCTCATTGTAGGTATGTGGGTCTCTGTGGGAGTCTGTGGTATTTGTGGAAGTCCATGGGTATCTGTACATATCTGGGTCTCATTGTAGGTCTGTGGGTCTCTTTGGGTGTCTGTGGGTATCTGTACGAGTCTGTGGGTCTCTGTAGAAGTCCATGGGTATCTGTACATATCTGGGTCTCATTGTAGGTATGTGGGTCTCTGTGGGAGTCTGTGGTATTTGTGGAAGTCCATGGGTATCTGTACATATCTGGGTCTTATTGTAGGTCTGTGGGTCTCTTTGGGTGTCTGTGGGTATCTGTACGAGTCTGTGGGTCTCTGTAGAAGTCCATGGGTATCTGTAAATATTTGGGTCTCATTGTAGGTATGTGGGTCTCTGTGGGAGTCTGTGGGTCTCTGTAGAAGTCCATGGGTATCTGTACATATCTGGGTCTCATTGTAGGTCTGTGGGTCTCTTTGGGTGTCTATGGGTATCTGTACGAGTCTGTGGGTCTCTGCAGAAGTCCATGGGTATCTGTACATATCTGGGTCTCATTGTAGGTCTGTGGGTCTCTTTGGGTGTCTGTGGGTATCTGTACGAGTCTGTGGGTCTCTGTAGAAGTCCATGGGTATCTGTAAATATCTGGGTCTCATTGTAGGTATGTGGGTCTCTGTGGGAGTCTGTGGGTCTCTGTAGAAGTCCATGGGTATCTGTACATATCTGGGTCTCATTGTAGGTATGTGGGTCTCTTTGGGTGTCTGTGGTATCTGTACGAGTCTGTGGGTCTCTGAGAAGTCCATGGGTATCTGTACATATCTGGGTCTCATTGTAGGTCTGTGGGTCTCTGTGGGAGTCTGTGGTATTTGTGGAAGTCCATGGGTATCTGTACATATCTGGTCTTTATGTAGGTCGTGGTCTCTGTGGGAGTCTGTGGGTATCTGTACGAGCCTGTGGGTCTCTGTAAAAGTCCATGGGTATCTGTACATCTCTGGGTCTCATTGTAGGCCTGTGGGTCTCTGTGGGAGTCTGTGGGAATTTGTGGAAGTCCATGGGTGTCTGTACATCTGTGGGTCTCTTTCTTGGTCCGTTGGTCTGTGGGAGTCCCTAGTTATCTGTACGAGTTTGTGGGTCTCTGTAGAAGTCCATGGGTATCAGTACATCTCTGGGTCTCATTGTAGGTCTGTGGNTCTCTGTGGGAGTCTGTGGGTATTTGTGGAAGTCCATGGTATCTGGACATCTCTGGGTCTCCGTGCGAGGCCAAAACGTGAGAAGCCGCTTGTCAATGAAATACTCAAGCCAAGTGGACGAGTCACAGCAAGCGCTGCCTCTGCCCAGCCCACAACTTCCATTGTGCACAGACTCAGCCCAACCACCAGGGGGGGGGAGGCAGTAATGGCACAGGCGTTGTGACGTCATCGCACTGCAGCCAATCAGATATGGGCGAGGTCACAATTGGAGGGGCATGATGAGGGTGGTGGTGGGGTTGTAATGGCGTCGTGTATGTTAGTGGAATAATAATAGTAGTAGTAATAGAAGTTAGATTTGCGATGCTACAAGTCTGGCTGATCTTGTTACAAATTATCAGCGTTTAGTTACCTCTTTGTTTGCCATAGCTGAGGGCGTAGCCAAATGAATCAGCACCGCGCCCGTAGAGGTAGAGCCGAACGGCTGAGTCGCGTGTTCCACACGGAACTGTTGATTCCAAGTCCCAGGTTCAGCTCCCGGCCACGAACTGGAGGTCGTTTGTCCGGACCCACTGGATCTTATCGCACAGTGTCTCGTTGTTCATGACGATCCACATTTGTCTGCATCCTTGGCGATCACGATTAACACGTTTGTAAAATCTGGTTGAGTCGCAAACAGGTACTTGTTAGAGAACTTGCTGGTCGGTATGATGTTCATCTGGAACGGGTCCATGGAATACCCTTGAGTTGTAGACCCACCCTGGCATATGTACATGACCCCTACGTTTACAGATGAGTTTATAGACAAAGTCTGGTTTGCATATACAGGTACGCTGATGCGACCGTAATTGGTCAACGCGTAGGTTGTTAAATTCCCAGCGACACTGACACTGACACTGACGCTTGCGCTTGTAGGCGAGGTGATTATGACGCTGTCGTCTGTTGACTTGATGGACACAGGGAAGACCAGGTAAGAGGAGCCCCACGTCGGTACTGGCAAAAGCTGCTCTGTCACAAAATTGCAATATGAACAGTGAGGCACCGATCTCCACTGAACACGGCCACAGGATGACTCGAGAGTACCCTGGTCCCAGTCAGAGATGATCCTTGGAACTGCACGACTTCGTTTTGTTGTAGAATGATGTTGAGTTCGTTGGAGTACGTGACACCGTTGAATGTAACATTGCTGCTCAAAAACATCTGCACCATCACGTTGTTGTAGGGACTGACTATGGCGAATTCGTTCAGGGTTATCCTACCAGATACAGGAGTGACTACGTAATATTCTGTTCCCAGCTCCTGCTCAGGGATCATCATGAATCCATCGGTCGTTGCAATTCGTTTCGACATGCCCACACTGAGATGTCACCTCAGAATGAACGGACACGATTTTGTTGGTGACGATGCCGTTCTCTCGATCATTGCCGCTACCGGGATGGATACATTGCCGACGGAGAAGGGAGGCAGGAGGACGGACTGCAAGAAGTTCACCGCGGGGACCGAGACGGTGACCTGAGCGCTGCTGTCGTAGCTGGCGAAGTCCACCACAAGCGCGTCGACTACCTGCACGTAGTTCTGCATAAATGCGCCGAAGAACTGACGTCCCACACTGCTCCGGCTCCGTTCCCTGCAAGCGGTGACGACAGCATCAGTGCAAGCGAAAGAGGTCAACTTTTGAGAATAAGGCCACGAAATCGACAGTAAAAATCACCCTTCATGTTGGTTGTTAAAGGATGACGTGAAAACAAATTTCTTGAAGCGACAAATAAAATGCGTCGTTCGCTTTTAGCGGGGTTTTATTTTTCGATGTAGGCGTTTTTAACGTTTGACGCATGAAGCCATCACATCGCCACGGTGGCTACTTCGCTGAGCCTCTATCATTTGCGATTGAGAATGAGGCCATGAGGACGACCGATTGAAACAAAAAAATTCCTCAACGCGGCAATAAGCGGGGATTAGAGAAAAAAACACTGAAAGTGCAAACGAGCGCTTAAAGTGTGCGTGGTTAATGCAGACTTTACTCCTTGCAAATGGTATCACACCTATTTGGCGTTTGACAATCCTAACGCACCTCTTGTTTTGCTATTGCCAGAGAAAAGTATAAAAACCCAATCTTATTTTTCCGCCTTTGATACTGGCACAAAGGAAAAGTTCCACACAAGTAGAGGACTTCGTGTTACATGCATGTTACACGCATGCCCCCTCCACGGGTCAAGCCTGCGCCGGATACAGCAGCAGAAGCATCGTCAGAATCAGCAAGGCAGAGCCACACCGTGCCAGTTTCTCAGCGACCAAATCGCGTCCGATGTGGAAAGAGCGAAAGCGTCGTGAGCCAGCCCCTTGAGTCAACTCGCGCAGCCGGTCACGACCGGTTGTGACGCAATGGGGCCGGCTCGCGTACGCAAATCCTCTCCAAATGTGAGACCCGTCAAAGGTTCAAGCGTGCGGGAACGAGTAAGCGAGCGCGGCGGTTGGGGGCGCTGTGCGGGCGGTGCGGACGTGGGGTTGAGAAACGGACGATGCGTGAGGAGGGGAGAGGTGGGTGGGGGGGGGTTGAGATGCCTCGTGCTCGATGCGGTTAGGAGGAAGAAGAGGAGGCAGGAGGCAATTGTGGCATGGGGTAGAAAAAACCCGATTTTTCCAGCGGCAGGCATCGGGGTTTTTTCTTTAAAACCAATTAAACCCGATTTCGGGCAATTAAAACCTGGTTTGACGAATACTAAACTCTGATCCAAGGCTTAGGCTGCTTCCTCGTCTGTGCTGCTATCGTACTCGGGGGGGGGGGGGGGGGCCGTCGGCGTCTTCTTCATCATAGTTGTCGATCAACATGATCTCGTCACCGCCGGAGACGAGCAACACGGCGCTGCTGTCATCATCAACGTTGGGGGGCCGAGAGCCGTGTGGGCACCGCTGTTGGACATCGTCGTCGGTGTTGGAAAATGGAAATCGCTCAATAAGAAAATGGCGTCAATGGCGCAAATGGGCGGAAGCAGGCACGGTATCCGGCGCAAGCAGCCATTGTGGCCGAAACGTCGTGAGAATTGTATTTTATACTGGTAGGAACGAAGTGAACCAGCCTACAATAGATTATATTGTCCGTCCGTCCGTCCGTGTAGCAACATCGCCCCCTACTGCAAACACTTGGCAGGACCCTACAAAAACCTTTACACTCTGTGACGCTTTCCGGCTAAACAAGTGTAACATTCCCTTATAATTCCCTGAGATAGCTTTTAATTAAAACATTTTTTAATTCCTGAGATAGCTTTTAATTAAAACATTTTTCCTGGCTAAACAAGTGTAACATTCCCTTATAATTCCTGAGATAGCTTTTAATTAAAACATTTAATTTAAAAATGAACTCACAGCGGCCTAAAGCCTACAGCTAGGCCTAAAGCCTAGAACTAGGCCTCAAACTCTCCCTTCGTATCGTACCCCCGCGTGTGTCAAAGGGAGTTAATGTTTGACAATGTTACATTCCCTGATGTTTTTAAATAGAAACATTTACATTTAAAGCTTTTACATTAATAATTAAAACATTTAAATTACTAATTAACTCACAGCGGCCTAAAGCCTACAGCTAGGCCTAAAGCCTAGAACTAGGCCTCAAACTCTCCCTTCGTATCGTCCGATTAGGTGTAGCAACATCGCCCCCTACTGCAAACACTTGCAGGACCCTACAAAACCTTTAGACTCAGTGAGGCTTTCCTGGCTAACAAGTTTAATAATACAATATGTTTATATTCTTTGGTTATTCGTTCCTACCAGCCCACCCCGCAGGGTCCTGTTTATGTTTAATTTGTATTATTTATTATTTCCCTCTACGTGACTTTACCGAAAGAACCATGAAGATGAATCCCTGCAGTCAAAAGCTTTAAATCGAAATAATAATAATAACAGTAGTAGTAGAAGTTAGATTTGCGATGCCACAAGTCTGGCTGATCTTGTTACAAATCCTCAGCGTTTAGTTACCTCTTAAGTTGCCGTAGCTGAGGGCGTAGCCAAATGAATCAGCTCTCGCCGCCCGTAGAGGTAGAGCTCAAACGGCTGAGTCGCGTGTTCCACCAGGAACTGTTGATTCCCACTTCCCAGGTTCAGCTCCCCGGCCACAAACTGGAGGTCCTTTGTCCGGACCCACTGGATCTTATCGCACAGCGCCTCGTTGTTGATGACGATCCCACATTTGTCTGCATCCTTGGCGATCACGATTAACACGTTTGTAAAATCTGGTTGAGTCGCAAACAGGTACTTGTTAGAGAACTTGCTGGTCGGTATGATGTTCATCTGGAACGGGTCCATGGAATACCCTTGAGTTGTTAACCCACCCTGGCATATGTACATGACCCCGACGTTTACAGACGAGTTTATAGACAAAGTCTGGTTTGCATATACAGGTACGCTGATGCGACCGTAATTGGTCAACGCGTAGGTTGTTAAATTCCCAGCGACACTGACATTGACACTGACGCTCGCGCTTGTAGGCGAGGTGATTATGACGCTGTCGTCTGTTGACTTGATGGACACAGGGAAGACCAGGTAAGAGGAGCCCCACGTCGGTACTGGCAAAAGCTGCTCTGTCACAAAATTGCAAAAATTATGAACAGTCAGGCACCGATCTCCACTGAACACGGCCACAGGTTGACTCGAAATACCCTCGTCCCAGTCAGAGAGGATCCTTGGAACTGCACGACTTCGTTTTGTTGTAGAATGATGTTGAGTTCGTTGGAGTATGTGACACCGTTGAATGTAACATTGCTGCTCAAAAACATCTGTACCGTCACGTTGTTGTAGGGACTGACTATCGCGAATTCGTTCTGGGTTATCCTACCAGATACAGGAGTGACTACATAATATTCTGTTCCCAGCTCCTGCTCAGGGATCATCATGAATCCATCGGTAGTTGAAGGTCGTTTGGATATGCCCCACACTGAGATGTCACTGTCAGAACGAACGGACACGATTTTGTTGGTGATGATGCCGTTCTCTCCGATCATTGCCGCTACCGGGATGGATACATTGCCGACGGAGAAGGGAGGCAGGAGGACGGCCTGCGAGAAGTTCACCGCGGGGACCGAGACGGTGACCTGAGCGCTGCTGTCGTAGCTGGCGAAGTCCACCACAAGCGTGACGAGTCCCGATCGAAGTTCTGCATAAATGCGCCGAAGAACTGACGTCCCACACTGCTCCCGGCTCCGTTCCCTGCAAACGGTGACGACAAAATCAGTGCAAGCAAAAGAGGTCAACTTTTGAGAATAAGGCCACGAGATTGACAGTAAAAATCATCCTTCATGGCGGTTGTTAAGCAGGATGGGAAGAAACAAACTCTTGAAGCGACAAATAAAAACGGCGTTCGCTTTTAGCGGGTTTTATTTTTCGACGAGGCTGTCTCGGCCTCGCTGTGCGCTGCGTTGCACCGCTAGCTGAGTGTTAACCTCGCGTCCAACAAACCCTCAGAGCCAGGATGAACATCCGACTCCAAACGTCATTTATTGAATTTAACGAGTAAAACTGGTAAGAAAACAGCACAGTACAGCATTGTTAATACCCGAAACACCAACACAATGAATGAACACCACAGCATCATAACATTGTCTTAGATAACAGTTTCTAAACAATAGATCCTGGATGGACCAGGCCCCTACATTACCACTGAATAACTATACAAGATCATAAGCTGCTGTGTTACTAAAGGCACATCGTGTATTCATCACACTGCACCCAAATGTACAGTATTACACATAACACTAAATTGTGGATGAGATATTTCGTCATCCTTGCTCTCAGGATCGCAATCTAGTTACTTGGGTACAAGTTTGACTCGACTTATAAATTACAAGTAACATTCACAATAAGGAAAGTAGCAGGCTTCGTTGTTAACTAGGCCTCGTATTTATCATACAATTTAACAGCATTACAAAGGCATTTACATCATTATAACGTCATTCAACATTATAACAGCATTGCCAATATTATAAGAACATAAACGAACTTACAGACAATGCTTCTTAAAGTCCCACAATGGACATTGAGGCTGGCTTCACTGGGACGCGATGTGTGCCGCCATCTTGAATTATGTGTGTAATGGCCGACGCCGCGTGGTTGAGCGGGAATCTTAAATCGCAACTTCCTGGTCACGTGACCAAAATTAGCATCAAAACAGGAAATTCCTGTGTGCATACGCCCCCCCCCCCAAAACTGCCGTGAGGCAGAACATATGCGTTTTATGCTTGACGCATAGAGTGAACACCGCACTATCATTTGCGATTGAGAATAAGGCCACGAGGCGACGATAAAACAAAAAACAATTCCTCGCTTTACACGGCAATGAGCTGGGATTAGAAAAACAAAAAAACGCTTAAGCTAAAAACACTTTGAGCGCAAATACGCGCTTAAAGTGTGGGTAGTTAATGCAGACCTCACTCCTTGCAAAAGTTATCACACCTAGACTCCAAATATACAGCGGCAGGCATCGTCATGGTCGAGATCGAACCCTCGACCTCCTGTATACCAGGCGAGGTAGTCAACATCTCCTAGCCACCGTGATGATGATGATGTGAGAAGACGCAGACTCTCCATCTTTTCTCTTGCCCGTGCCACTCACTCACTCACCACACACTCACCCACTCACCCACTCACCCACTCACCCATCACTCCATCTCCTCTCTAGTCCGTGTCACTCACTCACCCCAACAACACAACAACAACCGCCATTCGCCACGAGGTGGCGGTGACGTCACCATCGCAATCATTGAAGATTTGGTCCAACAAGGACTGAATGCTGATGTACCGGCCTTGGTTAGACACTGCCTCACCAACACTTACTTCACCTGGAATGGAACATTCTACAAACAAGTTGAAGGTACCCCAATGGGTTCTCCCTTATCTTCAGTTGTAGCCAATGTTTTCATGGAAAATTTTGAGACAGATGCCATCCAGGCATCCACCCTACGTCCTTCCTTTGGAAGAGATACGTAGATGAAACATTCGTCATCTGGCCACATGGCCTACATGAGTATGGGTCTGTGTGGGTCTCTGTGGGTCTGTATGGGTCTCTGAGTGTGGGTCTCTGTGGATCTCTGTATGGGTCTTTATGAGTATGGGTCTCTGGGTCTCTGTGGGTATGTGTGGGTCTCTGAGTGTGGGTCTCTGTGGTTCTCTGTATGGGTCTCTATGAGTATGGGTCTTTATGAGTATGGGTCTGTGTGGGTCTCTGTGGGTCTCTGTATGGGTCTCTATGAGTATGGGTCTCTGGGTCTCTGTGGGTATGTGTGGGTCTCTGAGTGTGGGTCTCTGTGGGTCTCTGTATGGGTCTCTGGGTCTCTGGGTCTCTGTGGGTTGTGTGGGTCTCTGTGGGTCTCTGTATGGGTCTCTATGAGTATGGGTCTCTGGATCTCTGTGGGTATGTGTGGGTCTCTGAGAGTGGGTCGCTGTGGGTCTCTGTGGGTCTCTATGAGTATGGGTCTCTGGATCTCTGTGGGTCTGTGTGGGTCTCTGAGTGTGGGTCTCTGTATGGGTCTCTATGAGTATGGGTTTCTATGAGTATAGGTCTCTATGAGTATGGGTCTGTGCATCTGTGTGGGTCTCTGTGGGTCTGTATGGTTCTCTGAGTGTGGTCTCTGTGGTCTCTGTGGGTCTGTGTGGGTGTCTGAGTGTGGGTCTCTGTGGGTCTGTGTGGGTCTCTGAGTGTGGGTCTCTGTGGGTCTCTGTATGGGTCTCTATGGATCTGCATTAACCACGCTGTCATAATATTTGGCTGAGGCTCTAAATGTCCACGCGATAAGCCGCTCACGTTGGGGCCGCTATCGTTCGACATCGGCAAGGTCACTTATCTGATTATAAACAAAAAGACAAAAATAGAAACAGCTTTAGTGGTGGGGGGCTTTACAAAGTGCTACAAGTTAGAGATGTCGAAAACAAAAAAANCTGGTTTAGTCTTTTAATTATTTATTTTTGCACGCTTTTATTTAACTCACTCAGTCTGTTGTCGTTGTTGTTGTATCCTCAAATCTTTTAACTCAATTTTAACCCACTTCACAATGTGGTATCGACTGCAAACTTGGTATACTTATTTCATACGGATGACAATACTATATTTATCATAAAAAAATATTTTTTATTTACATTTTTTTATGTTATGTTTCGGCTTGGATCTAATTGTCCACGCTCAACTGACGTTGGCTGTTATCGCCCACGATCCCTTACAACATGGCAAGCTTCGGGCCACGTCCTGGAGTCGTGGAGTTCTTCCATCACTAAAGTACATCATGTTTACGATGTGACCATCGATCTACTGCTGGATGGCTGCTATGAATCTCTACGCGATGTGCTACTTTGTTTGAGCCAATCGTTTGTGGCCAGTAGGTTTTGCATAAAAGCGTGTTTTAAAAAAAGTTGTTTTTATATATATTTTGCTGAAAAGAAAAAACGAGAGTCGATTTGCATGATGGAAGTAGAGACTGTTTTCATTGTTCGTGATCCGTCAACCGGTTTTCTAGTTCCCTCATGCAAATCCACTACTTTTTTTTTCAATAGAATCTTGGATCTTATTCCGCGAAGTTCACATAGTTTCGTGGTGGGGCTCCCTTTTGTTCGCGAGAACAGTTCACGTAGACAAAAGGCTTCATCTGTTGGGTGTTTGAACACCTTTAACGCGTCTGGTGTAGGCCAATCAGTTTCAAAGTCAATGCATATACTGAGTCTCTATGAGTATGGGTCTGTGCGTTGTATGGGTCTCTATGAGTATGGGTTTGTGAGTCTGTATGATGGGTCTCTATGAGTATGAGTCTCTATGAGTATGGGTCTGTGCGTCTGTATGGGTTCTATGAGTATGAGTCTCTATGAGTATGGTCTGTGCGTCTGTATGGGTCTCTATGAGTATGGGTCTGTGCGTCTGTATGGGTCTCTATGAGTATGGTCTCTATGAGTATGAGTCTCTATGAGTATGAGTCTCTATGAGTATGGGTCTGTGCGTCTGTATGGGTCTCTATGAGTATGAGTCTCTATGAGTATGGGTCTGTGCGTCTGTATGGTCTCTATGAGTATGGGTCTCTATGAGTATGGGTCTGTGCGTCTGTATGGTCTCTATGAGTATGGGTCTGTGCGTCTGTATGGGTCTCTATGAGTATGAGTCTCTATGAGTATGGGCTGTGCGTCTGTATGGGTCTCTATGAGTATGGGTCTGTGCGTCTGTATGGGTCTCTATGAGTATGAGTCTCTATGAGTATGGTCTGTGCGTCTGTATGGGTCTCTATGAGTATTGGTTTCTATGAGTATAGATCTGTGTTTGAACACCTCAACGCGTCTGGTGTAGGCCAATCAGTTTCAAAGACAATGCATTTTAGAGTATTGTGTTAATATGCATGTTTGTTAGCATGTTCACCACATTTATGTGTGTGTTTAACNTGAGACGTGATCTCAAAGTGAATTGTCTGTGTTTGAACACCTGCACACACCTGGTCTAAGCCAGTTTCAAAGACTGCATTTTAGTAAACATTCTGCTTAGGGTCTGAGGAACGTTGTTGGGTTGCTCGGTCAATGGCCTGCAGGGTCAACGCGGCGCGGTGTATCCGTATGGACGGTAGGGCGGGCACAAGCTCGTAGTGGTTGCGTTGTTTATTCCAGCCCCTCCACCCACACCCCTCCCCAGCCCTCCCACCCCCCTCCCCACCCACCGCCCTCCCTCCCCCCTCCCCTCCCAACCNAGCCCCACCCTCCCACCCAGCNCTCCCNACCCTCCCNACCTAGCCCTCCCACTCCCTCCCACCCAGCCCCACCCTACTAGCCCTCACCCTCCCTCCCTCCCCACACTCCCACCCAGCCCCTCCCACCCTCCTCACCCAGCCCTCCCACCAGCCCCTCCCNACCCTCCTCACCAGCCCCTCCTCCCNTCCCCACCNAGCNTCTCCCTCCCCCCCAGCCTCTCCCTCCCNACCCAGCCTCCCACCTCCCACCCTCTCTCTCCACCCCCCACCCTCCCTTTTTGGATGCACAACGGACGGACGGACAGAATAATCCCCTGTGGGTGTGTACCAGGAGGTTACTACCAGTATTATTGTGTTATATCAGAGCAATGTCTGGTTACATGTTCACACCTGTGTGTAGTTAATGAGTGCAACTGATTGTCTGTTCGGTCTTTGAACGCCTGAACACGTCCCTGTGTTTTATTCCAGAAACTGTACCACCACCTATCATNATCGTGTACTCGCCGGAAAACAATGTCCGTANTGTAGCTGCTGCTCACCCAAGCTATAAGTGTGTACCTGTTTGTGTGTACATGTGTGTGTGTACATGTGTGTGTGTGTGCACNTGTGTGTGTGTGTGTGCACATGTGTGTGTGTGCACATGTGTGTGTGTGGACATTTGTGTGTACCTGTGTGTGTGTGTGTACCTGTGTGTGTGTACCTGTGTGTGTATGTGTGTGTGTGTGTACATGTGTGTGTGTGTGTACACTGTGTGTGTGTGTGACTGTGTGTGTGTGTGACTGTGTGTGTGTGTGTGACTGTGTGTGNCTGTGTGTGTGTGCAGCGCCACACCTATTACCATCCTTAGGGGAAAAAAACGGTAATCCAATCTCCGACCCCCAGGAACAGGTTTGCAGATTTGCTGAGCATTTCTGTGAGGTCCTGGGGGAGGGAAATCTCTCAGCCAGGAAAACATCATGGCACAAAGTGGGGATAACCCTGCTGAGGCTGCGGTGCCCCAAATATTGGAGGAGGTCACCCCCTGTGAGTGGCTGGCTGAGGTGCCATCTGTTGAGGAAGTACTGAAGGCGATCCGGAGTCTGAGTCCAGGAAAGGCACTGGGCAGAGATGATCTCCCAAGCGAAATGCTGAGGGAGGGTGGCGTTTGTGCACAGACTGCCCTATATGACATGATAACAACAGTCTGGACCACTGGACGGGTTCCGCAGGATTGGAAGGATGCCCTGGTGGTTCCCCTCTTTAAGAAGGAGGACTGCACAGACAACAACTCAGGGCCACTCATAGTGTGCCGGGAAAGGTCCTGGCAAGGATTATTCAACATCGCCTTGCTAGGCACGCTGAGGAGAGGCTTGCGGAGCCCCAATGCGGTTTCAGGAAAGGGCGGTCCTGCACAGATGCCATATTTTCTATCCGTCTGCTACAGCAGAGGTGTAGGGAATTCCAACAAGACCTACATCTCTGCTTTTTTGACCTGGTCAAGGCCTATGATACCATCAGTATGCCTGGCTCTGGGCTGTTCTTCGTGCTTTCGGAGTCCCTGACCCTCTGCTCACGATCATTAAGGACCTTCATGATGGTGAGCGGGCCCGGGTAAAACTACGTGGCCGGGAGTCAGAGCCTTTCCCTGTACACCTTGGGGTGCGACAGGGATGTCCGCTGGCTCCCACATTATTTAACATCTATTTTGACCACGTAGTTCGTGAAGCCTTCAATAGCTGTACCGGGGGATTTCCATTTGGTACAGATATAATGGAGGGCTGATCGACGCCCGGGTGCGATCAAGAGATGGCTCCCTATTGGTCAACCACGTTATGTATGCCGATGATTTGGTAATAGCTGCTCATTCAGAAGAGGAGTTGGAGACGCTGCTGCTGAGACTGGAGCGTGCCACGAAGAGGTGGGGCCTTACCATCAGCCCCACCAAAACTAAGCACCTGCCTGGGTATTTTGTACCATCGGACACTCCACCCCCAACTCCCAATCGGTGATGGGCAGTAGTGGAGAGAGTGGAGAGTTTCCCATACCTGGGCAGTGTGCTTATGACCGGCTCCAGTTTAATAGCAGAGGTCTCACTCCGAATCAGTCGAGGGCTATCTTTTTATCGGTTGCGTAACGCTGTGTGGAAGCTACCTGGTCTGTCGCTCCGCACGAAGCTTCAGGTCTTCTCGACCACGGTCATTCCTCCCCTTGCGAAACGTGGACCCCCCTAATGGAGCATCTTCGCCGGTTGGAAACATTTAGGCTGGCCTGCCTACGATCCATCCTGGGTTTAACCAGGCTGGATTGTGTGAGGAGCTCACAAATTCTTGAAAGATCTGGTCAAAGTCCCATCGGTGAGCTCCTCCGGCAGGCAAGGCTGCTTGGCTGGGTCATGTAGCCCGCATGCCCAGCCACCGCATGCCTAAACAGCTTTTGTTCGTCCGGATCGAGGGGCTAAACGGGCGCGGCACGGGCTAGAGAAGAGATGGAGTGATGTGGTACAGGAGGACGTGGAGCTGAGTGGACTTGCCGATGACTGGTACCAGCGGTGTCAAGATCGGCCTCAGTGGAGGAGGCTCGTGAAGGACGCTACTGGGCAGTTGGAAGCAGTCCTCCAACAACAACGGAGGGCGGAGGAGCGACGCTCACAACAACGAGCGGAGCGCAGGGTGGCTAAAGCACAGCAAGTTGGTACAGTAGGGGCACAGGTGGTGCATCAGCCAATCATCTCGGTCATCTCGGCCAGTCGACCCGTGGCACCTGCTGGGTCTGCCCCGTGACCTCCTGCCAGCGGGCGTTCGACACTTCACGTGGCCTCAAAGTGCACTTGGCCTGGCACAAGCGTCGTTTGACGTCACCGCCACTTAGTGGCGAATGGCGGTTGTTGTTGTTTGTGTGTACACTGTGTGTGTACGTACACACTGTGTGTGTACCTGTGTGTGTACCTGTGTGTGTGTACCTGTATGTGTGTGTACCTGCGTATACCTGTG
>WFAB01001328.1:102500-236066 GCA_018977245.1 Lethenteron camtschaticum | reverse complement strand
TAGACGGCACGGTCGGGCCTGGAGGACCGGCCCCGCCGTGAAGATCCGGCCGCCGGTGGTCGGCAGCAGTCAGTTCCGAGACACCTGGGAGCGGATCAGGCGGAGACATGTGAGGAGCAGGCAAGGACAATTCCCCTCAGGGTCGTCGGTCACGTCACATGCCCGGCCCTCACGACACAAGGGGAGGCCATACGGAGGCGAGAACGGTTTCAGTCGGGAGGGGTGGACGTACCAACGGCGTTTCCCCCATTTGATCTGAACGCACTGGGGGCGTGCAACCCGCACGACCTCCACGGGTCCCCGCCACGGCTTCAACAATTTAGGCGACGTGGCCAAAGGTGCCTGAGGGCAATGCAGCCAGGCCTTGTCACCTGGTTCCCAATTGTGCACGGACACCTTCCGTGCCCGCAACCGCTCGTTCGCAATTTGGCGAGCCCGCGAATTAAGCCGTGCGGCCTCCCTTGCCTCTGTCAGTTTATGAATATTAAATTTAATATGCTCTGCCAATTTAGAATTAGTTCGTGGTGCGGGCAGACCCAGCTGCGTTTCCATGGGCGGGTCGGCTTCCCGACCGTACATTAGAAAAAACGGGGAAAACCCCGTAGCTGCATGGGGGGCCATTCTATACGCGGCAAGGACCCCAGGGACCTGCAGGTCCCAATCAACATGCGACTCACACACCTGCTGGCACAGCATAGAGGTCAATGTCCTGTTAAGCCTCTCCACCATCCCGTCCGTCTGCGGGTGGTACGGGGAGGTACGCACCTTTTTGGTACCCAACAGGTCGCACACCTCCTGCAGTAATTTACTCGAAAAATTTTTCCCTTGGTCAGTCAGCAAGCGTTCGGGAGCCCCCCTTGTCCAGGACGTAGCCCTGGACAAAGGCGTCCGTCACAGCCGCCGCCGACTGGTTGGCGAGTGGCCACGCCATAGGCCACCGGGTAAAATATTCGACCCCCACCAACAGGTACTTATTACCCCTAGGCGTGACCGGAAAGGGCCCCAGAATATCGAGTGCAACGAGCTCGTTAATGCGCGAGACCTGAATAGATTGCAGCGGTGGATTAGCTGCCACGGGCGGTGGTTTCCGTCTGGCGCACTCAACACAACCCTTCAGAATATTCACCACGTCACCCCCCATTCCCGGCCAATAATAGTCACGCTGAAGCAGGGCAAGCGTTTTGTTAACTCCCAAATGCAAGAGGCGTTCGTGTGCGGCCAAGACAACCTTCCCCCTCACAGCAGAAGGCACCACAATCGCATGCCGCCGGGACAAACTGTCCCATTTCATCAACAGGCCCTGCTTAAGCTCGTAGGAGCCAGTTCGGTCGTGGCTACCTTCGGAACCCTCCGTCTTTCGGCGCAATGCCAGCAGGGAGCTGTCCGCCATTTGGAGACGGCCCCACTCAATCAACGACAGTGAGAGCAGCGAGTCCTGACCCCCTGGGGTAGCGGGACCATCCCCAATTGGTGTGCTCGCGGTCGCAACCAACGCCTCCCTACCTTCCGTAACCGGAGGTTTACAGCGCGCCGATCCCGATAAGCACGCACATTTGTGACAAGGCAACAACCGCGACAGGGCATCGGCATTCGTGTGTCGCAACCCTTTACGGTACGTAGTCGTGAACTGATAGTCCTGGAGGACTTCCAACCACCGCGACAATTGGCCCGAGGGCTAGGCAACCCGTAATGAATACTGGAGCGCCGCATGGTCCGTCCGGACCGTGAAATGACGACCATACAGATATGGCCTGAATTGTTGTACAAAAAAAACAATGGCAAGTAGTTCACGACGGGTGACGCAGTAGCGCTGCTCTGCCGGCGACAACACCCTGCTACCATAGGCGACCACCCGTTCGACCCCTCCAACGACTTGGGACAGCACTCCCCCAATGCCCGTGTTGCTAGCATCCGTGTCTAGCAAGAAGGGACTCTCAAAGTCCGGATAGCGCAAGGGTGGGGCCCTTACCAAGGCGTCCCGGAGGGAGCAGAATGCAGCCTCCTCCTCCGGTCCCCACCGGAACTTCACTCCTTTTGCCGTTAAAGCGTGCAAGGGCTTTGCAATGGTGGCGAAGTGCTCAACGAATCGGCGATAATACGAAGCAAAACCGATGAAACTGCGCACGTCTGACACTGACGTGGGCGTCGGCCACGAACTGACACAGTCCGTCTTCGCAGGATCGGTAGAAATCCCCGAAGAGTCGACAATGTGACCCAAGTACCTCACGGATTTACGAAAAAGATGGCATTTGGCCGGTTTAAACTTTAATTTAGCCGATCGCATTCGCAAGAACACCCCTCTCAATCGCTGGAGGTGTTCTTCGAACGTTTTACCGAAAACAATGACATCGTCAAGGTAAATGAGGCACGTCTCCCACTGCAAGCCCGACAAAACCAATTCCATAAGACGCTGAAACGTCGCAGGAGAGGAGTGAAGTCCCATGGGTAACCGGTTAAACTGAAACAGGCCCCCTGGAGTCCGGAATGCAGTCTTAGGCTTAGACTCCTCGTCGAGTGGCAACTGCCAAAATCCGGACAATAAATCAAGAGTCGAAAAGTATCGCGCACCGGACAATGCGTCGAGAGACTCGTCCATCCTGGGGAGCGGATACGCGTCGGCCACCGAGATCTTATTCAGGCGGCGGAAATCGACGCAAAATCGCAGGGAGCCGTCCTGCTTTTTAACGAGCACAATAGGTGCTCCCCAAGGACTGGAAGAAGGCGAAATAATGTCGGCTTCCAGCATATCGTTAACCGCCGACTGAACATGTTCCTTCTCAGCAGGACTCAGTCTGAAGGGATTTTGCCTGACCGGTGCCGCATCGCCCGTTTCAATGTGGTGACGTAGCAGGTCCGTGCATCCGATATCATACTTATGTTTACTGAAGACATCCGAAAATTCAATCAGCAACCCGCGCAACGCACCCAACTGTACCGCTGACAAATCGTCCGAGTCCGCGCACAGCATACCTATCCAATCTAGGTCCTCCTTCGATGGTACGCTATTCGTGGGGCTCGGATCAGCCTGCGCAACCAGCCTCTCTTCCGCAGGGACCCGTGCCGCGTGAGCCAGCACGGTGCCCTGCTGAATGACGGCCGGCCGCGCCCCAGCGTTTAAAACCATGACAAATGGATCCCTGTCTGCCCCAACCAAAGTGTGAGCCACCGATAAATCGAGACCTCCAACAGCCCTATTAGAAGGACCCAAAAGCATGGCCTGTTCCGAGGCCTCCTTCCCCCATGGCTTCCGTAACCGGAGGGGAATCAACATTTGTGAACCCGGGGGCACGTGCACGGTCTGTGTTGCTAACGCCTGAATGGTAGCGCACGCCGTCCGAATTACATTAGGGCTCGTCAAAAATGAAATACGGCGACCCGATGGTAGTTCAATGCAACGCTGATCGATGAGAATTTTGATGGGCATTTTCGCCAAAAAATCAGTGCCCAATAGGCAAGGAACCGCCAGGGAAGATGAAACGAAAACGGGTCCCGACAATTTGATATCACCAATGCAAATGGACGCCCTAATCTGACCGATAATGCCAACGATTCCCCGTTAGCGGCGTAAAATGGCACATCCACCGGAAGAAGCGGACGACATTGTACCGGGAGAATATTATAAATGAGATCCGAAATAATAGTCGCCGATGCCCCCGTGTCCACTAACACCCTGACCTCGACCCCATCAATCGATCCGGTAACGACGGATGAACCCGCTGAGGCAGCCACTATTCTGTGCCCCAATTCCGACCATTTAATGTCTCCCCGGTCCCGGCCGAACCCCCCTCTCCGAACCGAATCCCCGAACTCTACTCGGCTCTCCCTCGTCGCAACGCGACGACCCATACGTGTCGAGTATGCGGGCCAAGCATGTGAGGTGCCGCGACTTGCCGGGGTTTGCAGTGATGACTTGGGGCCTTGGTCGTCGTCCAGCCGAGGTCCCATGGCGCGCTGACGTGGGGCGCGGCAACCGGAGGCCACGTGGCCACGAAGGCCGCAGTTATAGCAGGTGATGACAGTAGTCGGAGATCTCGGTTGCTCCAGCTTGCGGGCCGCTCGCAGAGGCGAACGACCCCCGACCTCCAGTCCCCCGCTCGTCCCGCGATGAACGCGTCCTCTCGTGGGCTGACGACTTGGGGCACGGTGTCAACCGGACCCGGAGTTGAGGCCACGGCAGCGTTGCAGACGACCCCCTGCTTTCGTTGAAGGACCTCGTGCGCTTGCATGCTCGTGGCGACCCGTAATGACGAAATATCGGTGTCGTCGGCCGTGTTGATGGGGACCCCCAGGTCCTGCGCCAACTTGAGCAGCTGCTCCAAAACCATCGCATCTTGGCCCTCCTCGTCCATACGAGGGAACGCGGCGTCAGCGAGAGCGAGCAACGCCGTGCGGTAGGCGAGCACGGTCTCCGTGTCCGCCTTCCGTCTTGCGTAGAAATGATGGCGGCACGCCGAGGGAGGACCGTAGACTTTTGCCATGAGAGCCAGCGCATCCTTGAGCGTGGAGCGGTCCGACCTGCGTGCGGACATGAAGGCCGCGAGCGCGTTGTCGTCCAGCATGGCAGGCAGTGCCCGCAGTGCCGTAGCGTCGGACCAGGCGGACATCTCTTGATGCGCCAAAAATCTGCGCTGAAATAGGCTCCAATCCCCGCCTTCCGCCTTGAATGCTGACAACGTGGGAAGGCGCTGCTGAAAGATAAAGTCGTCCTCCTCCTCGTGCTTCCTCTCTGCCCCGCCGTCGGTGTGTAAGATGGCGGCCCCAGTGGCGGGTGTGTGATGGCGGTCCGCCGCGCGCGTTGGTGACGTCAGCGGCCGCGCATGGAGAACCGCTGCCACGTGGTGATGGCCGTTCCCGCCAAAAGTTGGAGCGGATGAAATGGCGGGAATCGCCAAATCGTTTTGGCGGGAATCTGCAGGGCGACCCTGTAGCACGTCGGCCGCCGTCCCCGCTCCTCCCGACGAGCTGATCTCCGCCAAGATGGACGCGGCGGCGAGCAGCAGCTCCGCCAGACGGGAGTGTGCCTCGCGAAGCACGGTGTCAGTCCCCCGTCGCTCGTCCGGCGCCGTCGGTGGATCCTGCCCCGTGGGCAGCTCCTCTTCCTCACCCCCTGATGCCCGCTGGCCCGCGTCGTCGAGGTTGTCCTCGTGGTCAATCCCGTGGGTCCGACGGTTCCTCCTTGTATCCATGCTTGGAGGACCGTTTCACTTCTGACGCCAGTTGAAGTATGGGAATTGACGGCAGGAACTTCTTGACGGGTAACACACTTTTATTAAATCCTTTAGGTATCACAATACAACGTGTGGTCTTTCTTCTTCCTCCGACACACTCCACTAATCTCGTGTAAGCTCTAGGCCTCTGGCTACACACCATATACTCGACTCGTGTAAGCCCTATGCCTCTGGCTACACAATACACTCGACTCGTGTAAGCCCTATGCCTCTGGCTACACAATACACTCGACTCGTGTAAGCCCTATGCCTCTGGCTACACAATACACTCGACTCGTGTAAGCCCTATGCCCTGGCTACACATAATCCATTCGGCTCGTGTAGACCTATGGCTACACCCACTACACTCGCCTCTGGGTTACACAGAGTCCCGGTCCCCTTAGGACAGCGGGGCTAGGTACCGCAGGGCTCTAGGTCTTCATCCCCGTCTTCCTTCTTCGCTGGTTACACACTCCCTTACGCCTGTGTGCATCCCCTTTTATAGCCCCTGCTCACGAGAGGCGGAGCTGATGCGTACTTCAGCATGAGCATCGCTCCTTAATGAACCAATCACGACGCACTCTCTCTACGATCCGGTTTCCCCAGCGCGTGTTAACACTCCTCCACCAATCCCACCGCGCTGCCACCCGGTCACTCCCTCTCAGCATGTCACCGGTCCACAGCCAATCAGTACCCGTAACCCACGACCCCGCGCTGACCCCTGATCCTCCACCGTCAGCGCCCGTCACCACCTACACAGCCAATCATCACGCACTGTGCATACGATCCTTAATCCCAGCGCGTATCACCTCTACACANTACANCACACATACACNACATACATAACTCATTCTTTGACTGGTAAAGTCACAGGTATAGAATAAAATAAATACACGTTTCGGGCGCAACACAAGCGCCCATACTACACTATACANTACACTATACATATACACTTACANTACACTATACATACACTATACATACACACATACATCACACTACATACACAATACATATACTACATACACAATACACTACATTATACACTAGTACTGTCCTAGATACTACACTACATACACTACATACTAGTGCTGTACTAGATACTACACTATACACTACACACACACATACACTACACTATACACTAGTGCTGTACTAGTGACGAATTGGCCACGTTCTGTTTATGTGACAACCCTTACTCGTTGGCTGTGTCGGGTGGTGGCGGGTTTCACGACACATTTATATATTTACGCGATCGAACCCAAAAAAAACCTCAGTTATCGATTACGCATTTCCGTAAGTCGGGAAGGGATAATCGTTTCTAATTTGAGTCGAAAGAGGCTCGAAGACTCACGATTTACCACGCCGGTTCTCAACTGGGGCGTATGCGCTGCAATGTCCTGGGGGGGGGGGGTGACGTGATGTGATTTATAAATCTATGTGGAATCTGCCAATATAAAATAACTACGAAAAATGTTTGTTTAAATCAATATAGTAACCTATAACGGTATCAAATACTTTTCTAAACTCATTGATCGTAAGCAATGTGGTTACGAGAGGAACCAGTGATTACGAACAAATGACGTCGCACTTGGGAGAGTGTCCGTTGAATTTGCGTTTTATTCGCTTGCAGTTCCAAGCGAGCGAGGTGACTACAACCTCACAGAATGGACGATGAATATTGAAAATATTTACGTCTCGTTAGTGTAGTGTCAATGGAGCGGCAGACAGGATGCTTGAGGAGGCACCTTCTTTATTTAACGATTTCAGGTTCACAGGTTCGTCCTCGCTTCTCCCAAGTCGTATTGACCCAGGCTGGACACAACACTGACCGTCTAACACTGACGGCGTCTGACCGAGACAGACAACAACTGTCCGGCCGCACAATGTCCAGCGACGACGAGACGAAACGACCCCCAGAACCGGCAGCCCCGATAATCCCGCTCTCCGCTCCTTTTATCCTGTTCAACACGCAGGAGGCTCCATTGGAACCTCATTTGCCAGTAAAAAATATGATAATTGTTTTTTTACCCTTCTATCTGGCAACAAAACTGACACTTTTTTTTTTACAAGGAGTCATGTTTGCATAGACCACAATACCTGCAGTCATAATGCAAACAAAAACATAACTCTGATAATGTATGCACTGTCCTTGAAGTTGATTGGTCTTTGAGTTGTGCGCCTTTTGGCGTCATCTGATCCAACACCATGTGAGACTAGGCTCTAAGGAAAGCTGTCTCGGGTGTCGCTTTAAGATGTTCTCTGTTCATATTTTGTTTGTTGCGGCTGCACCCGCATCAAGAGCCGCATGGCTCACCAGGGCTATACCTAATCAATTAAACTTTAAAACTTGTCTCTGTGACCCTTACCCCAGTTCCGCACACACAGCCGCGTCAGTGCTCACCGGTGTGTGTGCTGTTTGTCCACCGCAGTTGCTGCTGCTGGACAACAGACAGCACTATTAGACTACGCACGTATTTCTCAGAACCATGTTGGGTCAGACAAGGGGGGGGGGGGTAACACGGTGAAAACAAAATTCAATAAGTAATATTTAAAAAAACACGCTTTAATCAAATGTACCATATTAGTAATGGAAGAACTCCACGACTCCAGGAAGTGGCCCCGAAGCTTGCCATAACGTAAGAGGCCGTGGTGAATTACAGCCAACATCAGTTGAGCGTGGACAATTACACCCAAGCCGAAAAAACATAAAAAATAATGTTTTAAAATATATGTTTTTCATTTTTTATGATATAATACAGTATCGTCATCAGTATGACATAAGTATACCAAGTTTGCAGTCGATACCACATTGGAAAGTGGGTTAAAATTGAGTTACAAGATTTGAGGATATGACAACAGACAGAGTGAGTTAAATAAAAGCGTGTAAATGAAAGCGTGTAAAAAGGGGGGTTCAAGTTCAAGTTAATGTATTAGGTACACGCCCTGTGAGCCATTCGGCTCTTGAATCGGGTGCAACCGCAACAAACAAAAAACAAAAACATGAACAAAAAACATCTTAAAGTGAATATGTGACTAAGTGCAAACAGAAAATCCAAGAAAAGACAGCAAAATATTGCAGAAAAAAACACCGTACACCAACGCTGTGTGCAAAAATCCCAGTGGGATGCAAGTCAAACAACCAACAACAACCACAAGGCAACTTAGATTAAGGCCATCAGTCTAACTTTGTACTACAACAAACAAACATGGCTAAACCAATACACTTTTCGAAATCACCAAAATAAAGCCATGAAAGCAATGAAACTGTGATCATAGGAACTGGCAGTAGCCAGCTAATATTTGAGACCAGTGGCTTACACCACCAACGACACTCGACACAATTACACTGCTGCTGTATTTAGCCAGAGACAGGTTTTTTTTTCTTACGTCAAAATATAAAACCCCAATCGTTTCAACTGTCACGTCGCTGAGAAAGGGGTCGAACCGGTGACTTCTGGGTGGGACCGCTATCACACCCCACAGATTATTTTATTATGTTTAATTATGTTATTACTTCCCTTCTACGTGACTTTACCGAAAGAACCAAGAAGACAGCTTCTTTTTGTTTCTCAGTTCAAAAGGTTATCGCGCAGTCATCGTTTACTGCCCTGGACATTCCTACATGTGTCGGACGAGTGTTCTGTATCGGGTGAAGATATGTGGCGGCGATCCTGATTGGGGTGAACAGGTGGAATCGGCGTGCCCTCTCCTCCGGCGAACGTGAGCGTGGCCCTGCTGGGCCCCACCACGGCGCGAGTTTCCTGGCAGCTGCCCGACTCCGACGCTGTCATCGGCTTCACCGTGAAGCAGCAGGTGTGACCCCTCCCCTCGGCTCACCCTCTCACCCGCTCAGCCGCTCGCCCGCTCACCCGCTCAGCTGCTCAGCCGCTCACCCGCTCACCCGCTGACCTGCTCGCCCGCTCACCCTCTCAGCCGCTCACCCGCTCGCCCGCTCACCCTCTCACCCGCTCAGCCGCTCACCCGCTCACCCGCTCACCCTCTCACCCGCTCACCCGCTCGCCCTCTCACCCGCTCACCAGCTCACCCGCTCACCCGCTCACCCCCTCACCCCCTCACCCCCTCACCCCCTCACCCGCTCACCCTCTCACCCGCTCACTCCCGCTCACCCTCTCACCCGCTCACCCCCTCACCCGCTAACCCGCTCACCCACTCACCCGCTTACCCTCTCACCCGCTCACCCCCTCACCCCCTCACCCGCTCACCCTCTCACCCGCTCACCCCCTCACCCGCTCACCCGCTCACCCGCTCACCCTCTCACCCGCTCACCCCCTCACCCGCTAACCCGCTCACCCGCTCACCCCCTCACCCCCTCACCGCTCACCCCCTCACCCGCTCACCCCTCGCCCGCTCACCCTCTCAGCCTCTCACCCACTCACCCCCTCGCCCGCTCACCCCCTCACCCTCTCACCCCTCACCCGCTCACCCCTCGCCCGCTCACCCCCACGCCAGCCCATCAAACCGATCACTCACCCTTCCCTCCCGCCCTGCCTCTCTCCATCCTCACACTCATCCCTCCGTCTCACCAACAATCCACCCCCCTCCATTCACTCGTTCATTGCAAGGCCACAGATAGATTGATGTATCTTCTTGGTTCTTTCGGTAAAGTCACGTAGAAGGGAAGTAATAAAATAATAAAAATAAAACATAATAAAATAATTCTCACTATGTTTCGGCCACAACGCAAGCAGCCGTCCTCAGGTGAAGACCAGGTCTGTCGAGGCGACAGCGTTGTGGCCGAAACGTCGTCAGAATTATTTAATTATGTTTTATTTTTATTATTTTATTACTTCCCTTCTACGTGACTTTACCGAACGAAACCAAGAAGATGAATCCCTGCAGTCACGAAAGCTTTAAATCGATATTTAATTATGTTTCATTTTTATTATTTTATTATTTCCCTTCTACGTGACTTTACCGAAAGAACCAAGAAGATGAATCCCTGCAGTCACGAAAGCTTTAAATCTAAATTTAATTATGTTTCATTTTTATTATTTTATTACTTCCCTTCTACGTGACTTTACCGAAAGAACCAAGAAGATGAATCCCTGCAGCCACGAAAGCTTTAAATCGAGATTGATGCATGTCGTGCATGTCGTCCCCTACATACGTACGCTGGACTTCTTTCGCACCGTACGTAGCCGACCGTGCTAATCGGAGTTGCGGTGGGATTGACAACAAACTGATCGCGTCAAAGACCGGCGACAGGCTTTTGAAAATACAGCGGAGCAGCGAACGGGAAGCCGGTGAAGTCAAATGAGGAGAGGCGAAGTAGTGAAAATTAACGGGGGAGCTTGAAGATTACTCGCGCAGAAGAAGCGTTTCGAATTTGATGGAGGGCAATAGGCAGAGGTCGCAATTGGGTACCCGATACCCGTACCCTACCCGATACCCGGCTACCCGTATCCGGCCGGGTACGGGTACTCGTTTGCGACCCTGGTGCGGCCGGGTACGGGTAGGCCGTGAGTCACTGGTGAGTCACCGTTTGTCACTCATTTCCCAACGTCTTGTCTCTTCTCACAATTCAAGTTCCTAGAATCAACCCACCCGCGCCTGCAACATGGCTTCATCCCAGAGGTCGCAATCAGGTACCCGATACCCGTACCCTACCCGATACCCGGCCGGGTACGGGTAGGCCGTGAGTCACTGGTGAGTCACCGTTTGTCACTCATTTCCCAACGTCTTGTCTCTTCTCACAATTCAAGTTCCTAGAATCAACCCACCCGCGCCTGCAACATGGCTTCATCCCAGAGGTCGCAATCGGGTACCCGTACCCTACCGATACCCGGCCGGGTACGGGTAGCCGGGTATCGGGTAGGGTACGGGTACCCGTTTGCGACGCTGGTGCGGCCGGGTACGGGTAAGGAATCAAAACCCGTTTGCGACCTCTGGCAAAGCGCAGTGGCAGAGACTCATGCAGCCAGCTATGGCTACAGGGTTTGGTGGTGGTACGTGTTGTTTATGTCGTTTATTGTGAAATTTCGGTCACAGTTCCTATGATCCGTGTTACGTTGATTTTATGGCTTTATTTTGGTGATTTCGAAAACTTTTTTGGTTTGGCCATGTTTGTTTGTTGTAGTACGGAGTTAGACTGATGGCTTTAATCTAAGTTGTTTTGTGGTTGTTGTTTAACTTGCATCCCACTGGGATTTTTGCAAACAGCGTTGGTTTACGGTGCTTTTTGTGCAAGACTTTGCAGTTTTTTCCTGGATTTTTCTGTTTGCGCATAGTCACTTTAAGATGTTTTCTTGTTCACGTTTTTGTTTTTTGTTTGTTGCGGTTGCACCCGATTTAAGAGCCGAATGGCTCACATGGCTATACCAAATTAATGAAACTGAAACAAAGAAGGGAATTGCAGTGGTCCAGATCACAGAATGAGCCGCATGGCCCACAGCATCTTTATTTTTCCCTCGAGAAATCCAATGAGCCATGGATTTTCACACGTGTCCAGTATGGGGGGGGGGGGGTGAGAAAGTTACATCAACAAACGGGTACAAAAACACAATAGGAGTGCAAAGAAATCACTGAACCATGAAAACGTAAAATAAATGCATAAATAAATAAATGCGTAAAATAGATCAAGTATATTACGCCTGGCTCTCTCTGTGTCGCCGTGTCGCCATGTGGCCGTGTCACCGTGTCAAGTTCAAGTTCATGTATTAGGTATATAGCCCTGTGAGCCATTCGGCTCTTGAATCGGGTGCAACCGCGACAAACAAAAAACAAAAACATGAACAAGAAAACATCTTAAAGTGACTAAGTGCAAACAGAAAATCCAAGAAAAGACAGCAAAATATTGCAGAAAAAGCACCGTACACCAACGCTGTGTGCAAACATCCCAGTGGGATGCAAGTCAAACAAGAACAACCACAAGACAACTTAGATTAAGGCCATCAGTCTAACTTCGTACTACAACAAACAAACATGGCCAACCCGAAAAACTTTTCGAAAATCACCAAAATAAAGCCATAAAAGCAATGAAACAGTGACCATAAGAACTGTGATCGAATGTTCACAATAAACGACATAAACAACATGTACTACCAAACTCTGCAGCCATAGCCGGCTGCATGAGTCACTCCACAACAGCAGGAACATCAGTGTCGCCGCGTGTCGCCCGCCGTGTCACCGTGTCACCTTGCCATGTCACTGTCTCACCGTGTCACCGTATCACCGTGTCACCTTGCCATGTCACTGTGTCACCTTGCCATGTCACTGTGTCACCATGCCACCGTGTCCCNTTGCCATGTCACTGTGTCACTGTGTCACCTTGCCATGTCACTGTGTCACCGTGTCCCCTTGCCATGTCACTGTCTCACCGTGTCACCTTGCCATGTCACTGTCTCACCGTGTCACCGTCTCACCGTGTCACTGTGTCACCTTGCCATGACACTGTGTCACTGTCTCACCATGTCACCGTGTCACGTGTCACCGCGTGTCTCCCGCAGAAGCGCCCGGGTGCGCGCCAGCTTTTCATCCTGCACATGGCTCTCGCCCTGTCACTTCGTCTCATCGTGTCACCTTGCCATGTCACTGTCTCACCATGTCACCGTGTCACGTGTCACCGTCTCACTGCGTGTCCCCCGCAGAAGCGCCCGGGTGCGCGCCAGCGCTTCATCACCGAGGTGAACACGACTGCGCGCTCGTGCCTCCTGTGGGGCCTCGAGGGCGCCAGTGACTACGTGGTGGCCGTGCAGGCGCTGGGCCGCGGGGGGCGGCCAGCGAGCCCAGCCCCGGCCTGCGCTTCAGCACCCCCCGGAGGGGGACAGCGACGAGCAGCGAGACAGCAACAACAACAACTCGTCGTCGTCACGATCTTCATCATCATCGTCGTCCTCGTCACCGTCGTCGTCGTCGCTGTCTGCGGCCACGTCGCTTTCGGCGCACGGAGGAGGTGGGTGACCGGGCATGCGGACAGGAGGTGGTGGTGGTGGTGGTTGTTGTTGTTGGGATGTGTGTGTGTGTGTGGTGGTGGTTGTTGTGGTTAATGTTGGGATGTGTGTGAGAGGTGGTGGTGGTTGGGGTTATTGTTGGGATGTGTGTAAGAGGTGGTGATGGTGGTAGTGTTAGTGGTGGTGGTGGTGCTAGTGGTGTGTTGTTGTTATTGTTGAGATGTGTGTGTGAGGTGGTGGTGGTTGTGGTTAATGTTGGGATGTGTGTGAGGTGGTGGTTGTTGTTGTTGTTAATGTTGGGATGTGTGTGTGTGGTGGTAGTGCGAATGACGAAGGGTGGAGATGATGAGCGATGCTGTTGTAGGTGATGAAAGTGGTGGTGGTTGTTATTGCTGGGATGGTGCATGCGAGGAGGATGACGAGGAGGTGGCGGTCACCTCGTCCCTGGCGTCGCACGGATGAGGTGCGCTGCTACTGCCCACGTGACGTGCCCGCTACCCACCCAGCCCGCTTCGTGTGCCGTGCCGGCCTTCGTATGTGCTGCTGCTGCTACTCGCTTACGCACTGTTCCGAACGAGTCTGTTAAGGCGAAACGTGGGTATCTTTTGTGTTTGTTCCAGAGACTGGATTGGGTGTCGGAGTCAACGCTCACTACTTTGCGAGTGAGGGTGTGCTCACGGTCACAGTCTTCCTCCTCTGGATTGGTGAGGCAATGCAAACGTTTTTGGGATGTGTGTATGGGACGCTTTTTTGGGTTTTTTTAACCGGTATCAAATGAGAATAGGCTTTACCCTGCATGGAAATAAAACGGAAGGTGTGAGATTTTCAAACACCGAATCGATACCTATTGCAAGGCATCATCAAGTCGACATTAACCACACGTACCTGTGGCTAAATATGCAGGTAATGAAATGTACGCATTGTCTTTTAAACCGATTGCCCTTACACGAGAGGCAACCTCCTGCATGGCCTGTTCTCACCGCCGGTGTTCGACAACACCAAATGTCGAAAAGTATAAAGGCACATTTTTGTTTTAATTGTCGCCTAAGGGGTTTCATAATTGCCTGGGTTAGGGACACTGAGCTAAGGTCAAGAGGTTGAGTATTGAAATCCGCGGTGTGTCTCTTTGTCGCCCTCTCTCCCAGGGGCTCATTATCAACTAAAAAGTACGAAACAATTTTTTAAAAGGGAAATAATAAAAATTAAACATAATAAAACAATTCTCACGACGTTTCGGCCACAACGCAAGCAGCCGTCCTCAGGTGAAGACCAGGTCTGTCGGGGAGACAGCGTCTTCAGATGTGAGAATTATTTTATTGTGTTTTATTTTTATTATTTTATTATTTCCCTTCTACGTGACTTTACCGAAAGAACCAAGAAGATGAATCCCTGCAGTCGCGAAAGCTTTAAATCGAAATTTTTAAAAATTTTACCAAGTAAGGCCCACTGAGCTGGATAGCTCCTTTGTTTCAGTAGCGACCTGGCCACAAATTATAGCCTAACGAAATTCATAGCAGCCAAATAGTCTGAACGCATGTTGATTCTAAATGCGGAGGGAGAAACCGGAGGATCCTGGAAAAAAATATACGCAACTAACGGGGAGAGAGAGACACACACACGCAAACTCCAAATATACAGCAGCAGTCGTCAGGGTCGGGATTGAACCCACGACCTCCTGCACACCAGGCGATGTAGTTAACATCTCCTAGCCACCGTGATGATGATGAGAGAGAAAGACGCAAACTCCAAATATACAGCAGCAGACGTCAGGGTCGGGATTGAACCCACGACCTCCTGCATACCAGGCGAGGTAGTTAACATCTCAGCCACCGTGATCATGATGAGAGAGAGAGAGACACGCAAACTCCAAATATACAGCAGCAGGCGTCAGGGTCGGGATTGAACCCATGACCTCCTGCATACCAGGCGAGGTAGTTAACATCTCCTAGCCACCGTGATGATGATGAGAGAGAGACGCAAACTCCAAATATCCAGCAGCAGACGTCAGGGTCGGGATTGAACCCACGACCTCCTGCATGCCAGGCGAGGTAGTTAACATCTCCTAGCCACCGTGATGATGATGGGAGAGAGAGACGCAAACTCCAAATATGCAGCAGTGGTCAGGGTCGGGATTGAACCACGACCTCCTGCATACCAGGCGAGGTAGCTAACATCTCCTAGCCACCGTGATGATGATGAAAGAGAGAGAGACGCAAACTCCAAATATGCAGCAGTCGTCAGGGTCGGGTTTGAACCCACGACCTCCTGCATACCAGGCGAGGTAGTTAACATCTCATAGCCACCGTGATGATGATGAGAGAGAGACGCAAACTCCAAATATCCAGCAGCAAACGTCAGGGTCGGGATGAACCCACGACCTCCTGCATACCAGACGAGGTAGTTAAATCTCCTAGCCACCGTGATGATGAGAGAGAAAGAGAGACGCAAACTCCAAATATCTAGCAGCAGACGTCAGGGTCGGGATTGAACCCACGACCTCCTGCATGCCAGGCGAGGTAGCTAACATCTCCTAGCCACCGTGATGATGATGAAAGAGAGAGAGACGCAAACTCCAAATATGCAGCAGTCGTCAGGGTCGGGATTGAACCCACGACCTCCTGCATACCAGGCGAGGTAGCTAACATCTCCTAGCCACCGTGATGATGATGGAGAGAGAGACGCAAACTCCAAATATGCAGCAGTCGTCAGGGTCGGGTTGAACCCACGACCTCCTGCATACCAGGCGAGGTAGCTAACATCTCCTAGCCACCGTGATGATGAGAAAGAGAGAGAGACGCAAACTCCAAATATGCAGCAGTCGTCAGGGTCGGGTTTGAACCCACGACCTCCTGCATACCAGGCGAGGTAGCTAACATCTCCTAGCCACCGTGATGATGGAAAGAGAGAGAGACGCAAACTCCAAATATGCAGCAGTCGTCAGGGTCGGGATTGAACCCACGACCTCCTGCATACCAGGCGAGGTAGCTAACATCTCCTAGCCACCGTGATGATGAGAAAGAGAGAGAGACGCAAACTCCAAATATGCAGCAGTCGTCAGGGTCGGGATTGAACCCACGACCTCCTGCATACCAGGCGAGGTAGCTAACATCTCCTAGCCACCGTGATGATGATGAAAGAGAGAGAGACGCAAACTCCAAATATGCCAGCAGTCATCAGGGTCGGGTTTGAACCCACGACCTCCTGCATACCAGCGAGGTAGCTAACATCTCCTAGCCACCGTGATGATGATGAAAGAGAGAGAGACGCAAACTCCAAATATGCAGCAGTCGTCAGGGTCGGGATTGAACCCACGACCTCCTGCATACCAGGCGAGGTAGCTAACATCTCCTAGCCACCGTGGCACCCTAATGACCATGTCAGAGCTATTGTGAGTGAATTAATGTCTTTGTGTGCGAATCCGATCACCCGAGTTCGATTCCCGTTCACATGAGTGATGATTACCCGAACTGGTCATGGGCCACCCCAAGGTCGATTCAGCCTCAATTGAGTGCCTGGTGCCGGTGTGTAAACATCGCCATTGGGGAGACAAAGGCGGTCGGGCGTGGTGCTGGCCACCCACCCCCTCGTGAACCATGCCGGCCTTTCACAGATGCCCCAATAAGTCTGCAGAGGCTATACGGGGGCCTCCCCTGGGTCGATTCAGCCTGATGAATGAGCATCTGCTGTGGTTTAGTAACATCAGCGCTAGAGAGACAAAGGCGGCCGGGCGAGAGTAGTCTTCCCCGCCGCCCTCCCCACGTGCACCATTCCGGCCTTCCTTCACCGGCGCTCGCTTACCAGCACTTGCCCCTGACAGTCTGTGCAGGCTATACGGGGGACCTTTGCCTTTAGTGGGTAGTGGTGGTGGTGGTGGTCGTGGCCACGAGACGTAGTAGTCTTTGTGCGTGCGCGTGTGTAGCAGTGATGGTCCTCTGCTTGCGCGAGTACCGAACCATCAAGGACAGCTCCATACTTCACCACGGCGGCATGGTGAAGCCTGCGCTGGGGGAACGGGGGAGCGCCATCCTCCGCAAGCCGGACACCCCCATCGCTACGGCACAGGCAAGATGATGCCATCGCTAGGGTGGTGGTGGTGGTGATGGTGGTGGTGATGGTGGTGGTGCGGGGAGTGGTAGTGTAGCGGTTAGCACGCTGTGCTACGAATCCGGCGGCCCAAGTTGATGATGATGGAGATGGTTGTGGTGATGATGGAGATGATTGTGGTGATGATGATGATTGTGGTGATGATGATGATGATGGAGATGGTTGTAGTGATGAGGGTTGTGGTGATGATGGGAGATGGTTGTAGTGATGAGGGTTGTGGTGATGATGGGATGATTGTAGTGATGATGATGATGATGGAGATGATTGTGATGATGATGATGTGGTGATGATGATGATGATGGAGATGGTTGTAGTGATGAGGTGTGGTGATGATGGGAGATGGTTGTAGTGATGATGATGATGATGATGGAGATGATTGTGGTGATGTTGATTGTGGTGATGATGGTTGTGGTGATGATTGTGGTGATGATGGTTGTGGTGATGATGGGAGATGGTCGTAGTGATGATGATGATAGTTGTGATGATGGTTGTAGTGATGATGATGATGGAGATGGTTGTGGTGATGATGATGATGTTGGTAGTAGTTGTGATAGTCTTGGTATTAGTGATGATGCTGGTTGAGCTAATGGTGCTAAGAATTATGGTAATGACGATTGGGGGGGGGTGATGATGATGAAGACGATTAAATATTGCTAATTTAACTTTTCCTTTTACACCCATTTAAAATTGTCAGATTGTGAGATTGCTAAATATTAAATGGTTCTGAGCGTAGCACTGCAGCCACTGTCAAAGTATAATTAATGAAATATGAATAATTTATGAACCATTTTAAATTAACGGAAGTCAGCTATGAGTTGTTTAGAGTTTAAATGTCACGTTTTACTAATTTGCGCGTGTGCGTGTGCGCATGCATGTCTGCATGTGTCTATCTCTGTGCACATGTGCAATGCGTGTTGTGCGTGTATGTGCAAGTACCTGTTTGCATACAAACGTATGTTTGTAAATGCATGCATGTGTCTGTGTGCGTCTGCGCGCGTGTGTACGAGTGTATCTGTATGTACGCGTGTGTATGTGTACATGTGTACCGTGTGTTTGCGTGTGTGTATGTATTTTTGTACGTGTGTGCTCGTACATGCGTGTGTGCGTGCACGTGTGTGTTCTCGTTGTGAATTCAGCAGCCTCAGAGGAATTCCCATAGCCCCCGCGTTTCGAATGTATGACTCACATTGTCAATCGACCACTCAGCCGGGTGAACTGTGTTCATGCGAAGAGGTGGTTCATAATGGCCATGTCAGACACCAATAAGCCACCATCAGTATCATCACCATCATCATGATCATCAGCACTACCACCATTATAATGAGAACCACAACCAACATCATTTTCATCATCATCAACACCATCACAATTCCCATCATCATCGCAACCATCACAATTCCATCATCATTCTCATCGTCAACATGAGAACGCCCATCGGCAGGATCATCGTCATCATCAAGAGGAAAAGAAAAAGTAGAGATTTTTAGAACGCAAAAATATATCAACTCATCCATTCACGATACTGCATAAACTTTATTACATTTTTTCAAATTACATTTTTTATCTAGAATAAAGGTTTTATAAACATTTTTTTTTGCACGGACGTATTCCGGGATGTGAAATTTATTGCTTGTTTTGAAAGTCAGTGCTACGGACTTTGTGGTGTACCATGATCTTAAACAATAATCTCATACATGGAAATATATAAAACAAAACATCGAACGATAATAAAAAATATATAATAATTCACAGCCGTCGTCCATCCACTGCTGGCCGCAAGCCTCCCCCATGCCGCGTCGTTCATGGGATTCGTACGACCATACTTCACCGCGCTGGTCAACGCAAGTGTTGACGAAGGCTGCGGGGTATTCGCAGGTGGTGTGGAATCGAACTTAAAAACTTGATCCACCCGGGTGGGAAATAAACACGCGATATAAAATTAGACGCTCAATGTACGACGAGTCCTCGCTTAAACGCGCGGCGGTGTTGACACGGCGCTGTGTTTACGCTACGACGCGGTTCTTCCATTTCGGGAACACTTCGCACGACGCGGAACGCTCGCGCCGTCATGATGCGGAACACGTGCCTGTTAAAACGCGGTTTCTGAGTGGTCGACGAACTTCCCTTCTTGATATTCTTGGGTTTTTTTTCGGTAAAGCCACGTAGGTAAAAAATTAAAATTAATAAAAGTAAAATAAAAATAAAAATCACGACTTTTCGGAGGCAACACAAGCTTCCGTCTTCAGGTGGAACCGTCACAGCACGATAGCTGTATCAAGTGAGAGAAATTCCAAGAACACAGTATTTGTATATATACTGGTTGAGGGTGGGAGGAGCCAAGGTAGTCCCTGGATATTGTTTTTGTGAGGTTCGGTGCGGCTGAAGCACGCTGTTAGGAATGAGCCTTTGTTGTGTAAACTATTTTTTTTATTTTACTTTTATAAATTTTCATTTTTACCTACGTGACTTTACCGAAAAAAAACCTAAGAATATGAATCCTTGCAGTCACGAAAGCTTCAAATCTAGAATTAATTCCCTTCTTGAGCTGCGCCGCTGAGCGGTGGTAGCGATAGAGTTCGCGGAATGATGCAGTAACGGTGTTTTGTCCCGCCATCTCACTCGTATCTCGCCAAACTTTATCGTTATTACGTTACTCGTGGGTAAATAGTTTACGCTTAAAACGCATCTACTACGATGACGACACGCGCGTTAAACGAGGACTGCCTGTACTCGGAACTGTTCGCGTTTGACGTCGTAGCTTGCGTGGCACAACGGTGAGAGTGCTCGCCCCTCAACAAGAAGGTCGCGAGTTCAAATCCCGGTCGCAGAATGAAGGAATATATTATTAAATAACGTGAATAATTTAATCACATTTAAGTTAAGTAATATTAATTACAATACTAACAGAATTTTTTATTAATTCCCCCAGAAAAAGCATCGCTGAATCTCACGAGATGGTTTTCAACGGGGCCCTGCCACATTCAGATGTTGGGCTAATTTTACTTAATTAATGGAAAGGAAAAAAAACACCATTAAATTTTGTGTCACAATAATTAATTAAAGTGTTTAAAATTTCGGGAATGGCTCTACCCCCCCCCCTCCCCCCCCCCCCCGTTAAGATGCATTTGTGCAGGAAACTCAGAAGTTAATACAAATCTGGTATGGATGTGGTTTTTGTTTTATTAATTGCTTAAAATGAAATCGCTTAAATGAACACAATCGCGTTGGGGATTGTCGCCTCTTATTAACACAAATTTAGAATAATTAATTTAACGTATGAATCATAACGTTTTGACCCGGCTTGGATTTAGGAGTGTAAGCGTGAATGCATACTGGATACGCAGGTACATGCCACACGCAAGGAAACGTTCCAGGCTTCAGGCATGGCAACGGGGATTTTTTTTGTTTAAACATTCTCCACATCCAGGCCATCATGCGCTGTGCCCGACTTGAGATTCCGCTTAACCTGAAACTACAAGCGCATTGCTTCCGCTGTAATTACGAATAAGTTCACAGTTCTGCTGTAGGTGGGTTTTTTTTTAGATTTCTTTGTTAAAAACGAGAGATAGGTGTTTGGAAAAAGAAAACACAAACTCTTGGTCGTATCTACAGGAACTTTGCACACCCGCACGTCAACATCGTTGAATGAACTCCATTTCTTTTTGCGATCCATCAAATTTCCTCAAAACCGCCCAGGAAAACTGTACAAGCTTAAACGGGTTAAGGGTCGAAGAAGATCAAAGGTCAAGTTTTGTAAAGAAAATTCAAATGCGTTAGGCAGGAGGTGTGTGTCTGTCTGTGTGTGTGTGTGTAAGGGTTGCCACTTGAGTTGTGAAAAAATCCCGGGGCAGATCATGTGATGAAGAAGACTTATCTCACGATCGCGAAATAGGAGAGAGCTCCCTGTAAACGCGTCGTCTTGAGTGGTGGATCATCATCATCATCATCACGACGACGACGAGTACATAGTGGACAAAAACCGGGACTTTAAATGTCACACCCACTCACTCGCCCGACTCACCCACTCTTACTCATCCACTCACCCGCCTCTCAACTTACCCATTCGTCCATCTACTCATCCACTCACCCATCCGCTGACCCACGCACCCACTCACCCATCCGCTGACCCACCCAACCCACTGACCCACCCACTCACTCACCCATGCACTGACCCACGCACCCACTCACCCATCCACTGACCCACCCAACCCACTGACCCACCCACTCACTCACCCATCCGCTGACTCACCCAACCCACTGACCCACCCACCCACTCACCCATGCACTGACCCACGCACCCACTCACCCATCCACTGACCCACCCAACCCACTGACCCACCCACTCACTCACCCATCCGCTGACCCACCCAACCCACTGACCCACCCAATCACTCACCCACGCACTGACCCACGCACCCACTCACCCATCCGCTGACCCACCCAACCCACTGACCCACCCACTCACTCACCCATCCATCCGCTGACTCACCCAACCCACTGACCCACCCACTCACTCACCCATGCACTGACCCACGCACCCACTCACCCATCCGCTGACCCACCCAACCCACTGACTCACCCACCCACTCACCTATCCACTACATGTGAACTCATTGTCTCGAGTGCTGCATCATCATCATCATCGTCACGATTGCTATTCATTACGCCACTGACAAACACCGGGACTGGTAATGTGCCGGGAAGACTTGGAGATGTCCCAGGAGCAGCAGCGGCCTCACTCGACAAGGAGGGAAGCTCCCTGGTGAACACCAGGGCGGGTGGCAACCCTGCCGTGCATGTGTGCGTGCGTACTTCCAGGATTGTTGTACACAATGGTTAAATACTTTTTTCAGTTCAAGTCAAATATGCATTTGGCCGTCTTATTTTTTTTCCGCCCCTCTTCTCAACAATGCAGGATAATTGTGCATGCGTGTGTTTTATATACATACAGAGCGTAGAGGCCCCCCCATCAATAGTCTTCCCCCTGGGTGAGCATGGCTCTCGGGATCCAGCGTAAAATGTCCCGAGCGGGGGTTGGATCCCGCTTAATGCCGAGGCATTATTGCTGCGGCCACGATCATCACCACCACTGGATTGAAACTTGAACACGACTACCCCCACGTTTATCCACTACCACGTGTCCAAGCCAGCCCGGGGCCATCGTGAAACGTGTGGTTTTTCCATTGCGCCTGGTTTGCCGAGCCGAGCACAGAAACCAATTGGCGATACGCCGCTGGCCTCACGAGCAGACTTCTGAAACTGGCACCAGGTGGGCGAGGGAGGGGGGCGGAGCCAAGCAGGGGCGGGGCTAACGACGCGTCTGTTGCGTGTGACGTCACTCGGGGAAACACTGCGATGGTGCAGCGTCATGGCACGGCGAGTGACGTAGGCAGGGGGGGGAAGAACGTGGCGCCTACCGGGCCAGCCCGGCATGGCCCCGGCACGGCCACCTAGCACTGGTCAGCTGTGCAGTGGAAAAAAAAGAGGTAGGGAATTCGGAGCAGCCCATGAAACGGAAATCGTCCCAGAGAGTTTAGGCCGCCTCCTCAACTTGGCAGCCAACTTTGGGCTGTCAGGTTGATCAGCCCTTGGGTAGATCCACTGCTAAAACGAAGGCCCTTCGAAGTCCATCTCAGGTCATAACCATACCACCTCATCCCATCTCAAACGATTCTAAGGGCACCCCCGGCGGCAGCTGTCCCTGTTTGGCGCAAGGCGACTTCGGCGCCCGGCCTGCGAGTGGGCTATTACGTCCGCCGGTAAGTGCGGGGCGTGGAGATCGGTCGCCGTGCTGCGATCGCGTTCCAAATTGTTTCGTGGTATAATTTTTTACAAATTTAGCAAACGCCGACCGCGACGCCGACACGCGGTGGCCTCCTCGTGTCGCGACGACGACGTCCGGGGGGACCTTTAGCGTCCGCTGCCACGCGGACGGCACGTGCACGTCACGCGGTTAACTTGCGTGCGCTACACGGTCGACCGAGGCGGGGGCGCACCGGATTCGAAACTGCGAATCTCTGCAACGAGCAGGAAAATGCACCACCTGCTGGGCCCAGGTGTGGCGGACGAGACGAGAAAAACAACGTGTCCAGCTTTCTGGGCGGGTCGCGATCACGGACCAGCCCTGCGAAAGTAAAACATCCACCCACACCCCCCTCCCCCCATTAATTAAGCGACATCCGTTACGCTCGTACGGCAGAGTCACGGAAGTGCCCTCCACCCACCACTCCACCACTACTGTCCACGTGTGCGGAACAGACGTCACTTTCAAAAGCTCTCAGAGGTAACTCTGCAATGTCCGCTTCAGCGGATTCCATTCTCTAACAACACGGATTTGGGGGAGGGAGGGAGGGGGGAGAATAACAGCAGGAAGGCAGGGGCGGCGATCACACCCCGCTGCAAGATTTCCTCGAACGGATTCCGCGTCTCAGCGCGGACGGCGCGACGTGCGGCAATCGTGGGTCGAAAGGAGAACGATCAAATTAGTTACGGGAAAGGAAGCGTCGACGATCACGAATCCACAGCTCTCCTGGCGCGCTCTCTCTCTGTCTCTCGCTCCCCTCGGGTGTCGCGTTGCCTGGCTCGCGGGGATCTCTCTCGCTCGCTCCCCCAGAGGAGGTCATACTTCGATGATGTTGATCGTTGGCGTCTTCGTGTACTGCGCCCGGGACACGGAGACAAACGCCGGCACGGTCAGCGACGCGCGACGTACGTAAAGACCGATGGAATGAAAAATCACCAGCTGCTTCCAACGATACAAGTCCTCTTCTTCTTGGTTCTTTCGGTAAAGTCACGTAGAAGGAAAATAATAAAAGAATAAAAATAAAACATAATAAAATAATTTTCACGACGTTTCGGCTACAGCGCAAGCAGCCGTCCTCAGGTGAAGAATGAAACACCACCAAGCTTGGAGCGTATATTTAAGCTGGGTTGGAGGTGGAAGAAGAGCGCCTTGACAAAATAATTTGCCTCCGAAACGTCGTGATTTTTATTGTTTTATTTTTATAATTTTATTATTTTTTATCTACGTGACTTTACCGAAAGAACTAAGAGTATGAATCCTTGCAGTCACGAAAGCTTCAAATCTAGAACCATGAGACTCACTCCGCTTGAGAACCCGGCCTAATCACGGGTGACTGAACCCCGGGGTTCGAACCCAGGGTTCTCAGTGGTGCGTGCCGGTTCAGTGATGTAAAAGACGCCCAGGCCCGGAACTCAAACCCCTGTAGTTCAAAGATTTCTGGCGCAGAATGTTAAGAGGCACCCAGACCCAAGGCTTGAACCAGAGGTCGCAAACGGGTTTTGATTCCTTACCCGTACCCGTACCCGGCCGCACCAGGGTTGCAAACGGCTACCCGTACCCGGCCGGGTATCGGGTAGGGTACGGGTATCGGGTACCCAGTTGCGACCTCTGGCTTGAACCCAAGATCTCGGAGATTCCTGGTTTTGTATACAGAGGGATACCCATGGCTCAGACCCATATCATCATCGATTATGAGTTCAGTGTCTTGATAAGAGACCGATTGCCCTGGCCCTCCATATGTTGCCAAATCAAGTCGAGCCGATATTTGTATTTACAATTCTCACTACATGTTAGGGTTAGACCGCTCTGGGCACATCTGTGCAGTAAGCCCCTCCACCACCCAACGCAGCAAACTGACCGGATGATTCTGAGCCGATATAATAGTACAATGCGTGGCAACTTCGTTTGTTTGGCCTGGCTGGGGTGGTGGAGGGATATACACGACGCCAATGTATTTGGTCAGATTGTTACGTGGCCTAAACAAAAAAAAATGATAGAAATTAATAAAATAATAAAAATAAAACATAATAAAATAATTCTCACGACGTTTCGGCCACAACGCAAGCAGCCGTCCTCAGGCGGAGAGCAGGTCTGTCGAGGAGACAGAGTCTGAAGTCATTCAGAATTATTTTATTAAGTTTTATTTCTTTTATTTATTATTTCCATTCTACGTGACTTTACCGAAAGAACCAAGAAGATGAATCCCTGCAGTCACGAAAGCTTTAAATCGAAATTTAATTATGTTTTATTTTTATTATTTAATTACTTCCCTTCTACGTGACTTTACCGAAAGAACCAAGAAGATCAATCCCTGCAGTTACGAAAGCTTTAAATCGAAATTTAATTATGTTTTATTTTTATTATTTAATTACTTCCCTTCTACGTGACTTTACCGAAAGAACCAAGAAGATGAATCCCTGCAGTCACGAAAGCTTTAAATCGAAAAAAAATGATAATTACGAATCGTGCCACAGTAATAATACCTGGAGGTACGTCTCCGGCTTTATAGCGTCGTTTCTCAGATACGTCGTCACTATATTATGATTCATGCTGCTACACTGACGTCGCTGACAGCATCATCCATCCTTTCCCGTATCCGTCGCCTCTCAGCTTTCACCTCCACCACCAAATGTTGATACTCCGACTGATGCTCCTGCTGCTGTTGTGGAGTGACTCATGCAGCCAGCTATGGCTGCAGGGTTTGGTAGTACATGTTGTTGACGTCGTTAATTGTGAAAATTCGGTCACAGTTCCTATGATCACTGTTTCATTGCTTTCATGGCTTTATTTTGGTGATTTTTGAAAAGTTTTTCGGTTTGGCCATGTTTGTTTGTTGTAGTACAGGGTTAGACTGATGGCCTTAATCTAAGTTGTCTTGTGGTTGTTGTTGTTTGACTTGCATCCCACTGGGATTTTTGCACACAGTGTTGGTGTACGGTGCTTTTTCTGCAATATTTTGCTGTCTTTTCTTGAAATTTCTGTTTGCACTTAGTCACATATTCACTTTAAGATGTTTTTTTGTTGATGTTTTTGTTTTTTGTTTGTTGCGGTTGCACCCGATTCAAGAGCCGAATGGCTCACAAGGCTATACCTAATCAATGAAACTTGAAACTTGAAACCACTGTACTACGCCATAAATCGTTTGTGATTTACGTCGTTTCGATATTCACCTCCCATTAGCGCGTTGCGAGAGTTCAACATACACACATCAACATACACACATCAACATACACACATCAACATACACACATCAACATACACACATCAACATACACACATCAACGTACACACATCAACATACACACATCAACATACACACATCAACATACACACATCAACATACACACATTCATCTTTGCACCTTTCAGGAATGCATCCCCAGCCTAAACCGAACCGACAGCGACAACATGTGCATCAACATACGCATTTTAACCTTCCGATAAGAACGATATATTTTTGTTCCTAAATACATTTATGAAAGCGCCTTCCTACAAAAAGGAACTCGATGCCCTGGATGGCAAAAAATAAACGACCCAAAAACAAACGTGACCCCACCAACGTGCGTTCAAATCATTACACCGACATCGCTAATTACTAATTAAGACGGTCCCCACCTCGGTGACGTTCGTCATTAACGCCCAGATTTGTTGGTGGGGGCGGCAGGGGGGAGAGAGAGGGGGGGCAGAGGGCCACTGATCCATCGACAATACGACACATCGACAATACGGCTAACGAGGTTACTCGATGTGATCGTTAAAATATCGGCGACCCCCCTCCCCCCCGTGACCCTGTCCGGTACAGGAAGAGCCACGTGGATCCATCAAGGAGCGAGGCCCCCCCCTCCCCCCTGCCCCCTCCCCCCTCCCCCTGCCCCCTCCCCCCTGCCCCCTGCCCCCTGCCCCCTGCCCCCTCCCCCCTGCCCCTGCCCCCCTGCCCCCTGCCCCCTCCCCCCTGCCCCCTGCCTCCCCCCTCCGTCCTGTGGAATCCCTTGCCCGCGTCATTAACGACCATTACGTCAATTGGGAATGCGTTAGCACGCTTGTATCGGTGCGGATTCTATTACAGCGCATGGATTTTTATTTTTTTGTGTCGCTTCGTATTGTCAGCAAGGACCATTACATGAATTATCGTGCATGTACACAATTTCATATGTAAAGATAAAGACAAAGATCCCCCGTGTAGCCTTAACAGACTGTGGGGGCAAGTGCTGTTAGCGAGCTCCTATGTAGGCTGGAAAGGTGCACAAGGCGGTGGGTGGCCAGCACCACGCCCGACCGCCTTTGTCTCCCCAGTGGCGATGTTTACACACCGCACCAGGTACTCATTTCAGGCTGAGTCGACCTAGGGGAGGCCCAGGAGCGGCTCAGATCATCGTCACCGGCGTTGGCCGTGAGCGGGAATCGAACCCGGGTCGCCAGGTTCGTAGCGCAGCGTAGCGCTAACCGCTACACTACCGCTCCCCATCTATCCATATATACACACACACAGTCGTACACACAATTTATATTTATAAATTCTGTATAATGCATCGTGGCGGAAATATGGCCAGGCGATAGTGCGCTTGGCGCTTGCAGCCAGGGAATCTTTCGACGCATTAGCAGGCTTGTATGTGTGCGTATTCTATTAGAGAAGCATGGATTTTTGGTTCATTAAAAAAAAAATTGGGTAGTTTCTTATTGGCAGCACGGGCCATTACGTGAATTATCGCACATGTACACAGTTCCATATGCGTCTGTGTGTCTATATATATAAAGACAAAGACGCCCCGTATAGCCTTAACAGATTGGTGGGGCAAGTGCTTTTAGCGGGACATCTATGAAGGCCGACACGGTACACGAGGGGGTGGGTGGCCAGCATCCCGGCACGGCCGCCTTTGTCTCCCGGTACTCATTTGAGGCCAAGTCGACCTAGGGGAGACCCACAACCGGTTTAAATAATCGTCACTGGTAGTGGTGGTGGCCGCGATGAGAAGGAATGGAACTGAGGTCGCCTCGTTCGTCGCGTAGCGCAATGCTAACCACGATGCCACCGCTCCCCACACATAGACAAAGATCCCCCGTGTAGCCTTAACAGACTGTAGGGGCAAGTGCTGTTAGCGAGCACCTATAAAGGCCGGCACGGCACACGAGGGGGTGGGGTGGCCAACACCACGCCCGGCCGCCTTTGTCTCCCTAGCGGCGATGTTTACACATCGCACCGGGTACTCATTTGAAGCTGAGTCGACCTAGGGGAGGCCCAGAACCGGTTCAGATTATCGTCACTGGGTGTTTGCCGTGAGCGGGAATCGAACCCGGGTCGCCGGGTTCGTAGCGCAGCGTAGCGCTAACCGCTGCACCACCGCTCCCCTACAACACACACACACACGCGTTCACACGCGTTCACACACGTTCACACACAATCACACTTCCCATCGTACGGTGTTGCAGCTCCAGGGAAGAAGAATTGAAGCTCACCATTTGCATTCAGGGCTGCACGGCTCGGGAATTTGCATCCGTGCGCACAAAGGCACCCCAGGTAGCCTTCACAGACTGTAGGGGCAAGTGCCGTTAGCGAGTTGCACCTATGAAGACCGGCACGGCACACGAGGGGGTGGGGTGACCAGCACCACGCCCGGCCGCCTTTGTCTCCCCCAGTGGCGATGTTTACACAGCGCAAGAGGTTACTTAGTTTGGGCTGAGTCGACCTAGGAGAGACTCCGGACCGATTCAGAGAGTCGTCACTGGTGTTGGCCGTGAGCGAGAATGGAACTCGGTTCGTCTGGCTCGTAGCGCGGCGCAGCACTAACCGTTGCACTATGGGGCCGTCCATAAATGACGTCACGCGATTTTGGACGATTTTAGACCCCCCCCCCCTTCGTCACACGGCGTCACAAAAAGTCAGACCCCCCCNTCAAATATGACGTCACAAAGCTCTGCCCCCCCCCCCCAAAAAAAATAAAACATGCTTCAAATCGCTTTAAACTATTGTCATTGTAGTGCGTATTTAATGTGGCGCTGCACTCTGATGTTGTAGGAGAAAACATTTATTGAAACGTCTATTTAATTAAGTAGAACGTGTTGTCTATATTCATTTAAAGTTGCACATTTTGATGTGACGTCACATTTCTCACCCCCCCCTTCACCTCGTCACACATCGTCACAAATGTCTGACCCCCCCCCCTAGGTGCGTGACGTCATTTATGGATGGCCCCTACCGCTCCCATACAGACAACACCCACACGTGCACACAGACAGACACACACACACACACAAAGATCTCCCATATAGCCGAAACAGGCTGTTGGGGCAAGTGCTGTTACCGCGCGCCTATGAAGGCCGGCACGGCACACACACATACACACATACAGACACACACAGACACACACACAGACATACACAGACACACACACAGACACACACACGCACACATACAGACACACACAGACACACACGCACACATACAGACACACAGACACACACATACAGACACACACATACCACACACATACAGACACACACACAGACACACACATCAGACACACACATACAGACACACACATACAGACACACACATACAGACACACACATACAGACACACACATACAGACACACACATACAGACACACACATCAGCACACACATACGACACACACATACAGACACACACATACAGACACACACATACACACACATACACACACACNCAGACACACAGACACACACATACACNCACACATACNCACACACACNTNCACACACACATACACACACACACTNCACACACACACACACATACAGACACACACATACACACACATACACACACATACATACACACACATACACACACACAGACAAAGACAAAGATCCCTCGTATAGCCTTAACAGACTGTAGGGGCAAGTGCTGTTAGCGAGCACCTATGAAGGCCGGAACGGTACACGAGGGGGTGGGTGGCCAGCACCACGCCCGACCGCCTTTGTCTCCCCAGTGGCGATGTTTACACACCGCACCAGGTACTCATTTAAGGCTGAGTCGACCTAGGGGAGGCCCAGGACCGGTTCAGATAATCGTCACTGGTGTTAGCCGTGAGCGGGAATCGAACGCAGGTCGCCAGGTTCATAGCGCAGCGCGCTAACCGCTACACTACCGCTCCCCACACACGCACAGACAGACACACACGCACACACAGAGAGACGCGTGCACACCTCACAGACACTTTGTCGTAATCTTCATCTATCACTCGATGCCTGTGCCCGTGTGTTCATTCGCACGCTTTGCAATGCACGCGCGTTTTGCCGACAACAACAACAGGGGTCGTGTAAACATTCCTGTTCATGTTGACGTAAAGCTTTGCGTGACTGTAGGAATTTATGTTCTTTGGGTCGTTCGGTTAAAGTCGCTTAGATAGTGTCAAATAAATAAAATAAAATAAATAAAACTATGACGTTTCAATCGAAACGTCGTAGTTTTTGTTATTTTTGTTATTTTATTTGAACCTATCTACGCGACTTTCACCGAAAGACCCAAAGAATATATAATCTTAAGTAATCTTAAGTTACGGGGAAAGCCTGTAGTACAAATAGGTGAGTTTTAAGACGGCGATTTGAAAAGTGAAACACTCAGAATCCCGAATGGAGCGAGGAAGGGGACTCCACTATCGCGGAGTCTGGCTGCAGGAGGCTCCGTCTCTAATAAAACAACAACACCACCACCACCAACACCACCACCACCACAGCCACAACCACCACCACAACCACCACCACAACCACCACCACAACCACCACCACAGCCACCACCACCACAACCACCACCACAACCACCACCACAACCACCACCACAACCACAACCACCACCACCACCACCACCACCANACACACACAACCACCACCACAACCACCAAACCACCCACCACAACCACCACAACCACCACCACAACCACAACCACCACCACAACCACCACAACCACCACCACAACCACCACCACAACCACCACCACAACCACCAACACCACCACCACCACCACCACCACCACCACCACAGCCACCACCACAACCACCACCACAACCACCACCACCACAACCACCACAACCAGCACCACCACCACAACCACCACCACAACCACCACCACAACCACCACAACCACCACCACCACAACCAGCACCACCACCACCACAACCACAGTCGTGTTGTCTTTGGAATGATGACTGGACCAGAATTAGCTGATCTAAGTGTTTCGCAGTGGTCTATAAAACTTGACCAGATCGATGGGGAGATATTTCGGAGCCAGCCCATTCAATGTATACGTGAGAAGCGGGATCTTGAGGTCGATTCTGTACTTTACCGGCAGCCAGAGCAGCGATGAAAGAATGGAAGTAAGATGGTCAAACCATTTAGATTTGGTTAAAACCTGGGCTGCCGAGTTTTTAAAATACATATTGTAATGTATTTTACTGGTAGGAACCTCCCGGTTACACCAGCCCACAATAGATTATTGTGTCCATCGTGCAGGGAGGGGCTGGGTGGGGAGGGTGGGGTTGGGAGGGGAGGGGTGGGTGGGGAGGGTGGGGAGGGGCTGGGTGGGGAGGGTGGGGCTGGGTGGGAGGTGGGGCTGGGTGGGGAGGGGCTGGTCACCCCGTGGTGCCCTTATAAAACTCAACGTTTAACCTACTCACACCGGCTTGTGCCTGCCCTCACAGTTGGCCATATTTGCGGAATACACCACGCCGCCGTTGACCCTGGCCATTGACCGAGCAACCCAACGTTCCTACCAGCTCCCTCCGCAGGAATGTGTTAAAACACTTTTAGAAACGCCAGCAAAGCGAGGCATTAGAGGTATCGAAACGAAGGCATGCACCAGCCTCTCGCCGTTAGGAAGAGAGACAGCGTCAGTCTCAGGTCGAGCCGTTCCGTAAAATGAAATAACGAGATGTTGGTGACATTACGCACGCAGACTTCAAAGGTCAAACCGAGGTCGACGGTACCACCCAGCATTCTGACCTCAGACTTACTTACCGACCCCTCCTCGCTCCCTGTGGAGCACTAGGTCGCAACAAGCCCACGCGATGCCGGACGGTCTTTAGCAGCTTTCTCTACGAGACTTCTGACCAAATGACAGTCTCACGTGTGGCCATTCGAAAACCATCCAATTGATGCCCCTTGATGTGGAGAGCCAAACAACATCATCTCTGTCTTGTCGCAACCGTACTTAAGAAAGTTGAGGCGCATTCACGATTTGACCTTAGCAAGATGACGTTGACTTCTCCCGACATGTAAGCAAACTTCTTGGTTCTTTCGGTAAAGTCACGTAGAAGGGAAGTAATAAAATAATAAAAATAAAACATAATAAAACAATTCTCACGACGTTTCGGCCACAACGCAAGCAGCCGTCCTCAGGTGAAAACCAGGTCCGTCGAGGCGCCTCGACGGACCTGGTTTTCACCTGAGGACGGCTGCTTGCGTTGTGGCCGAAACGTCGTGAGAATTGTTTTATTATGTTTTATTTTTATTATTTTATTACTTCCCTTCTACGTGACTTTACCGAAAGAACCAAGAAGATGAATCCCTGCAGTCACGAAAGCTTTAAATCGAAATGTAAGCAAACACCGTCAACATGTCGGATGGCTGACGCACAGGCGAACCGCCCTTAACAGACGATTACCGAGCACCCTGCAGTGACGCAAGAATGAGGCCTACTGAAGGAGATGCCGATATCATTTCTTCCGAGGGCCGTTCCTTGCCTGTGATGGAATTCTCCACGGCCTACTTGCTGTACCTGCCACCTAGCAAGCGAGACTCACATCCAGGGCTTGAACCCAGGTGCAGTACGCGGCGGTTTTAGATCAAGAGTCTCCGACACGGCCATTATGAACTGGGTGAGATCTAGACCGAGGCTGAGGATCTAGGAGTTGACCACAGGTAGTAGCTGTACTGGCTTTGAGCGTATCCGACATGGCCATTATGAACCGGGTGAGATCTAGACCGAGCCTGAGGATCTAGGAGTTGACCACAGGTAGTAGCTGTACTGGCTTTGAGCGTATCCGACATGGCCATTATGAACCGGGTGAGATCTAGACCGAGCCTGAGGATCTAGGAGTTGACCACAGGTAGTAGCTGTGCTGGCTTTGAGCGTATCTGACACGGCCATTATGAACTGGGTGAGATCTAGACTGAGGCTGAGGATCTAGGAGTTGACCACAGTAGCTGTGCTGGCTTTGAGCCAGAGGTCGCAAACGGGTTTTGATTCCTTACCCGTACCCGGCCGCACCAGGGTCGCAAACGGGTACCCGTACCCTACCCGATACCCGGCTACCCGTACCCGGCCGGGTACGGGTAGGGTACGGGTACGGGTATCCGATTGCGTCCTCTGGGATGAAGCCATGTTGCAGGCGCGGGTGGGTTGATTCTAGGAACTTGAATTGTGAGAAGAGACAAGACGTTGGGAAATGAGTGACAAACGGTTACTCACCAGTGACTGACGGCCTACCCGTACCCGTACCCGGCCGCACCAGGGTCTCAAACGGCTACCCGTACCCGGCCGGGTACAGGTAGCCGGGTATCGGGTAGGGTACGGGTATCGGGTACCCGATTGCGACCTCTGCTTTGAGCGTATCCGACACGGCCATTATGAACCCCGCCCTGTCCGGCTACCTTGCCGCGCTTGATGCTGTCCTCGGAGCGGTCTGGAGAGCTCTCGCTGGAGGAGATCTTCACCTTCTCCTTGCTCTCCTTCGAGTCGTTGTCCTTGATGATGTCATACTGGCGGCAGAAGTGGGCGATGACAGCTGGGGGAGGTGGGGGGGGCAGAGGGGGGACAGTGGTGATGATTGTGGTGGTGGTGGTGGTGGTGGTGATGATTGTGGTGGTGGTGGTGGTGATAGTGTGGAGAGCGGAAGTGCAACGGTTAACGACCCGAGTTTGATTCCCGCTCACGGCCAACATCGGTGACAGTTATCTGAGCGAGTTCTGGGCCTCCCCTAGGTCGAGTCAGCCTCAAATGAGTACCTCGTGTGGCGTGTAAACATCGCCACTAGGGAGACAAAGGCGTCCGGGCGTGGTGTTGGCTACCCACCCCCTCGTGTGCCGTGTCAGCCTTCTTAGGTGCTCGCTATACTGGGGGGGTCTTTGTATTTAGTGATGATAGCGTTGGTAAATCTGGCCTGACTAGCACCGCCAGGTGAGTGTGGCCATTCACTTGGCAGCACGGCCACTCATCTGGCTAACCATCCACTCACCTGGCGAATCATCCACTCACCTGGCGAACCATCCACTCACCTGGCAAACCATCCACTCACCTGGCGAACCATCCACTCACCTGGCGGTCCACCCACTCACCTGGCGGTCCACCCACTCACCTGGCGGTCCAGCCACTCACCTGGCGGTCCACCCACTCACCTGGCGGTCCAGCCACTCACCTGGCGGTCCACCCACTCACCTGGCGGTCCAGCCACTCACCTGGTGAACTAGCCACTCACCTGGCCAACCACCCACTCATCTGGAGAACCAGCCACTCACCTGGCGGTCCACCCACTCACCTGGCGGTCCAGCCACTCACCTGGTGGTCCACCCACTCACCTGGCGAACCATCCATTCACCTGGCGGTCCACCCACTCACCTGGAGAACCATCCACTCACCTGCCCACATGACGAGCACCAGGACGATGATGATCATTTCTCCCGTCATGAGTTCCCGGTTGTCGAGAGCGTTCATCTGGACGTCCGACGCCCCTGGGAGGGAACACGCGGCGACGGAGAAGTAACCGTTGATGCACAGCCTCAGAAGGTCAAAGGTCAGCAACAAACAGCACCATTAAAATTCAGAATAGATTTTTTTCTTTCTATTTATTAACGTGTCTATTTTACCGACATTGCATCCTGGGTAACTCATGATACACCTCACCAGCTATGTATTGATTACTGAGTCGGCCTCGGGAATGCCCAGACGAAGTTCAGAGAGACACGCAGACACAGGCCTACACACACACACACAAATATTTCTGGATGACTTAACAGAGACACAGACAGGCAGGCACACACAGAGACAGGCGGACAGAAATAAGCAGACACAGACCACAGGCACAGACAGAGACACACAAGAGACACACACAAGAGACACACAAGAGACACACAAGAGACACACAAGAGACACACAAATACCATCCCCCACACTCGTGGAGAGAGAGCATCATCAGCGCTGCTTGCAGAGAACCCCAGCACTTAGCCAAATTACATGCAGCAGCAGTAGCAACAGTCGCAGCAGCAGCAGCATCACCTTTTTCGTTTCCAATTTGTACATCATCGGGTACAAAGACGCGAGACGATAGGCCCGTGTTCATCGAGCATGGCCTTGCACCTGTCTCGCAAGTGAGCCGGGCCGGCTCAAAGCCAATGCGCTTGCATACCGCAGCCAGGCCCCTCCCCCAGCCGGCACTCCGACACGACACGAGCCGGAGCCGCGAGCCGGAGTCTGAGCCAGAGGTCGCAAACGGGTTTTGATTCCTTACCCGTACCCGTACCCGGCCGCACCAGGGTCGCAAACGGGTACCCGATACCCGGCTACCCGTACCCGGCCGGGTATCGGGTAGGGTACGGGTATCGGGTACCCGATTGCGACCTCTGGGATGAAGCCATGTTGCAGGCGCGGGTGGGTTGATTCTAGGAACTTGAATTGTGAGAAGAGACAAGACGTTGGGAAATGAGTGACAAACGGTGACTCACCAGGGACTCACGCTCTACCCGTACCCGGCCGCACCAGGGTCGCAAACGGCTACCCGTACCCGGCCGGATACGGGTAGCCGGGTATCGGGTAGGGTACGGGTACCGAGTTTTCGCTTGCCACCAATGATCGCGACAACCGCCGTTCGCCAGGATGTGGGTGACGTTGCCGCCAAGTGGCGGGGGGTGACATCCACCACGGTGGTCGTGCCAGGCTAGGTGCACCTCGAGGCCAGACAAAGTGTCGAAGGCTCTCTGCGGGCAGGAGGTCACGGGACAGATCCGGGTGTTATGGGTTGACCGACTGGACGAACAAAGGTCCCCCGTATAGCCTTAGCATACTTTCGGGGCAAGTGCTGAGAGCGAGTATCACCTATAAAGCCGCCACGGCACACGAGGGGTGGGTAGCCAGCACCACGCTTGGCCATCTTTGTCTCCCCAGTGGCGATGCTTACACACCGCACTGGGCACTAATTTGAGGCCGAGTTGACCTAGGGGACGCCCAGAACCCGTTCAGATAATCGTCACTGGTGTTGGTCGTGAGCGGGAATCAAACTTGGGGCCGCCGGGATTCATAGCGCAGCGCGCTAACCGCTACACCACCGCTCCCCGCACAAAGATCCCCCGTATAGCCTTACCAGTGCCTCCAACTCGCTCCCCACACACACTCGCACACACTCGCATGCATTTCGTTAAGTGTTCTCATTCCATTAACATTGGGAGTGATTAATTTAGCTAGCGCTGCATGTGACGGAAAAGAGCATTGCCCGAGTAAAAAGCAGCTCTTAGTGAATCACTCGGGAGGGGAGGTGATGTGTGGGACGAGTGGTGTGCAGCCTGCAGGTAGTACTAATGGGTGTCCCTTGGATAATCGGGCATCTGGCAGAAGGAAGGAGGCGATGGCGAGGTGCGTTGGCCATCGACGGAATTGACTGTGACGGAATCTTCATCTCATATGTGATGCTCGTGTTGAGACACTGAAAAAATAAACTTTGAGATCCCGGGATCTAGCACTGAGGTGGGTCTCAAGATGTTGAGATATTAGAGACTCTGGTCCCGAGATTCAGTCTTAGATCAAGATACCGATCCTGAGACCAGGTCTCAGCTCATGATACTGATCCTGAGACCCGATCTCAGTGCAAGACCCTAATCCTGAGATCCGGTCTCAGCTCAAAGACAGATTCGGAAACACAGTCTTAAGATACTGATCCTGAGACCAGGCCTCAGCTCATGATACTGATCCTAAGACCTAATCTCAGCGCAAGACACTAATCCTGAGATCCGGTCTCAGCTAAAAGACAAATTCGGAAACACAGTCCGAAGATACTGATCCTGAGACCAGGTCTCAGCTCATGACACTGATCCTAAGACCCGATCTCCGCGCAAGACCCTAATCCTGAGATCCGGTCTCAGCTCAAAGACAGATTCGGAAACACAGTCTTAAGATACTGATCCTGAGACCAGGTCTCAGCTCATGATACTGATCCTAAGACCTAATCTCAGCGCAAGACACTAATCCTGAGATCCGGTCTCAGCTAAAAGACAAATTCGGAAACACAGTCCGAAGACACTGATCCTGAGACCAGGTCTCAGCTCATGACACTGATCCTAAGACCCGATCTCCGCGCAAGACACTAATCCTGAGATCCGGTCTCAGCTAAAAGACAGATTCGGAAACACAATCTTAAGATACCGATCCTGAGACCAGGTCTCAGCTGATGACACTGATCCTAAGACCCGATCTCAGCGCAAGACACTAATCCTGAGATCCGGTCTCAACTAAAAGACAGATTCGGAAACACAGTCTTAAGATGCCGATCCTAAGACCAGGTCTCAGCTGATGACACTGATCCTGAGACCCGATCTCAGTGCAAGATATTAATCCTTAGATCCGGTCTCAGCTAGAAGACAGATTCGGAAACACAGTCCTAAGATACCGATCCTGAGACCAGGTCTCAGCGCAAAACACTAATCTTGAGATCCGGTCTCAGCTCAAAGACAAATTCGGAAACACAGTCCTAAGATACCGATCCTGAGACCAGGTCTCAGCGCAAAACACTAATCTTGAGATCCGGTCTCAGCTCAAAGACAAATTCGGAAACACAGTCCTAAGATACCGATCCTGAGACCAGGTCTCAGCGCAAAACACTAATCTTGAGATCCGGTCTCAGCTCAAAGACAAATTCGGAAACACAGTCCTAAGATACCGATCCTGAGACCAGGTCTCAGCGCAAAACACTAATCTTGAGATCCGGTCTCAGCTCAAAGACAAATTCGGAAACACAGTCCTAAGATACCGATCCTGAGACCAGGTCTCAGCGCAAAACACTAATCTTGAGATCCGGTCTCAGCTCAAAGACAAATTCGGAAACACAGTCCTAAGATACCGATCCTGAGACCAGGTCTCAGCGCAAAACACTAATCTTGAGATCCGGTCTCAGCTCAAAGACAAATTCGGAAACACAGTCCTAAGATACCGATCCTGAGACCAGGTCTCAGCGCAAAACACTAATCTTGAGATCCGGTCTCAGCTCAAAGACAAATTCGGAAACACAGTCCTAAGATACCGATCCTGAGACCAGGTCTCAGCTCATGATACTGATCCTAAGACCCGATCTCAGCGCAAGACACTAATTCTGAGATCCGGTCTCAGCTAGAAGACAAATTCGGAAACACAGTCTTAAGATACTGGTCCTGAGACCAGGTCTCAGCTCATAACACTGATCCCAAGACCCGATCTCAGCGCAAGACACTAATCCTGAGATCCGGTCTCAGCTAAAAGACAAATTTGGAAACACAGTCTTAAGACGCCGATTCTGATTGATCGAAACCACCGCATCTTCCCTAGCCAAATCACCATTATGACATTTCAAGCGGGGGGGGGGGGGAGGAGGGTGGTTTCCACCCCACGATGATGAATTAGGGCCCGCGTTTGATCGATGGAACACACGACGCCATAAAAGCTGCCACCATAAATTATCACGAGGAAATATTGATGCAAAGCAATAAGCTAAAGTGCAGCGCTGTTTATGAATCTACACACACACATTGTACATTCTGTCACCCTCGTCGCTCCAGCACGGTGCCAATTCGTAGAAGCGGCTTCGACGCTGACCCACATTTACGATAACACATCATCGCCGTGACTTACAGCCGCCATCGGGGGGGGAGGGTGGGGGCACGGTTCACAAATTACGAGGTGGAACGTAAACAACAAACGACGAGAGAGAGCGAGAGAGGGCAAGAGAGAGAGCGCCGTAGACAAACAACAACAATAACTGTGGCAGTGATGAGCGACAAACTTCGCAGCGGGAATTTGGCGGCCAACGTGGGAGAGTCTAGATTTGAAGCTTTCGTGACTGCAAGGATTCATATTCTTAGTTTTTACGGTAAAGTCACGTAGGTAAAAAATTAAAATTAATAAAAGTTAAATAAAAATAAAATAAAAATCACGACGTTTCGGAGGCAACACAAGCTTCCGTCTTCAGCACGATAGCTGTATCAAGTGTATCAAGTGGTACAGCTGTCGTGGCTGTGACGGTTCCACCTGAAGACGGAAGCTTGTGTTGCCTCTGAAACGTCGTGATTTTTATTTTATTTTTATTTTACTTTTATTAATTTAAATTTTTTACCTACGTGACTTTACCGAAAAAAATCTAAGAATGTGAGCAGAGTCGGTTTAAAACGCCTTCGACTTTGGGGGCAATCTTCTGTTTTTGTTTGCGCGACAAACTTGACCATTTGGCTGTGTCGGGTGGTGGTGGGTTTCACGACACATTTATATTTACACGATCGAATTGCCCCTCCCCCCCCCCCGCAAAATAATAACCCCCCGTTGTTGTGGATAACACGAGGAGATAATTGGTTTTTTACTCTTATATCTGGCAACAAAACTGACACTTTTTTTACGAGGAGTCATGTTTGCATTGACCACAATACCTGCGGTCGGAATGCAAGCCAAAAAAACGGGAAAATGTCAAAACTGGGTGGTTTTTAACTTTTGCCGACAAAACTGGATCCCAAATGTCAAAACTGGGTGCACCCTGGGTGGCCAAAAACTTGAGTTTGGACACTCAGGGTGCACCCAGTTTTGACATTTGTCAAATACACTTGATAATTGTATACTAGCACAGTGTGCCAGCACCCCATTCATCCAAACACTTGGTATTTGTATACTGGCACACTGTGCCAGCACCCCATTCATCTAAACACTTGGTATTAGTATGCTGGCACAGTGTGCCAGCACCCCAACGACCAACATTTCAAGCTACGGCTCGGACTCGGAAGTGAGCTCGGGGCGGGCTTGCGACCAGGCGGGCGCACTGCCACCTTGCGTGATGACCTAGACTAGTGACTCGCGTCAATACCAAACTTTTGGATTGTTGGTTGATGCTACGCGCTACTGTACACCCTTAAATTTGCCATGCATTCGACCATAGCCCGCCAAACGACCAAGCACAGAGACAAAGGCGACGTCCTTGGGAGATGGACCAGCCTGCTTGACGCTCCTGACCATGGTCCCAATGGTGCGGAACAAACCAACGAATGCGCATCTCGTTGATTGGTCAATCCTTTGGCCCACCGTTACGGTGATTGGCGGAAATATTGTGTGAAAAATCAAATTGCTGGCAATGAAAATAGACATATTGTCTCGTGAAAATTTGAAAGTAGACGTAGAAACGTGATTTTTCACAAGCATTTTTCACGAAACAGGTGGAGAAGCGGCTCACATTCGAATGGCAACCCTCCACCCCAAGAAGACTTTTACCACGCGCCGCGAGGCCATCCACGGTATCTAAGACTTTGCTTTGCAACAAGGTAAGCGCGCGGTCCTTGACCTCAAGCGAAGCGGCGGATGGCACGTTGCCATCGTCTGCTCTAGTTCAACACCTTGTTCCTTCAAGGTGAAGCTGACGAAGCTCACGGGGAACGACGCGGCTTCCGCGTCTCGGCGCTGTGCACGGATCACCACGGCTGCACGGGCACTACCAAGATCACGCAGCGCCAAGTGGAGGCGAACACGACAGCCCGTTCGGCCTTTCACGCCAACCCCCGTACCTCCGCACCGACTGTCATTGCCCAGGTCGCCGACGTTGCTCGCGTCATTGTCCCGACCCGGATGATGTACCGCGCCAAGGACACGTGCATCGCGGCGAACGAGAGTGCGGCCCATGCAGGCTTCGAGTTCATCAACTCGCTGGTGGAGACGTTCGGCAAGCTCAACGCGACGACCTGCAGTGTGCGAGAAGACGCGGGCATCTTCTGGGGTGCGTTCATCTGCAACCCGATCGCACGCTCGTTGCAGCCAAGTCTTCAACGCGTCGTCGGCATCGACGGGTCGCACATGAAGGCGCGCGCCTACAACGGAACCATGCTCGTCCTCGTTGGGCGCGACGGCAACAACCGCAACGTCCTTCTCGCCGTGGCGCTGGTGCCGTCCGAGACGGCAGCGGCCTACGACTGGTTTCTCAACTGCTGCACGACCAACGACATCGAGATCGACGGCACGCCGGTCTTCTGCGATCGTGGCACGGGCATCCTAGCCTCCGACTGGAAGGACCTCATGCTCATCCACTGCACGCGGCATTTGATCTGCAACGGCGTGGACAACATCGGCTCCGCGTTCACGCCCGACCTCCAAGGCATCATCTACGATGCCCAAGGGTGCGCCTCCGAGGCCGCGTTCCGCAGCTCCTTGGGCTGCTTGGGCGTAGCTCTGCCTGCGGCGGCCACGTACTACAACAAGATCGACCCCCACACGTGGGCGCTCTACCCGCACCTGCACACGACGCCATTGTACGGCTGGCGCACGACGAACTTTGTGGAGTCCACGAACAGCGAGGCCCTGCCGGCTCGCGAGATGGACCCCTTCCACTTCCTCATTGCCCACTGCAGCGACGCCGAGAAGTGGGCCGCTCAAGGGCGTGTCATTACGCCGTACGCTCAAGGACTCATCGACGCTCAGCAGGCGTTGGCCCCGAGGTACAAGGTCTACGAGAGTACCTCGACGCGTGCATACGTCAAGGATCCAGACGCCTACGCCTCTGCCAAGCGCCGAGTCGATCTCAGCTCTCGGTCGTGCACGTGCGGGTACATGAAGCAGATGGGCTTGCCGTGTCGGCACTACATTCGTGCCCTCATGGCGTTTGGGCGGATGCCTGAGCTCTACGACGCATGTGCGGTGTGTTACCAAGTCTCTGCCATCAACACGACATGGACCTCGGTTGCCGGTATCGAGCTGCCCATTGCCGAGGAGCTGCAACGCGACAACACCATGATGCCACCTCCTCGCCAGAAGAAGGCTGGCCGCCCGAAGAAGCGTCGGATTCGCAACCGTGGCGAAGGTGGCCCATTGGGCCTCACGCGGTGCTCCTTCTGTCGCGCCAAGGGCCACAACAAGCGCTCTTGCCCGTCGAAGTAGTTATATATATGTAACAAACATGTTTTGTTCTAAGTGTGTAGCACCATACTTCTCAACGCAAACACTATCTACCGTTGTTCTACTGTAGTAGGTGTAGCATGCAAGCTGGCACACTGTACCAGTATACAAATGGCAAGTTTGTGTATGTTCGCGAGCTGAAAGTGTTACTGTAGTTGCAAGCTGGCACACTGTGCCAGTATACATATGGCAAGTAAGTGTTACTGTAGTAGCGAGCTGGCACACTGTGCCAGTATACAAACGGCAAGTAAGCGAGCTGGCACACTGTGCCAGTATGCAAACGGGAAGTTTGTGGTGCAAGGTATGGAACATGAGCCACGAGAAACATCATTTGGAACGCTCTAAATCTGTGGCGACATATGAATGAATAACGCAAGGACCTAAACGTGTACAAAATGATACATTAAATCGTACACCTTCTTCACCCAGTTTTGACATTTGTCCACATTGAACATCACCCAGTTTTGTCATATCAAAAAGCACCACCCTGTTTTGCCTGTCGTTTTCCAAGACCACCCAGTTTTGACATTTGGGATCCAGTTTTGTCGGCAAAAGTTAAAAACCACCCAGTTTTGACATTTTCCCCAAAAAAAACACAACTCTGATAATGTATGCACTGTCCTTGAAATTGATTAGTCCACACCCGAGACAGCTTTTCTTAGAGCTTAGTCTCACATGGTGTTGGTCCAGATGACGCCAAAAGGCGCACAACTCAAAGAAAATACACCATCAGAGTATGAGAGCTCGGGGTAAGAATTTACACCATTGGAACCTCTTTTGCTAGTAGCAAAATATGATAATTGTTTTTTACCAATTTTATCTGGCAACAAAACTGACACGAGGAGAGCCGGGGGTTACTGTACGATGGTAGCCGGAGAGTTTAACACCTCAGCGGTAGAGCGAATGGTGAATTGAGTCCTCAGCTCATCATCCTTCCCTCCCGGGGGGGTCGATAAAATTAGTACCACTTTGTGATACTGCTCTGGTGGCTCAGCAGTAAGAGGAAGCGTCTCGCAGCAATCACTAAGGTGTGGGTGTTGACTCAGCTCATCATCCCTCCGGGGGGGGGGTTGGTAAAACGAGTACCACTCTGCAGGGGAATTCTAAGGCGGTTGTGCTATTGTTATCCTCGCCCCCGACATAGGAATGTGGAATTTACACCACTGGCTCAGGATGGCTGTGAACAGGATGAGCACCAATGCCTCAATGCTCCTTCGAACAGAAAATGTGTTTGTTTTTTACTATCAGCACTGGGAAAACAAAGGCGGCCGGGCGTGGGGTTAATTGTTACACGTAAACACAACTTGCCACAACGGAGGAGGGGGGGGTCATCGTCTCTGTCCGCGAAAAATAAATCGCTCGCCAAATTTTATCAACAGAACGGCCATGAGATCTGTCGGCTGGCTCACGCTCAGGACAATCTCGGTGTAGTTCCTTGTGATGAGAGAGCGAAGCGAACAGTTGGAGCGATGAGCGAGAGGGTGAGAGAGTGAGCGAGTGATTGAGCGAGCGTGGGGGAGAATGAAGGTGCCTGTATGACCCCCCCCTGCCCGCCCCACCACTGGGATTCCGGACACAGGGACTCATCGTGACGGCAATTCGTCTCCGGATTAACACATTTCCATCCTGCACAGCACACACTTTACTCGTGTGCTCACTCGCTCACTCACTCGCTCACTTACTCACTCACTCGTGTACTCACTCACTCGCTCATTCACTCACTCGTTGGCTCACTCGCTCACTCACTCATTTGCTCACTCACTCGCTCACTCACTCACTCACTCGTGTGCTCACTTGCTCACTCACTCGCTCGCTCACTCATTCACTCATTCACTCGTGTGCTCACTCACTCACTCGTGTGCTCACTCACTCACTCGTGTGCTCACTCACTCACTCGGTCACTCACTCACTCGTGTGCTCACTCACGTGCTCGCTCACTCACTCGTGTGCTCACTCACTCACTCGCTACATCGCTTGCACACTCGCTCCCCTGCTCGCTCGTATGCGATGACCAAATTACTCAGTGAGTCCCACACTCACTCTGATGGCCACTCACTTGCCCTCCCACCTCATCCGCTCGCCCCAGCGACACACTCACTAACACATATGAGGACAAAGACCAAGATCCCCCGTGTAGCCTTATCTTTGTTGATGAAAAGTGCCGTTAGCGAGCACCGATTAAGGCCGGCATGACACGCGAGAGGGTGACGGTCAGAATTGTACCCGTCCGCCTTCGTCTCCCCAATGATGATGTTTACACACCGCTACACCGGGCACTCATTTCAGGCCGAGTCAACCTAGAGGGTGGACCAGGCCCGGTTCAAATAACCATCACCGATGTTGGTGGCCGCGAGCGGGAATCGAACTCGGATCACAGCTGCACCACCACTCCCCACCAAACAAAGATGCCCCAGCCTAACAGACTGTTGGGGCAGTGCGAGAGCACCTATGAAGGCCGGCACGGCACACGAGGGGNTGGGTGGCCAGCACCACGCCCGGCCGCCTTTGTCTCCCCAGTGGCGATGTTTACACACAGCACCAGGTACTCATTTGAGGCTGAGTCGACCTAGAGGAGGCCCAGGATCGGTTCTGATAATCGTCACTGGTGTTGGCAGTGAGCAGAAATCGAACTCGGGTCGCCGGGTTCATAGCGCAGCGCGCTAACGCTACACCACCGCTCCCCCACACACACGCACACTTAGACACACTTAGACACACACGTCGTATGATATTTTTATGATTCACAACTGGCTTTCCGCTAAAGATAAGACGAGAAGATACACAGATGGAGATAAATGCTGCCTCCTCGCGTCTGGAGTGATGCGGAGATGTTCGGACCGATAGAGACCGTCTGGAATCAAATAAATGATCGGTTTCATACACAGGCACTCAATCAACAACATCTGCAAACAATGCCCACTACCCTTCTTCTTGGTTCTTTCGGTAAAGTCACGTAGAAAGAACCAAGAAGATGAATCCCTGCAGTCACGAAAGCTTTAAATCGAAATGCCCACTACGTATGTACAACCCATATAATGCAACTACACACTACATATATAAAATGGCCAATTTAAAAAGTACGTTCAATATGCAATGAGACCATTCAATGTAATGCACACTGTATATAATACCCACTATAAGTTTATGTATCTCTGTTAAACTTCTTTGTACCGTACATAACCAAATGTGCTAATCGGAGGTGTGTCCAACCTCATCAGTGTTTGTAAGCTAAGCAGGCTTTCGGCCTGGGTAGTGGACTTCACAACCATTATTGGCTCAGGGATATGCATTGTATTGTAATCATGACTACGTTTATTTATCCAAAAAAATCCCCGACTGATATTCTTGGTTCTTTCGGTAAAGTCACATAGAAGGGAAATAATAAAATGATAAAATAAAACAATATTCTCACGACGTTTTGATTGCAACACAAGCAATCATCATCTTGCTGTGGTGTTTTTCACACCTCATGATGATTGCTTGTGTTCCAATCGAAACGTCGTGAGAATTTTATTGTTTTATTTTTATCATTTTATTATTTCCCTTCTACGTGACTTTACCGAAAAAACCAAGAATATGAATCCCTGCAGTCACGAAAGCTTCAAATCGAAATTTAAAATCCCGACTGAGTTTCACGAATCCTCTTTCAGGAGGGCCTTGCCAAGTTTCCGCTGGAATAGGGGCTCAATCTTCTCCTATTCTTTCCTTGCTGATGTAGATGCAGAACAATCAACTACCATTTCACATTCGGGTGCTCAGGCCAGATAATCGTGCCAGGAGCAGTGGAATTGTATCACTCCTTCGTATTTAAATTTCGATTTAAAGCTTTCGTGACTGCAGGGATTCATCTTCTTGGTTCTTTCGGTAAAGTCACGTAGAAGGGAAATGATAAAATAATAATAATAAAACATGATAAAATAATTCTCACGACGTTTCGGCCACAACGCAAGGACTGCTTGCGTTGTGGCCGAATACGTCGTGAAAATTATTTTATTGTTTTATTTTTATTATTTTATTATTTCCCTTCTACGTGACTTTACCGAAAGAACCAAGAAGATCCTTCGTATTTGTGTATCGGGCATTGCATCGTCCTACGCAGGTACGGTCTGTTCTGGATGACCAGAGTCAAACAACGGAGAGTTTTTAAATTTCGATTTGTGCATAGAGGTATCAGCATCTGCCGTATGGAGTGATGATTGCTGCTGCTGCTGCTGCGGCGGCGTGTGTGCGAGCGTGTCATCCCAAGAGAGCAACACGTGCGGTTTCATTTTTCAAAATCTGGAAAATTTGAACCGTGGGCCGGCACACGATGACCATCCGCTGTTGTTGAAAAGCGACCGCCTCCAACTAACCCAGCAGCGTCCCTTGACGAGCCTCCTACAATTTTACGATAAATAAACAAAGATCCCCGGTATAGCCTGAGCAGACTGTAGGGGCAAGTGCTGTTAGCGAGCACCTACGAAGGGTGGACAAAGACAAAGATCCCCCACATAGCCTTAACAGACTGTAGGGGCAAGTGCTGTTAGCGAGCACCTACGAAGGGTGGACAAAGACAAAGATCCACCACATAGCCTTAACAGACTGTAGGGGCAAGTGCTGTTAGCGAGCACCTACGAAGGGTGGACAAAGACAAAGATCCCCCACATAGCCTTAACAGACTGTAGGGGCAAGTGCTGTTAGCGAGCACCTACGAAGGGTGGACAAAGACAAAGATCCCCCACATAGCCTTAACAGACTGTAGGGGCAAGTGCTGTTAGCGAGCACCTACGAAGGGTGGACAAAGACAAAGATCCCCCACATAGCCTTAACAGACTGTAGGGGCAAGTGCTGTTAGCGAGCACCTACGAAGGCCGGCACGGCACGCGAGGGGGTGGGCGGCCAACACCACGCCCGGCCGCCTTTGTCCCCTAGTAGCGATGTTTAAACACTGCAGCAGGTACACATTTGAGGCTGAGTCGACCTAGGGGAGGCCCAGGACCGGTTCAGATAATCGTCACTGGTGTTGGCAGTGAGCGGGAATCGAACTCGGGCCGCCATGCTCCTAGCGCAGCATAACGCTAACCGCTACACCACCGCTCCCCACAGTAAACACACACACACACCCAGCACAGTATTAACCAGGGCGGGCGGGCGGATTCCAACAGCAAACCGACAAAGTGACGATTGCGCCACCGCTGGGCCACGTCAGCTCGGCACCGACGGGCCGGTGGGGGCAACACCCCCCCCCCCCCATCGTCTCCACCCTTCGTCATTGGCACCACCACCACCACTACACACACATCCCAACATTAACCACAACCACCATCACCACACACACATCCCAACATTAACCACAACCACCACCACACACACACATCCCAACATTAACCACAACAACCCCAACCACCACCACACACAAACATCCCAACATTAACAACAACAACTACCACCACACACACACATCCCAACATTAACCACAACAACAACCACCACCTCGCACGAACCATCCCAACAATAACAACAACAACAACACACCACTAGCACCACCACCACGAACACTACCACCATCACCACCTCTCACACACATCCCAACATTAACAATAACCACCACCACCACCACCACACACACACATCCCAACATTAACCACAACAACCACCACCACCACACACACACACACATCCCAACATTAACCACAACCACCACCACCACACACACATCCCAACATCAACAACAACCACCACCACCACCACCTCCCACATGCCCCGGTCACCCACCTCCTCCGTGCGCCGAAAGCGACGTCGCCACAGACAGCGACGACGACGACGGTGACGATGATGAAGATCGTGACGATGACGAGTTGTTGTTGTTGTTGCTGTCTCGCTGTTCGTCGCTGTCCCCCTCCGGGGGGGTGCTGAAGCGCAGGCCGGGGCTGGGCTCGCTGGCCGCCCCCCGCGGCCCAGCGCCTGCACGGCCACCACGTAGTCACTGGCGCCCTCGAGGCCCCACAGGAGGCACGAGCGCGCAGTCGTGTTCACCTCGGTGATGAAGCGCTGGCGCGCACCCGGGCGCTTCTGCGGGGGTCACGCGGTGAGACGGTGACACGTGACACGGTGACATGGTGAGACAGTGACATGGCAAGGTGACACGGTGAGACGAAGTGACAGGGCGAGAGCCAGGTGCAGGATGAAGCGCTGGCACACACCCGGGCTGCTTCTGTAGGTCACTCAGTGACACGGCCACACGGTGACACAGTGACACGGTGACATGGCATGGTGACACGGTGACACGGTGAGACAGTGACATGGCAAGGTGACACGGTGACACGGTGAGACAATGACATGGCACAGTGACACGGTGACATGGTGACACACACAGCGCGCATCGTAGTCGGGCCGACATCGCTGCTGCTGCTGCTGCTGCCGCCGTGTGTGTGTGTGACCCGAACCGAATAATTCGCAGGCAATTTTTTTTTTACCCTTCAAAACACGTGGGCCCCTGACGCCTGCACACAAATGGGCCTCCTCTTTGCGAATCACGTCACGGGATCTTTGCCGTGCACAGTGAGCGAAGTAGAGCGCACGCGACAGTCGCATTTTCACGATTGATGCACGCGCGCTATTAAATTGGGGCGGCCCACTGGATTCGAACTGTAACCCCCCACGACCGCTGGTCCGCATTACCACCCTAGTGTAACGAGAACGTCAACAAATTGTAACGCTGCGGGACCACAGCCGAGGAGCGGTGGAGGCGGCAGAGCCAAATCCCGCCTCTCCACAAAGCTCTGTGATCCCCTACATATGAAGGTGTTACGACTGAGTGTTTACGTGTGGGAAGAAACGAGCAAGGGGGCAACACGCGATCCCGTGCAGACGGAACAGGCGGAGTCCACGGTTTCTGCTGTACCGCCCCCGCCCTCGCATCGGAGCGCTTCACGACAACATTGGCGCGTGTGTGTGTAGTTTGTGTGTGTGGTGTGTGTGTGTGTGGTGTGTGTGTGTGTGGTGTGTGTGTGTGTGGTGTGTGGTGTGTGTGTGTGTGAGGTTTGTGTGTGTGTGCGTGTGTGGTGTGTGTGGTGTGCGTGTGTGTGCGCGTGTGTGTGTGTGGTGTGTGTGTGTGTGGTGTGTGTGTGGTGTGTGTGTGTATGGTGTGTGTGTATGTGTGTGTGTGGTGTGTGTGTGGTGTGTGTGTGNTGTGTGTGGTGTGTGTGGTGTGTGTGGTGTGTGTGTGTGTNGTGTGTGTGGTGGTGTGTGTGGTATGTGTGTGTGGTGTGTGTGGTGTGTGTGTTGTGTGTGTGTGGTGTGTGTGTGGGTGTGTGTGTGTGTGGTGTGTGTGTGTGGTGTGTGTGTGTGTGTGTGTGGGGTGTGTGGTGTGTGTGTGTGNTGTGTGTGTGTGTGTGTGTGGTGTGTGTGTGNTGTGTGTGTGGTGTGTGTGTGTGTGGTGTGTGTGTGTGGTGTTGTGTGTGTGCGTGTGTGTGTGCGTGTGGAGCGGTAGTGTAGCAGTCGGCACGCTGCACTAAGCAGTCCTGGGGCTCCCCTAGGTCGACTCAGCTTCAAATGAACACCTGGCGCGGTGTGTAAACATCGCCACTGCCAGTACGCAGTGCCGGTCACCCGCCCCCCTTCGTGTGCAGTGCCGGCCTCAATAGGTGCTCGCTATCAGCGCTTGCCCCGGCAGTCTGTTGAGGCTATACGGAGGGATCTTTGTCTTTGTCTATGCGTGCGTGAACCACCAACCCCCGCTCCGTGAACCCGCTGGCGACGTGACGATGCCCACCTGCTGCGAGATGGCGTAACCGATGACGGAGTCTCCGTCCGCGACGTCCCAGGACACGATCACGGAGGAGGCACGCACGGCGCTCACCGACACGTTCACCGGCGGTGGGGGCCGGTCTGGGCGGAGAGGGGGGAGAGGGGAGAGCACAGGGACGTGGAGTGCGGTTTGTTGCTGGCCGCTTGACGTTGTGTGGACCATGGGAACCTGTGTAAAACAATTACGTTCTCGGATTTTGGATGGACATCGAACAAAGCGTCAATTTCAGATAGACGGCCGTCTGGAACGCTCTCTTCCTTCAGTTCACCCCGTTAAATCGCTCTTCTAGCGCTGCCGTGTTCCAGTGATTATCACTCGTTGATTCCTCTACGCGTTGTCGAGCACTCGGTCTGTACGGGACACCGTTTAGTCAACCGCCGCACTGCAGGTCACAACAATTCACTTTGCCAAACTCACTCACTCACTCACCCACCCACTCACTCACCAACTCACCCACCCACTCACTCACCCACTCACTCACTCACCCACTCACCCACTCACTCATTCACCCACCCACCCACTCACCCACTCACTCACTCACTCACCCACTCACCCACTCACCCACCCACTCACTCACTCAAACCACCCACCCACTCACTCACTCGAACCACCCACCCACTCACCCACCCACTAACCCACTCACTCACTCACCCACTCACTCACCCACCCACCCACCCACTCACTCAAACCACCCACCCACTCACTCACCCACCCACTCACCCACCCACCAACTCACTCACTCGCTCACCCACTCACCCACCCACTCATCACACTGCAGGCCACCTCACTTATCCCTGCTCCTTGCCTTCCCACCCCTCCCACCCCACCCAACCCCACCCTCCCCACCCAGCCCCTGGGTGGGGAGGGTGGGGAGGGGCTGGAATGTGTCTATTCATATAAAATGTACTTCTTCCTTTACAAATCCCGAAACGAATTTCGACAACAAAACAGAATCGATTAATATTCATAGATTACAAACCTGTAATCTTGCATCAATGTGCAATGGTAGTCAGCTTGAAAGTTTGTTAAAGTGGATTAAACAACCCGACGTGATTTCAGAAATCCAGAAAAATCTGAAGTGAAATTCCAGAGTCCAGGATCAGAATATTTATTGAGACCGGAGGAGAAATCCGATGAGCTATGAAGCTCCATTTCACGGATGTCCAGTAGGAGCAAAGACCATTGAGCTCTGAATGTCTTCATATTATAATAATGTCGAGTTGTGTGTACACTGAATTGCTCTCCACTCTGCATCCGGTGTGCCAAAGTAAAAGCTACATTTGGGCCAGAGGTCGCAACCGGGTACCCGATACCCGTACCCTACCCGATACCCGGCTACCCGTACCCGGCCGCGTATGGGTAGCCGTTTGCGACCCTGGTGCGGCCGGGTACGGGTAGGCCGTGAGTCACTGGTGAGTCACCGTTTGTCACTCATTTCCCAACGTCTTGTCTCTTCTCACAATTCAAGTTTCTAGAATCAACCCACCCGCGCCTGCAACATGGCTTCATCCCAGAGGTCGCAATCAGGTACCCGATACCCGTACCCTACCCGTACCCAGCCGGGCACGGGTAGGGTACGGGTACGGCCGGGTACGGGTACGAGTACCCGTTTGCGACCCTGGTGCGGCCGGATACGGGAACGGGTAAGGAATCAAAACCAGTTTGCGACCTCTGATTTGGGCCCTATTGTTCACGTGGCGAAGCTTTCTAATTGGCTGTGTCGGACGGTGGCGGGTTTAAGACGCGTTTATATTTACACGATCTAACCCACAAACCTTGATTATAAATATGCTCTTCTTGGTTCTTTCGGTAAAGTCACGTAGAAGGGAAATAATAAAATAATAATAAATAAAACATTATACAATTCTCACGACGTTTTGATTGCAACACAAGCAATCATCATCTTGCTGTGGTTGTTTTCACACGTGATGATGATTGCTTGTGTTGCGATCGAAACGTCGTGAGAATGTTATTGTTTTATTTTTATCATTTTATTATTTCCCTTCTACGTGACTTTACCGAAAGAACCAAGAAGATGAATCCCTGCAGTCACGAAAGCTTTTAATCGAAATATAAATAAGCTCTTTTTATTCTATGGTTCGTTCGGTAAAGTCACGTAGATAGAAAAAATACAATAAAATAATAAAAAAACGTGAATACAAATATCACGACGCTTCGATCGCAACACAACGTCGTGATCATTTTCATTCACTTTATTTTTCATTATTTTATTGTTATTTTTTCTATCTACGCGACTTTACCGAAAGAACATTGGAATATGAATCCCTGCAGTCACGAAAGTTTGAAGTCAAAATATAAGCTCCTTTGTAAGGGCGACTCGGCCGGCAGACAACATCAAAGCATTCCACACAAATGACAGATGTCTGTTAAAAAAATACGGCAAAGTAGTAGCCCTCGTGTATAGTACGAATGGAAGAAAGAAAAAAACACACATTGATTCTTACAAACCTGTGATGTGATGCCTGAACCACGAGATTAAGAATCGATGTTAACAGAGGAGGGCACGTGGCTTACAGATCAGAGCACTGAGCTTGAGCCACTGAAAGACGGCGATTTAAAGCGGGTCCTCCTCAAGTCGACTAATTTGATGGGCTCAGCATGGTCCACCAGTGACTCACTCACGCAGAGGCCCATAGACTCACGCAGAGACCCATAGACTTACGCAGAGACCCACAGACTTACGTAGAGACCCATAGACTCAAAGAGACCCAGACCCATAGACTCACGCAGAGACCCACAGACTCACGCAGATAACCATATGCTCACGCAGAGGCCCATAGACTCACGCAGAGACCCACAGACTCACGCTGAAAACCATAGGCTCACGCAGAGACCCATAGACTCATGTAGAGACCCATATGCTCACGTAGAGACCCAAAGACTCACGTAGAGACCCATAGACTCACGCAGAGACCCACAGACTCACGCAGAAAACCATAGGCTCACGCAGAGACCCATAGACTCACGTAGAGACCCATAGACTCACGCAGAGACTCATAGACTCACGCAGAGACCCACAGACTTACGCAAAGACCCATAGACTCATACAGAGACCCATAGACTCACGCAGAGACCCACAGACTCACGCAGAAAACCATAGGCTCACGCAGAGACCCATAGACTCACGCAAGACCCATAGACTCACGCAGAGACCCATAGACTTACGCAGAGACCCATAGGCTCATACAAAGACCCATAGACTCACACAGAGACCCACAGACTCATGCACAGACCCATAGACTCACACAGAGACCCATAGACTCACACAGAGTCCTATAAACACACACAGAGACTCATAGACTCACACAGAGACCCATAAGCTCACGCAGAGACCCATAGACTCATACAAAGACCCATAGACTCACACAGAGACCCACAGACTCACGCAGAGACCCATAAACTCACACAGAGGCCCATAGACTCACACAGAGTCCCATAAACTCACACAGAGACTCATAAACTCACACAGAGACCCACAGACTCATGCACAGACCCATAGACTCACACAGAAACCCATAGACTCACACAGATACCCATAAACTCACACAGAGACTCATAGACTCACACAGAGACCCACAGACTCACGCAAAGACCCATAGGCTCACGCAGAGACCCATAGACTCATACAAAGACCCATAGGCTCACGCAGAGACCCATAGACTCACGCAGAGACCCATAAACTTACGCAGAGACCCATAGGCTCACGCAAGACCCATAGGCTCACGCAGAGGGCCATAGGCTCACGCAGAGACCCATAGACTCACGCAGAGACCCATAGACTCACGCAGAGACCCATAGACTCACACAGAGACCCACAGACTCACGCAGAGACCCATAAACTCACGCAGAGACCCACAGACTCACGCAGAGACCCATAGACTCACACAGAGACTCATAGGCTCACGCAGAGACCCATAGGCTGACGCAGAGACCCATAGACCCACGCAGAGACTCATAAACTCACACAGAGACCCACAGACTCACACAGAGACCCGAGACTCACGCAGAGACCCGAGACTCACGCAGAGACCCCGAGACTCACATTGAGACCCATAGACTCACGCAGAGACCCACAGACTCACGCAGAAAACCATAGGCTCACGCAGAGACCAATAGACTCACGTAGAGACCCATAGACTCACGCAGAGACTCATAGATGCACGCAGAGACCCACAGACTTACGCAAAGACCCATAGACTCATACAGAGACCCATAGACTCACGCAGAGACCCACAGACTCACGCAGAAAACCATAGGCTCACGCAGAGACCCATAGACTCACGCAAGACCCATAGACTCACGCAGAGACCCATAGACTCACGCAGAGACCCATAGGCTCATACAAAGACCCATAGACTCACACAGAGACCCACAGACTCATGCACAGACCCATAGACTCACACAGAGACCCATAGACTCACACAGAGTCCTATAAACACACACAGAGACTCATAGACTCACACAGAGACCCATAAGCTCACACAGAGACCCATAGACTCATACAAAGACCCATAGACTCACACAGAGACCCACAGACTCACGCAGAGACCCATAAACTCACACAGAGACCCATAGACTCACACAGAGTCCCATAAACTCACACAGAGACTCATAAACTCACACAGAGACCCACAGACTCATGCACAGACCCATAGACTCACACAGAAACCCATAGACTCACACAGATACCCATAAACTCACACAGAGACTCATAGACTCACACAGAGACCCACAGACTCACGCAAAGACCCATAGGCTCACGCAGAGACCCATAGACTCATACAATGACCCATAGGCTCATGCAGAGACCCATAGACTCACGCAGAGACCCATAAACTTATGCAGAGACCCATAGGCTCACGCAAGACCCATAGGCTCACGCAGAGGGCCATAGGCTCACGCAGAGACCCATAGACTCACGCAGAGACCCATAGACTCACGCAGAGACCCATAGACTCACGCAGAGACCCATAGACTCACACAGAGACCCACAGACTCACGCAGAGACCCATAAACTCAGGCAGAGACCCACACACTCACGCAGAGACCCATAGACTCACACAGAGACTCATAGGCTCACGCAGAGACCCATAGGCTGACGCAGAGACCCATAGACCCACGCAGAGACTCATAAACTCACACAGAGACCCACAGACTCACACAGAGACCCGAGACTCACGCAGAGACCCCGAGACTCACGCAGAGACCCCGAGACTCACACAGAGACTCATAGACTCACACAGAGACCCACAGACTCACGCAAAGACCCATAGGCTCACGCAGAGACCCATAGACTCATACAAAGACCCATAGGCTCACGCAGAGACCCATAGACTCACGCAGAGACCCATAAACTTACGCAGAGACCCATAGGCTCACGCAAGACCCATAGGCTCACGCAGAGGGCCATAGGCTCACGCAGAGACCCATAGACTCACGCAGAGACCCATAGACTCACGCAGAGACCCATAGACTCACGCAGAGACCCATAGACTCACACAGAGACCCACAGACTCACGCAGAGACCCATAAACTCACGCAGAGACCCACAGACTCACGCAGAGACCCATAGACTCACACAGAGACTCATAGGCTCACGCAGAGACCCATAGGCTGACGCAGAGACCCATAGACCCACGCAGAGACTCATAAACTCACACAGAGACCCACAGACTCACACAGAGACCCCGAGACTCACGCAGAGACCCCGAGACTCACGCAGAGACCCGAGACTCACATAGAGACCCACAGACTCACACAGAGACCCATAGACTCACACAGAGACCCACAGACTCACACAGAGACCCACAGACTCACGCAGAGACCCACAGACACAAGAGACCCATAGACTCACACAGAGACCCACAGACTCACACAGAGACCCATAGACTCACACAGAGACCCATAGACTCACGCAGAGACCCCGAGACTCACGCAGAGACCCACAGACTCACGCAGAGACCCATAGACTCACACAGAGACCCATAGACTCACGCAGAGACCCATAGACTCACGCAGAGACCCATAGACTCACACAGAGACCCATAGCCTCGATTAAACCTGGTTCTCTGAGTTCAGAATCAGAATTTGTATCTAAACTAGAGGAATCCGATGGATGATGAAGCTCTTTTTCACAGATGTCCAATAATTGATGGGCTCAGCAAGGTCACCAATGACTGCAGAAAAAAAAACATCGTATGAAATTTGGTAGCGCACTTAATTAGACTGAGATTTTTTGAAAAAAAATCCAGAAAGTGCAGCCCTCGACTATGTATGTGTATACCAAAGGTTCACTTGAAGGTTGCCAAAAACACTGCTCTGCAATCAAAATATGATAATTGGTTTTTACCCTTTAATCTGGCAACAAAACTGTTTTGTTGGCAGATAAAAGGGTAAAAAAAACAATTATCATATTTTTTCTTCTGGCAAATGAGGTTCCAATGGTGTAAATGCTTACCCCGAGCTCTCATACTCTGATGGTGCATTGTCTTTGAGTTGTGCGCCTTTTGGCGTCATCTGGTCCAACACCATGTGAGTCTAGGCTCTAAGGAAAGCTGTCTCGGGTGTGGACCAATCAACTTCAAGGACAGTGCATACATTATCAGAGTTATGTTTTTTTTTGCATTATGACTGCAGGTATTGTGGTCTATGCAAACATGACTCCTTTTTAAATCCTTTATATTAAGTTCGCGTGCTTGCTTGCTTGCTTAGGACCGTGCAAATCTTTCGGTCGTTTTTTAACCCACTTCCCGGGATCCAATCGAGCTGACATTTTCCACACAGACTCGTTGTGCCAGACAATTATTGTTCGTGAAAAAAAATTCCCAAAATTTTACACTTTTTAGGCAAAAAAAAAATATTTTACATATATTCAAATAGAACGCATTCATGGCTTTGGCTGAACGTCAGAGTGTAAGAGCCCAGAACGTAACGCCTCCACAGGCTGTGGCAGAGTAGCGCAGTTGGTAGCGCCCTCGCTTCCCATGCCAAAGGTCGCAGGATCGATCCCCGCGTCCTCCACAGGCGAATATATTTTTAAATCCTTTATATTAAGTTCGCCGCCACGCATATAAAGGATTTATAGTGAAAAACTTTGTTTTTACGGGTTTACTTGTTTAACACTTAGGCTTTCGCGACCAATATTATTCAGAATCAACGTTTTTGGGTTTAGATCGCGTTATTTATAAATGTGTCGTAACCCTCCACCACCCGACACGGCCAATCAGTAAAAAAGTGTCACGTTGACAAAAGACAAATTAGTTCACTGCTTTAGCCCACCGGTGTGTTGCAGCGTGAAACCACAGCATTTACAATTTTTGAGTACGACGTTTCGCTGGTAATTGCCCAATGATGCTGGATGCAATTACCAGCGAAACGTCGTACTAAAAAATTGTAAATGTTGTGGTTTCACGCTGCAACACACCGGTGGGCTAAAGCAGTGAACTATTTGTCTTTTGTCAACGTGACACTTTTTTACTGATTGGCCGTGTCGGGTGGTGGAGGGTTACGACACATTTATAAATAACGCGATCTAAACCCAAAAACGTTGATTATGAATGACTCCTTGTAAAAAAAAGGTGTCAGTTTTGTTGCCAGATAAAAGGGTAAAAAAACAATTATCACTGTTCTGCAATATCCACTTCCGTGTGTGACTCTTTACGTACCCCAGAGCGTCACGTGATGCAGGGGTCTCAGAGCTAGCTCTGTGATATCCACTTTCACAGACAAATGCTGTGTGGAGTGTAAATACGAGTCAATGAATGATTGGTCTATGATGTAATTTCACGCCCCGTCTCCATCCTACTTGCTCCGTTGCCTGAGAACTGCCGTATTGACGCAAGAGAATGACCTCTGGTGAACGGAGTGAGACAAATGAGGATGGGGAGGGTGAGAGAGACGGGGAGGTTACAGACAATTCCCCATCAATGGGAGACGAGGCTGACTGGTGTATCTTTATATAATCACGAGTGAACATGTGTCTGTGTGTCTATTTAGATGAGAGTGTGTCTGTCCGCGTGTGTATGGGGTTAGTTTAGCGGTTAGCGCACTGCGCCAAGAATCACACGGTCAGAGTTTGATTCCCGCTGACGGCTAATATCGAGTGACGATTATCTGGGCCTCCCTTAGGTGGACTCGGCCTCAAATTAATCCTCAGTGCGGTGTGTTGTAAATATCACCGTTGGGGGAGACCACCCCACCCCCTCGTGTGCCGTGCCGGCCTTCAAAAGGTGCTACTCGCTAACAGCACTTGCCCCAACAGTCTGTTGAGGCTATACGGGGGATCTTTGTGTGTGTGTGTGCGTTGCTAGGCATAGCTAAAATAGAAATGTTTTGTAACCCTGGTTCACTTTCATTTTTAATGATTGGCCTCCCTGAATTACAGCACAAAAATCTCTCATCCGTGTGAGTAAATGCGTGTGCGGCAGTGCGTGTGTTATGTGTCATTGTGTGTGTCTGTGGCATGGTGTGTGTCACAGTGAAATACTGTGTCGTGGTGTCAGTGTGTCACTGTGTGTGTGTCATTGTGTGTGTGTTACAGTGATATACTGTGTCGTGGTGTCAGTGTGTCACTGTGTGTGTGTCACTGTGATATACTGTGTCGTGGTGTCAGTGTGTCACTGTGTGTGTGTCACTGTGTGTGTGTCACTGTGTGTGTGTCACAGTGAAATACTGTGTCGTGGTGTCAGTGTGTTACTGTGTGTGTGTCAGTGTCACTGTGTGTGTGTCACAGTAATATACTGTGTCAGAGTGTCAGTGTGCCACTGTGTGTGTGTCAGTGTCACTGTGTGTGTGTCACAGTGATATACTGTGTCAGAGTGTCAGTGTGCCACTGTGTGTGTGTCAGTGTCACTGTGTGTGTGTTACAGTGATATACTGTGTCAGAGTGTCAGTGTGTCACTGTGTGTGTGTCAGTGTCACTGTGTGTGACACAGTGATATACTGTGTCAGAGTGTCAGTGTGTGTGTGTCAGTGTCGCTGTGTGTGACACAGTGATATACTGTGTCAGAGTGTTAGTGTGTCACTGTGTGTCTGTCGGTGTCACTGTGTGTGTGTCACAGTGATATACTGTGTCAGTGTATCACTGTGTGTGTGTCAGTGTCACTGTGTGTGTGTGTGTGTCACAGTGATATACTGTGTCAGAGTGTCAGTGTGTCACTGTGTGTGTGTCAGTGTGTCACTGTGTGTGTGTCACTGTGTGTGTGACACAGTGATATACTGTGTCGTGGTGTCAGTGTGTCACTGTGTGTGTGTCAGTGTCACTGTGTGTGTGACACAGTGATATACTGTGTCAGGGTGTCAGTGTGTCACTGTGTGTGTGTCAGTGTCACTGTGTGTGTGTCACAGTGATATACTGTGTCGTGGTGTCAGTGTGTTACTGTGTGTGTGTCAGTGTGTCACTGTGTGTGTCACAGTGATATACTGTGTCAGAGTGTTAGTGTATCACTGTGTGTGTGTCAGTGTGTGTGTAACAGTGAAATACTGTGTCAGAGTGTGTGTGTCACTGTGTGTGTCACTATGTGTGTGTCAGTGTCACTGTGTGTGTCACAGTGATATACTGTGCCGTGGTGTCAGTGTGTCACTGTGTGTGTGTCAGTGTCACGGTGTGTGTCACTGTGATATACTGTGTCAGTGTCAGTGTGTCACTGTGTGTGTGTCAGTGTCACGGTGTGTGTCACAGTGATATACTGTGTCAGAGTGTCAGTGTGTCACTGTGTGTGTGTCAGTGTCACTGTGTGTGTGTGTCACAGTGATATACTGTGTCAGAGTGTCAGTGTATCACTGTGTGTGTGTCAGTGTCACTGTGTGTGTCACAGTGATATACTGTGTCAGTGTGTGTGTCACTGTGTGTGTGTCACTGTGTGTATCACGGTGAAATACTGTGTCGTGATGTCAGTGTGTCACTGTGTGTGTCAGTGTGTCACTGTGTGTATCACAGTGATACTGTGTCAGGGTGTCAGTGTGTCACTGTGTGTGTCAGTATCACTGTGTGTGACACAGTGATATTCTGTGTCAGTGTCAGTGTGTCACTGTGTGTGTGTCAGTGTGTGTGTCACAGTGATATACTATGTCAGGTGTCAGTGTGTCACTGTGTGTGTCAGTGTCACTGTGTGTGTCACAGTAATATACTGTGTCAGAGTGTCAGTGTGTCACTGTGTGTGTGTCAGTGTGTGTGTCACAGTGATATACTGTGTCAGTGTCACTGTGTGTGTGTCAGTGTCACTGTGTGTGTGACAGTAATATACTGTGTCAGAGTGTCAGTGTGTCACTGTGTGTGTGTCAGTGTCACGGTGTGTGTGTCACAGTGATATACTGTGTCAGAGTATCAGTGTGTCACTGTGTGTGTCAGTGTCACTGTGTGTGTCACAGTGAAATACTGTGTCAGAGTGTCAGTGTGTCACTGTGTGTGTGTCAGTGTCACGGTGTGTGTGTCACAGTGATATACTGTGTCAGAGTATCAGTGTGTCACTGTGTGTGTGTCAGTGTCACTGTGTGTGTCAGTGCTACTGTGTGTGTGTCACAGTAATATACTGTGTCAGAGTGTCAGTGTGTCACTGTGTGTGTGTCAGTGTCACTGTGTGTGTCACAGTGATATACTGTGTCAGAGTGTCAGTGTGTCACTGTGTGTGTGTCAGTGTCACGGTGTGTGTGTCACAGTGATATACTGTGTCGTGGTGTCAGTGTGTCACTGTGTGTGTGTCAGTGTCACTGTGTGTGTGTCACAGTGATATACTGTGTCAGAGTGTCAGTGTGTCACTGTGTGTCTGTCCGTGTCACTGTGTGTGTCACAGTAATATACTGTGTCGTGGTGTCAGTGTGTCACTGTGTGTGTGTCCGTGTCACTGTGTGTGTCACAGTGATATACTGTGTCAGGGTGTCAGTGTGTCACTGTGTGTGTGTCGGTGTCACTGTGTGTGTCACAGTGATATACTGTGTCAGTGTCAGTGTGCCACTGTGTGTGTGTCAGTGTCACTGTGTGTGTGACACAGTGATAGAGCCCAGCGCGCTAAATACTACACATACAATGGCACACACATTAATGTGTGTATGTATACATACATTAATGTGTGTGTGTATGTATGCACACACACACACGTCTCGTGCACACGTTCGCATATGCACACACACACACATTTGCACGGTTGGCGAAATAAGTTGAAGATTAATTCATACATTTACACAGATACATACGGAATCACGCACACATTGACACATCTTAACACACACACACGTGATGTACACGGCCACGTATCACATACACAATGACACGTTCATACACACCGACACACATGCCATCACACACACACACGTGTGTGTATACAGACATGTGTACACATCTCACACACGTTATCACACGCACACACAGAGACAAAGATCCCCCGTATAGCCTCAACAGACTGTAGGGGCAAGTGCTGTTAGCGAGCACCTATGAAGGCCGGCACGGCACACGAGGGGTGGGTGGCCAGCACCACGCCCGGCCGTCTTTGTCTCCCAATGTTTACACACCGCACCAGGTACTCATTTGAGGCCGAATCGACCCAGGGGAGGCCCAGGACCGGTTCAAATAATCGTCACCGGTGTTGGCCGTGAGCGGGAATCGAACCCGGGTCGCCGCGTTTGTAGCGCAGCGTAGCGCTAACCGCTGCACCACCGCTCATCAAAATATATAGACTGTACACACAGACACACCCGTTATCGCGTACACATTGACACATCTTAGCACACAACGCACACATTGACACAAATCTAGTCACACACGTCCACGTATTACATGCACAATGACACATCTTCTAACATACACACACACACCGACAAAGATCCCCGTATAACCTTAAAGACTGTAGGGGCAAGTGCTGTTAGCGAGCACCTATGAAGGCGGGGAGGTAGGTGGCCAGCACCACGCCCGACCGCCTTTGTCTCCCCAGTGGCGATGTTTACACACCGCACCAGGTACTCATTTAAGGCTGAGTCGACCTAGGGAGGCCCAGGACCGGTTCAGATAATCGTCACTGGTGTTAGCCGTGAGCGGGAATCGAACCCGGGTCGCCAGGTTCATAGCGCAGCGCGCTAACCGCTACACCACCGCTCCCCATACACACACGACACACATGNCATCACACACATGTCATCACACACACACGTATGTATACAGACATATGTGCACGTATCACAAAGACAAAGATCCCTCGCCCCGTATAGCCTCAACAGACAGTTGGGGCAAGTGCCGTTAGCGAGTAGCACCACCTATGAAGACCGACACGGGCGCCGTTAGGGGGGGGGGNAGGGGGTTGGGGTTTGACCAGCACCACCCCGTCCGCCTTTGTCTCCCCACCAGAGAGACTCACTCACCTGCATTGGCAGCAATGAGACCCAGCGCCAGGTCGAGGACTGTCACAGCAAGCCATCCCTGGCCCTTCATCTCCACGGAGATACACTGTGGCCTTGGCCTCCAAAAAAATCAGCCTCACCCCAAAGCCTCCTCCATGTGAGAAGCCCCCTTTTGATCCCGGTTCGATCCCGATATGGGGTCTTGGGGGGGGGGCTCAAATCAGCGAAGGGTAACGGTGGTCACGCATCGCTTGACCGAATTGCCTCGGGAGAGCGATGCTATCTTCACGTGTACGTGCGAGTTGAAGGAAATCACCAATTGTGCAGTGAAGCGTAGGTGCTACATCTAATTATCTCAACGTATTAATTGTAAGGTAGATAGATGCCTCGTAGCGATGCGTCCGGCTGTTTTAATTCGACGACGAATATCTCTCTCTCTCTCTCCTAACTAATTCGACAATTATTTGCCCAAAATCTCACCACGCTGAATGTGCATATGGCAAGCGAAATAAAATTTACGGAGATTTAAATACACACACACACAGACCTCCCCAAAAAAAAATATCCCTGCGCAAAAATCTGCTGTTGAAATAATCAAACGTTTAGAAGCTTGCACGGCTATGAATTGAATAGCCAAAATGCCAATATTCGTGCCTGTCGAAGCCTTGAAGGGTTATCATCGTCCCGGTCGGTATCTGCCCGTGGCTTGAGTCTGAACGGAGCTACCGACCCAGCTCACACACACACAGCTGCACAAAGACAAAGAGCCCCCCCGCCGCCAGATAGCCTTCACCAGCCTGTCGGGGCAAGTGCTGCGAGCGAATCGCCGTGCCGAGGCCCGGCAAAGGCCCCACGAGCGAGCGGTGGTTGTAAGGGGGTGGCCAGCACCACGCCCGGCCGCCTTTGTCCCCCAGTGGCGATGTTTGGAGGGGCTGAGTCGTCCTATACGAGTTGACACGGACGCGCGCACACCCCTCCACCCACCCACGTGTGTGTGTGTCAGTGTGACGTGTGCTCAGTGAACGGCGTTCCATTGGTGGAGCCCAAAGAGCGCTGTGAGTAGGCGGCAATGCTGTGATGTCGCTTCTGGCCACTTGGTGTCACACGTGCTCAGCACGCCGCTCAGGTCTCCGTGACCGTATTCTCTCTCTCTCTCTCGATAGTTTCAAGTTTAAATGATTAGGTATGTAGCCCTGTGAGCCATTCGGCTCTTGAATCGGGTGCAACCGCAACAAACAAAACAAACATGAACAAGAAAACATCTTAAAGTGACTGAATGCAAACAGAAAATCCAAGAAAAGACAGCAAAATATTGCAGAAAAAGCACCGTACACCAACGCTGTGTGCAAAAATCCCAGTGGGATGCAAGTCAAACAACAACAACCACAAGACAACTTAGATTAAGGCCATCAGTCTAACCCTGTACTACAACAAACAAACATGGCCAAACTGAAAAGAAATTTCAAAAATCACCAAAATAAAGCCATGAAAGCAATGCAACAGTGATCATAGGAACTGTGACGGAATTTAGACAAGAAACGACGGAAACAACACGTACCACCAAAACTCTGCAGCCATAGCTGGCTGCATGAGTCACTCCACAACAGCAGCAGGAGCATCAGTCGGAGTGCATTAATTCTAGATTTGAAGCTTTCGTGACTGCAAGGATTCATATTCTTAGGTTTTTTCGGTAAAGTCACGTGACTTTACCGAAAAAACCTAAGAACATCAGTCGGAGTGTCAACATTTTTCAATGCACCTTTAAGATCAGCGCACATGGAGAAGCGGCCGTCGTGTGCTCGGCACGGGATCAAGAAGATGCATTTGCACTCGAGGAATCCGATGAGCTATGAAGCTCTTTCTAACAGACTGCAGGGATTCATCTTCTTGGTTCTTTCGGTAGAGTCACGTAGAAGGGAAGTAATAAAATAATATTGTTTTTTATGTTTTATTTTTATTATTTTATTATTTCCCTTCTACGTGACTTTACCGAAAGAACCAAGACGATCTGGTAGGTAAGCGTTGTCTTTCAGGCAAGCCTCATTGCTGATGAGATGCTGAATGTCGAAATAGGTGCAGAGTTGTGTTTGCGGTGGATCAATGCCGCCGATGAAGATGCACTCACAGAAGGCCATGCCGCTGATGAGATGCATAAAATAAAACGCTTGTTTTATTGTGTGCATCTCGTATGTTTAATTGTATGTTGTATTGTGGAGAGACACACACGTGCGAAGGAGATGAATTGCTTCCTTATTTTGTTACTTGTGACACAGAATTTGTCCACAAGAGGGCGACCCACACTAACTCACACAGTGACTCACACACAGAGACCTAGAGACTCACACAGAGACGCAGACTCACACAGAGACGCAGACTCACACTCACACAGAGACCTAGAGACTCACACAGAGACGCAGACTCACACAGAGACGCAGACTCACACAGTGACTCACACTCACACAGAGACCTAGACTCACACAGAGACCACAGACTCACACAGTGACCTAGATACTCACACAGAGACCCACAGACTCACACAGAGACTCACACTCACACAGAGACACAGACTCACACAGAGACCCACAGACTCACACAGAGACCCACAGACTCACACAGAGACGCAGACTCACACAGAGACCCACAGACACACAGTGACTCACACTCACACAGAGACCCACAGACTCACACACTGACCCACAGACTAACACAGATTCAAATACTGTACTCACACAGAGAGCCATAAACTCACACAGAGACTCATAAACTCACACAGAGACCCATAACCTCACACAGATTCCAATACTGTACTCACATAGACACCCAGAGACTCACACACAGACTCAGAGACTCACACAGAGACCAAAAACTCACACAGATTCAAATAATGTACTCACATAGACACCCAGAGACTCACACACAGACTCATAAACTCACACAGATTCAAATACTGTACTCACATAGAGGCCCAGATACTCACACACAGACTCAGAGACTCACACAGAGACCCATAAACTAACACAGATTCAAATACTGTACTCACATAGAGGCCCAGATACTCACACACAGACTCAGAGACTCACACAGAGACCCATAAACTAACACAGATTCACCCAGAGCAGTGGAGTGACCTTCACTGACAGTGGAGGAGGCTTCATCCACCAGCGGAGTCCGCTAACGCAGACGAACATCCCTGGGGCAAAGTTCACGCACCCCATCAGAGACTCGGTTCAGGCTGAGTCGACCTAGAGGGGGCCCACCATCGTCACGTGTTGGCGGCCATGAGTGGACGTCGCAAGGTCATCTGCGAGGTGGTGGCGACTTGACGAGGCCTTCATGCAGCAGTGGATAGGCCATGGCTGACAGTGACAATGATGAATCAGCAAACACAATCAACAATTCACTAACAGCGTGTTGTTTTATTTCCTTGCAACTGTAATGTGAGGTTATATCTGGGTCGTTGACGGATTACAACTCGTCACGATGATTGGCTGTGCCGGTCCTGGTCCATAGCCAATGGGGGGAAGCCTAGGGGCGTGGCCCGACGTAATGGAAAGGTGACAGCTGTTTGTAGAGGATTGGTTCTGCTGGCTTTAGCCACAGCCAATGGGGAGACGAGTCAGGGGCGTGGTCCCGGGAGCCTACGGTGGAGTCTGGAAGATTCCATAGAGGCTAACCAGGATTGGTGGAAGCGTACCACGTGACCCGGGTATTAAATAGGGGTAGAGACGAACAACACGTGGTCAGAACTGGAACGAACGAAGGGGAGAGGCCACGCGAGAGTGGGGGTCCAGGCTGCCACGTGGTCCAGGCTGCCACGTGGTCCAGGCTGCCACGTGGTCCAGGCTGCCACGTGGTCCAGGCTGCCACGTGGCTGCACGCGTCTCTCTCTATCCCTCTCACACTGTCTGTCAGCAGCGTGAAGGAAGTGTTGTAAAGAAAGACAAATAAACACCGGATTCCAGAAGTCGCTTCAAAGACCTTTATTACACAACGATGTACACTGCTGTGTCCTCCACACACATTCGGGATCGTCCCCCTCTTTAACAGAATTGTTGTAGCAAGCGCTGTTAGAACCTATGAAGGCCGGGCACGACGCGAAGGGGTGGGGTGGCAAGACACCCCGCCCTGGCCGCCTTTGTCTCCCCAGTGGCGATGTTTACACGCTGCCGCGCCAGGCAATTCAATGAGGGCCGAGTGCGCTAACCGTCGCGCCACCGCTCCACGTCACACGCACGTCGGTGTGTACATCTAAACATCTTTGTCGCGACTTCCTTTCATTTTTTTTTTTATGCTGATGAATAAAGAGTCGTACACAATGTAAGAGATAGGATATGAAGCGTCAATATAAAGTGGTCGTAACAAACACCTAAGAGGAAAAACTACTGCTCCTTCTGCGAATGGGTTGCCACCTGACCTGTTTGGTTTGTCATCTGCAGTTCGGGAGGCAGGAATTGATGATCATCACTCTCCAGCCACTCACGCCACTACCCAGCCACTCACTCCACTACCCAGCCACTCACTCCACTACCCACACACTCCACTACCCAGCCACACACTCCACTACCCAGCCACTCACTCCACTACCCACACACTCCACTACCCACACACTCCACTACCCAGCCACTCACTCCACTACCCACACACTCCACTACCCAGCCACACACTCCACTACCCAGCCACATGCTCCACTACCCAGCCACACACTCCACTACCCAGCCACACACTCCACTACCCACTCACTCCACTACCCACACACTCCACTACCCAGCCACTCACTCCACTACCCAGCCACACACTCCACTACCCAGCCACTCACTCCACTACCCACACACTTCACTACCCACATACACCACTACCCAGCCACACACTTCACTACCCAGCCACACACTCCACTACCCAGCCACATGCTCCACTACCCAGCCACACACTCCACTACCCAGCCACACACTCCACTACCCACTCACTCCACTACCCACACACTCCACTACCCAGCCACTCACTCCACTACCCAGCCACACACTCCACTACCCAGCCACTCACTCCACTACCCAGCCACACACTCCACTACCCAGCCACATGCTCCACTACCCACACACTCCACTACCCAGCCACATACTCCACTACCCACACACTCCACTACCCATCCACACACTCCACTACCCAGCCACACGCTCCACTACCCATCCACACACCCACTACCCAGCCACACATTCCACTACCCACACACTCCACTATCCATCCACACCCCCCACTACCCAGCCACTCACTCCACTACCCACACTCTCCACGATCCACACACTCCACTATCCAGCCACTCACTCCACTACCCACACTCTCCACTATCCACACACTCCACTACCCACACACTCCACTACCCAGCCACACTCTCCACTATCCACACACTCCACTATCCAGCCACACACTTTTGAATGTAAATTATCGTGCCAACGGGTACATTATAAATCTGTCTACGTGACTTTACCGAAAGACCCAAAGAATATGACTACATTACAAATGTTTTATCATTATTATTACTATTGTCTGTACCGAGATCTGGCAAACTCTGATGTTGAACTGTCTGACAGTTCTAATAACAGGTCCTGGTGCTAACTGAGAAACATCTGCCCTTTTGGCCTGCAGTACACAAGGTGGCAGCCCTTCTTAACCCCTGACCCCCACCGAAGCGTGCTGAGATTATCAATTCACCAATTATTCTGATAACATTCGTCAAAAAAACCCACGCGACCACCAACACCCCCAAAAAAACTCGCGCGCTGCCGTGAACGGCTCGGCGTGGAGTCGATCATCGATCGCGACGATTTTAACGCCACCGCCACCGCCGCCCGCGTGGTCGCCCTCGTTGCTTTAGTGGATCTTCCCGTCGCAGTAGCACGAGGCGGGGCAGTTCTTCTGGATCACCTTGCCGCTCGTGCTGTTGCTGCAGCCGTAGGTCGCCTTCATCTGGACGCAGGTTGAGTAGTAGTCGGTGAACATGCAGGGGTTGACTGTGGGGCAAGGCAAAGTGCGGCAGCGGTGACGGCGGCGGGTTACCGGTGGCGAACGACAATGTTTGTGCGTACGTAATGTGAGGATATATCCGGCTCACTGACGTATCACAACTCGTCATGATGATTGGCTCTGCCGGTCCAGGTCTATAGCCAATGGGGGGAAGCCTAGGGGCGTGGCCCTGACGTAATGGAAAGGTGACAGCTGTAAGTAGAGGATTGGTTCTGCTGGCTTTGGCCACAGCCAATGGGGAGACGAGTCAGGGGCGTGGTCCCGGGAGCCTGCGAGGGAGTCTGGAATATTCCATAGAGGCTAACCAGGATTGGTGGAAACATACCACGTGACCCGGGTATTAAATAGGGGTGGAGACGAACAACACGTGGTCAGAACTGGAACGAACGGAGGAGGAGGCCACGTGGGAGCGGGGCTCCAAGTTGCCACGTGGCTGCGTGTGTCTCTCTCTCTCTATCCCTCTCACACTGTCGGTCAGCAGCGTGAAGGAAAGCTGTAATGAAATTGAATAAAAGGCCGGATTCCAGAAGTCGCCTCAACGACTTTTATTACGCGTACATTGCGTTGAACTTCTTTCGTGCCGTACGTGGCCAATCGGGCTAAATCGGAGGTGCACTTGATGGAAAGCAACATAAAGCAGGTGGGTTTCAAACTTAATTTGGAGCTTTAGTGACTGCAGGAATTACTCTTTGGTTATTTTGGTAAAGTCACGTATAAAGATGAAATAATAAATTAAATACTAGCATACGATGTATCGATTGCAACACAAGCAATCATCATCAGGTATAAATGAAATAGAAACACAAATCTAGTATACTTAGAAATGTAATGTAATACAACAGAGAGTCGGATAACATAACAGTCAACACCCTACCTGGTTGATTACGTTCTTCCTGAGAATGCTAAATTTTAGAGAGAGATAAAACACAGAACCAGAACCACATAGACAGACATATAAGCAGACAGATATCACAGAGATACATAGAGAGAGAACAAACAGGCGGGTTTCATTGATTCATCCAGGACTACTGCACGCGAACATTTACCCCCCGCTCACCCCACTCGCTCATCGGGGAAATCAGTCGCCTTCTTATCACTCTTTTATTGCTACTGCCGTGAACTTCACTCTGACTGGCTCATCCAAACGATGTTCAACCACCATCACCACCAATTAAAGTCACGGCCCACGACTGGAATTGGCCAAATCTGGCAATGCGGCGAGACACTGCTGCCGTACAAAGTCTTGGCAGGGTGAGGTTTTCCTGGGTAAATAGTTGGCACCATCATCACCACCATCATCACCACCATCATCACCATCATCACCACCACCATCATCATCATCACCATCATCATCATCACCATCATCATCACCGCCATCATCACCACCATCATCATCACCACCATCATCATCATCACCATCACCACCACCATCATCACCATCATCATCACCACCATCATCACCACCATCATCACTACCATCATCATCACCACCATCATCACCACCATCATCACCACCATCATCACCATCATCATCACCGCCATCATCACCATCATCATCACCATCATCATCATCACCACCACCACCACCACCATCATCATCATCACCACCACCATCATCACCATCATCATCACCACCACCATCATCACCACCATCATCACCACCATCATCATCACCACCACCATCATCACCACCATCATCACCATCATCACCATCATCATCATCACAAACCGTGCTCAATCATTGTTAATATTTAACACGCAGGAGGCTTTCGCGACCAATATCATCCATAATAGAGGTTGTTTGGGTTAGATCGCGTAAATATATAAATGTGTCTTTAAACCCGCCACCACCCGACACAACCAACTAGTAAGGGTTGTCACGTGAACAGAACGTGGCCAATTCGTCACTAGTACAGCACTAGTGTATAGTGTAGTGTATAGTGTAGTGTATAGTGTAGTGTATAGTAGTGTATAGTAGTGTATAATGTAGTGTATAGTGTAGTCTATAGTGTGATATACTAGTACAGCACTAGTGTATAGTGTAGTGTATAGTGTAGTGTATAGTGTAGTGTATAGTAGTGTAGTGTAGTGTATAGTGTAGTGTAGTAGTGTATAGTAGTGTAGTGTATAGTGTAGTATTCTAGTACAGCCACACCGGTTGTGTTGGAGAGCCAAGCCACAACATTTACAATCCGAGCCGACGTTTCGCCAGTAATTACAACCAGCTTCATCAGGCGACAGCCAGATTTGTGGAGAACTCCACCTGTCTCGGTCCTTACGTAGAGGCGTGGATGTGGTGACCACGCTTCTGAGCTCTTGATTCAACGCGTTGTGCGTCACCCATTGATCGTGCCCTTCCCGTCCATTGTGAGTATTAAAATAGCCGTACCAGCGGTAATCCCGTGGCTATTTCTCAGGAGGGTCCCGCGCAAGCTAATTCCATTCATTCGTGGCACGGAGACACGCAGACACGGGGGTAGGGCGCGTGCACAGGCACAAACAGACACGGAAACTGCGATGAAGAAAGGGACACACACGTGGAGAAAGACGAGCAACGAGGTCGAGATTCGAGAGACACGCTCAACATAATTGTGTACGCCTCCAATAAAGTTGGACCCCCCCCCCCCGTGTCTTCAACGCGTGTGTATTTAATCTCTCTGTGTCAGCCGTAGCCATGCAGTCAACGTTGATGGGGACCAAATCTTCAAGGGGTTCTAAATTTGAAAACTAATTTCCTACCTAAAATATTTAAAAATTCACTAACACATGGGATGGACTTTTTTTTTTAACAATAATATCTAATCGTGTATTGTATTTTTCGTGTATTGTATTTTTTACCATTTCTTGTTTCATTGTATTTAATGGCAGAGATTAGGGATTCATAAAGTACAACCATAACCACAATCACATCAACAGAAATCGATGTATTGTTACATGAAGACAAGTCCAGATATTGTGGCCAAGGTTTAGCAAATTGTTGTTTTTATTTACATAGCATCGAAATTATTATTTTTTAATAGTTTTGAAAGCAATATATTGGGGGGGGGCGGGGGCATTTTGAGCATATTTGAATATTGGCCGTAATTATCATATATATTGGAGGGGGGTGTGTGTCCCCCAATAAATATATAATGTAATGTATTTCAGGGCCAGATTATGACAATTCTGGGGCCGGAAGCTATGTCAAGCTGAAGATGTCCCATTGAGGAGTGCCTCGATATTTTTTGTCATGTCGAAATGCCTTGTTTTTTTAAACCCATTATGTACAAACTCTTTGATTCTTTCGGTAAAGTCACGTCGGTATAAAATAAAATATTTTTTATTTTTTATATTTTTTTATTTATAATATTTTTATACCTACGTGACTTTACCGAAAGAACCAAAACGTATGGATCCCTGCAGTCTATGTTGTGTGTCCTCTCTCTGCTTGTGTGTCTGTCTGTGTCTCTGTGTTGTGTGTCTCTCTCTGTGTGTGTCTCTGTGTTCTCTCTCTACTTGTGTGTCTGTCTGTGTGTCTATGTTGTGTCTCTCTCTGTGTGTCGTGTCTCTCTCTGCTTGTGTGTCTGTCTGTGTTGTGTGTCTCTCTCTGTGTGTCTCTGTGTGAGTCTCTCTCTCTGTGTCTGTGTGTCTCTCTCTGTGTGTCTGTGTGTCTCTCTCTGTGTCTCTGTGTCTCTGTGTGAGTCTCTCTCTGCTTGTGTGTCTCTCTCTGTGTGTCTCCGTGCCACTCTGCCACGTGGACACGCGCGCGTCCCTTGAGCGCACTCACCGCACAGCTTGTTGACGCAGCTCTTGGGGCAGGAGACGCACGCGTTCCCCTTGTCGTACGGCCGGGAGAGACGCGTGTTCAGGTTGCCGCTGGGAGGGACGACAGCAAGGGCAGGCGACGACGTCTCGCTCTCGGCAAACGTCAACACCAAACAAACACGGCAGCCATGCGCACGGTTCGGCTGGGGGTCTTTACACGGGTTGCTTGCTCACTTGATACAGCAAATCTGGCTGTGACGGTCCCACCTGATGACGGGGACTTGTGTTGCCTCCGAAACGTCGTGTTTTTTATTTTTTTATTTTTTATAATTTTATTTTATTAATTTTAATTTCATTTTTCTTACCTACGTGACTTTAGCGAAAAAACTAAGAGTATGTGGGGAGGGGTCTATTATGAACCCTTGCACATTCTGAGACATCTGCGAATTGCTGGGTGGGTGTCCCGTTCACCGCTGAATCTTAGAACGCTCAAGCGGTTTTTGCGTAACACTTCTTTAGAGACAAGCGTAGCGCCGTTGTTTTTATAAAGACATCGCACTCACTGCAGGGAACTGTAGCGACACGACCACCGCACTCTATGATAGCCGGCGCCAAACTGTGCCACATGCCTTCACGCATGGCCTTGTGGGAGCCTCGGTACTGATGACGTTTTATTTAACTCTTGTTATTCTTTTGAGTCCGTTTCGATGTCGTACACATATACGTCATCGAAACTGAATCAGAAGAAAACTTATGACGTGCAGGGAAAGGATTACGTTTAAAGTTGAAGTTTTTATGATGACGGTATTAACCATAATACTCTTTGGATTTTTTCGGTAAAGTCACGTAGGTAAAAAACCTCGTGATTGAATTTATTTTTATTTTCTTTTTACCTACGTGACTTTACCGAAAAAAACAAAGAGTATGGACCCTTGCAGTCACGAAAACTTCAAATCTAGAACCATAATACCGTCATAAATGTATACAGTTATCAACTAAATCCGTCATAAACTAATGCTGCCATCAATACTGTCATACCGTCATAATACCATCGTCAAGTACTATTATCATCAACTATGTACTCTAATACTATCATCATAACACCACCATAATACCATCAATTATTCCCGTTAATTATAATACTGTCATTAATACTATCATCATCTAATACTGTCATCATAACACCACCATAATACATCAATTATTCCCGTTAATTATAATACTGTCATTAATACTATCATCATCTAATACTGTCATCAACTGCGTACTGTAATACTGTCATAATCAATACCGTCATCAACTAACACCATTTCGGCGAAATGGACACCGCTAATATGAATCCAGACGTGATCATTGGTGCTCAATGCCGAGAAAAAGGACCATCTTAAAGGGTCAGACACCACTCAGACGAGGTCTTCGAGTATACCAACTCAACATTGAGGAACTCTCTTGGCCGACCTTTGACCTCCTGGCCAGAGAATGAAGCCTTCTCGGCATGGCCAGCAACAGCATCAGCAACAGCATCAGCAACAGCATCAGCAACAGCATCAGCAACAGCATCAGCAACAGCATCAGCAACAGCATCAGCAACAGCATCAGCAACAGCATCAGCAACAGCATCAGCAACAGACCTCGGCATCGGCATCTACAGCTGCCGAACAACAGCATTGCTGCTCATAATCAACGTTTTTGGGTTTAGATCGCGTTATTTATAAATGTGTCGTAACCCTCCACCACCCGACACGGCCAATCAGTAAAAAAAAGTGTCACGTTGACAAAAGACAAATAGTTCACTGCTTTAGCCCACCGGTGTGTTGAAGCGTGAAACCACAACATCTACAATTTGAGTACGACGTTTCGCTGGTAATTGTATCCAGCATCATCGGGCAATTCGCCAGAATGGATGCAATTACCAGCGAAACGTCATACTACTCAAATTGTAAATTGGTGTGGCTTCACGCTTCAAACACCGGTGGCTAAAGCAGTGAACTATTTGTCTTTCGTCAACGTGACACTTTTTTTGTTTTTACTGATTGGCCGTGTCGGGTGGTGGAGGGTTACGACACATTTATAAATAACGCGATCTAAACCCAAAAACGTTGATTATTAATAATATTGGTCGCGAAAGCCTGCTACGTGTCAAGCATTGCTGCTGTCATCATGCGCAAGAGAGTAGGGAGGAGAACCAGGGTCGTCTCAACTCTGCTGCACCTTTCGAAATTCCCTCCCATCGTCTAATTTTCCCAAAACTCTGCCGAATTCAATAAAATTGTCGCGACTTTCAGAATCACAACATTTATTTATACTGGAGGAATCCGATGAGCTATGATGCTCCTTGATGTAAGAAAAAAGTTTAGCTGGAGGCTTATTATAATTTTTTGCGACGTAGAATTGTAATGTATGACTTACTGTTAGTAGCTCAGCTTATTGGAGAGTATTATGAGTATATTGATGATATTGGATGTAGTTTATATTTTTTTACGTGGTGGTTTGTCTGCTGCAGCTCCTTACTATTAAAATTTCCCTCCTTTATGACTGCTAATCCTACATAATACACGGGAATAATATGACTTTGAGACCTCCGCACTACCTACACATTCCACAAGTAGTGACTAATCCCATATCTGCATTTCCCATAAATATGCTAAAATCCTATTGATATGCAAATTCATTTGTCAATGCGCTCTTCTGGTGGTGTTCATTCGGACGCTGTCTTTCCGATAGACCTGTTCTTCACCTGAGGACGACTGCTATCGTTGTGGCCGAAACGTCGTGAGAATTGTATTTTATTATGTTTATGTTTATTATTTTATTATTTCCCTTCTACGTGACTTTACCGAAAGAACCAAGAAGAGACGTCCAGTCGTGCTGTTTTGTTTGCTGGCAACTTGACGATTTTGGTTCTTTGGACACTTGCACCCAGCAACTGATTTATAAACTAATACAATTAAAAACAATAATTACTGAGTGGGGTAACGATGACCGTGGGGGCGTTGCTTACGCTGGGCAATAGTGGCAAACATAGAAGTACTTCTTAGCAGTCGCGCAGAAGTTGACGGAGCATCCGATCTGGAAGGAACTGTACCACACCAGCTGCAACAGCAACAACAAACAACAACCGACATTCGCCACTAAGTGGCTGTGACATCACCACAGCGCTTGCGTCAGGCTAAGTGCACGTTGAGGCCGTCGCATGAAGTGTTGAAGGATCTCCCTGCCGGCAGGAGAAGGTCACGGGACAGATCCAGGTGCCGTGGGTTGACTCCTTTGCCAGTCTAGGCGCAGGAGGAGGTCACTGGACAGACCCAGGTGCCATGGATTGATTAACTGAGATGACTGGCAGTTGCATCACCTGTGCCCCTGAACGCACGTGTGTGCGTTCAGGGGCACGTGTTCCGCGTTATAACAGGCGTGGGTTCCGTGTTATAACGGCACACGTACCACGTTATAACAGACGTGGGTTCCGTGTTATAATGTCACACATTCCGCGTTATAACAGGCGTGGGTTCCGTGTTATAATGGCACACATACCGCGTTATAACAGGCGTGGGTTCCGTGTTATAATGGCACATGTTCCGCATTAAAGGTGCACGCATTCCGCGTTATAACAGGCATGGGTTCCGTGTTATAATGGCACACATACCGCGTTATAACAGGCCTGGGTTCCGTGTTATAATGGCACACATACCGCGTTATAACAGGCGTGGGTTCCGTGTTATAATGGCACACGTACCGCGTTATAACAGGCGTGGGTTCCGTGTTATAATGGCACACATACCGCGTTATAACAGGCGTGGGTTCCGTGTTATAATGGCACACGTACCGCGTTATAACAGGCGTGGGTTCCGTGTTATAATGGCACACGTACCGCGTTATAACAGGCGTGGGTTCCGTGTTATAACGGCACACGTACAGCGTTATAACAGACGTGGGTTCCGTGTTATAATGGCACACGTACCGCGTTATAACACAAGTGGGTTCCGTGTTATAATGGCACACATACCGCGTTATAACAGACGTGGGTTCCGTGTTATAATGGCACACATACCGCGTTATAACAGGCGTGGGTTCTGTGTTATAACGGCACGTGTTCTGCGTTATAACAGGCCCGCGTTCTGAGTAACAACAGTGTGTGCTTTCGATTTAAAGCTTTCGTGACTGCAGGGATTCATCTTCTTGGTTTTTTCGGTAAAGTCACGTAGAATGGAAATAATAAAATAATAAAAAAATTAAACATTATTAAATTATTCTCACGACGTTTCGGCCACAACGCAAGCAGCCGTCCTCAGGTGAAGAACAGGTCTGTCGAGAAGACAGAGTCTGAAAGCCTGGGGTGTTTCATTCAGACTCTGTCTTCTCGACAGACCTGTTCTTGGGGTGTTCTTGGGGTGTTTCATTCAGACGCTGTCTTCTCGACAGACCTGTTCTTGGGGTGTTCTTGGGTGTTTCATTCAGACGCTGTCTTCTCGACAGACCTGTTCTTGGGGTGTTCTTGGGGTGTTTCATTCAGACGCTGTCTTCTCGACAGACCTGTTCTTGGGGTGTTCTTGGGGTGTTTCATTCAGACTCTGTCTTCTCGACAGACCTGTTCTTGGGGTGTTCTTGGGGTGTTTCATTCAGACTCTGTCTTCTCGACAGACCTGTTCTTGGGGTGTTCTTGGGTGTTTCATTCAGACGCTGTCTTCTCGACAGACCTGTTCTTGGGGTGTTCTTGGGGTGTTTCATTCAGACGCTGTCTTCTCGACAGACCTGTTCTTGGGGTGTTCTTGGGGTGTTTCATTCAGACTCTGTCTTCTCGACAGACCTGTTCTTGGGGTGTTCTTGGGGTGTTTCATTCAGACGCTGTCTTCTCGACAGACCTGTTCTTGGGGTGTTCTTGGGGTGTTTCATTCAGACTCTGTCTTCTCGACAGACCTGTTCTTGGGGTGTTCTTGGGGTGTTTCATTCAGACTCTGTCTTCTCGACAGACCTGTTCTTGGGGTGTTCTTGGGGTGTTTCATTCAGACGCTGTCTTCTCGACAGACCTGTTCTTGGGGTGTTCTTGGGGTGTTTCATTCAGACGCTGTCTTCTCGACAGACCTGTTCTTGGGGTGTTCTTGGGGTGTTTCATTCAGACGCTGTCTTCTCGACAGACCTGTTCTTCACCTGAGGACGGCTGCTTGCGTTGTGGCCAAAACGCCCCCCTCTGTCTATTTAAGGCCTCGCCACAGAGACGATCTCCCTCTCTGTGCCTATGTGTTACTCTCTCTCTGTGTATCTTGGTGATATCTGTCTGCTTATATGTCTGTCTATAGTTTTCTGGTTAGATTTTTGTTGCTATTTCATTTATACCTGACGACGATTGCTTGTGTTGCAATCGAAACGTCGTATGCTATTATTTAATTTATTATTTTATCTTTATACGTGACTTTACCGAAAGAACCAAATAGTTATTAAATCATTTATATTAAGTTCGCTTGCGTGCTTGCGTGCTTGCTTGCTTGCGTGCTTGCTTACGACCATGCAAATCTTTTGGTCGTTTTTTAACCCACTTCCCGTGATCCAATCGAGCTGACATTTTCCACACAGACTCGTTGTGCGAGACAATTAATGTTCTTGAAAAAAATTCCCAAAATTTTACACTGTTTAGGGAAAACAAATTCAATATTTAATTACCAATTGCTTAATACTGGCAGACAATCATCTGACCCATAGGTGGCAGCCATCTCAAGCCAGAGGACGAGAAGACTCTAGCCGCCACGCATATAAAGGATTTATAGTGAAAAACTTTGTTTTTACGGGTTTACTTGTTTTTATTATTTTATTATTTCCATTATACCTGACTTCACCGAAAGAACCAAGAAGATGAATAGTGTGTGCGTTCCTCGTCATAACGGCACACGCGCATCCCACGCTACAACAGCGCACTCATTCCTCGTCCCATCGGTGTGCGCCTTCCGCGTTGCGACAACGGTCTGTCCCTCCACCCCCCAGCGTAAAAACGTGCGTCGCAGCCAAAGCGCGCCGTTGACACATGAAAGCGACGAGTCACCGACCGCGCGCCACCCGCGTTGAGCCGTCGCGAGCGAAGCGCCTCTCACCTGCGTGTAGTGCTCGACACCGGCACCTTGGCCGGCCTTGTCGTACACGAAGCCCGGCGCAGTCACCTCGTTGTACCACTCACCGATCACGTACTTCCAGGTGAAGGGGGCATTGCCGATGTAGAGGTTTTCACCGCAGCCAAACACTGCGCGAGACAGACTTCGTCTAATCACTGTCGTCGTCATCGTCATGTTCATGTTTTTAAATCCTTCATATTAAGTTCACTTGCTTGCTTAGGACCGTGCAAATCTTTCGGTCGTTTTTTAACCCACTTCCCGTGATCCAATCGAGCTGACATTTTGCACACAGACTCGTTGTGCGTGACAATTAATGTTCGTGAAAACATTTTTCCAAAATTTTACACTTTTTAGGACAAAAATATTATATGTAATTACCAATTGCTTAATGGTGCAATGCAATCATCTGACCCATAGGTGGCAGCCATCTCAAGCCAGAGGACGAGAGGACTCTAGCCGCCACGCATATAAAGGATTTATAGTGAAAAACTTTGTTTTTACGGGTTATACTTGTTTTTTGTTGCGGTTGCACCCGATTCAAGAGCCGAATGGCTCACAGGGCCATGCCTAATACATGAACTTGAACTCTAAGATGTTTCTTATTCATGTTTTTTTGTTTGTTGCGGTTGCACCCGATTCAAGAGCCGAATGGCTCACAGGGCCATACCTAATACATGAACTTGAACTGGAACTTGAGCTGCCGTGGTTGTTAATGGTTAGCGCACCAGACTTGAAAGCCCACTCTGCTCACAGGGGTTGGCTACTTCCTCAATCTTTTGGTAGGTTTTGTAATCATCACACGTATAAGTACACATATACTAATTCTAGATTTAAAGCATTCGTGACTGCAAGGATTCATATTCTTAGGTTTTTTTCGGTAAAGTCACGTAGGTAAAAAATTAAAATTAATAAAAGTAAAAATCAAATAAAAATCACGACGTTTCGGAGGCAACACAAGCTTCCGTCTTCAGGTGGAACAGTCACAGCACGATAGCTTGCCTTCGTGACTTTACCGAAAAAACCTAAGAACACATTTACTAATACAAATATCCCCGTGTAGCCTTAACGGACTTTTCGGGCAAGTGCTGTAAGCAAGCACCTATAAAGGCCGGCACGGCACACGAGGGGGTGGGTGGCCAACACCACGCCAGGCCGCCTTTGTCTCCCCAGTGGCGATGTTTACACACCGCACCAGCAACTCATTTGAGGCTGAGTCGACCTAGGGAGGCCCAGGACCGGTTCAGATAATCGTCACTGGTGTTGGAGCGGGAATCGAACTCGGGTCTCCAGGTTCGTAGCGCAGCGTAGCGCTAACCGCTACACTGCCTCTCCCCCCATCACACGCACACATAGACACACACACAGACACACATACACACGTAGACTCCACATGTGCACACATACAGGAATTCTGCCACCGTGGCGTTATGGAGAGCACCACTGGGATTGCAATCCGAAAGGACCCGGAGAAGAATCCACACGACCACGGGGAGAGACACGCAAACTCCAAATATACAGCAGCAGGCGTCGGGTCGGGATCGAACCCACGACCTCCTGTGTACCAGGCGAGGTATTTAACATCTCCTAGCCACCGTGATGATGATACAGCAGGCGTCAGGGCCGGGATCGAACCCACGACCTCCTGTGTACCAGGCGAGGTAGTTAACATCTCCTAGCCACCGTGTTGATGATACAGCAGGCGTCAGGGCCGGGATCGAACCCACGACCTCCTGTGTACCAGGCGAGGTAGTTAACATCTCCTAGCCACCGTGTTGATGATACAGCAGGCGTCAGGGCCGGGATCGAACCCACGACCTCCTGTGTACCAGGCGAGGTAGTTAACATCCCCTAGCCACCGTGATGATGAGAGAGAGAAACGCAAACTCCAAATATACAGCAGCAGGCTTCAAGGCCGGGATCGAACCCACGACCTCCTGCACACCAGGCGAGGTAGTTAACATCTCCTAGCCACCGTGATGATGATGATGATGATAGAGAAAGACACGCAAACTCCAAATATACAGCAGCAGGCGTCAGGGCCGGGATCGAACCCACGACCTCCTGCACACCAGGTGAGGTAGTTAACATCTCCTCGCCACCGTGATGATGATGAGAGAGACACGCAAACTTCAAATATACAGCAGCAGGCGTCAGAGCCGGGATGGAACCCACGACCTCCTGTGTACCAGGCGAGGTAGTTAACATCTCCTAGCCACCGTGATGTTGATGAGAGAGACACGCAAACTCCAAATACACAGCAGCAGGCGTCAGGGCCGGGATCGAACCCACGACCTCCTGTGCACCAGGCGAGGTAGTTAACATCTCCTAGCCACCGTGATGATGATACAGCAGGCGTCAGGGCCGGGATCGAACCCACGTCCTCCTGCACACCAGGCGAGGTAGTTAACATCTCCTAGCCACCGTGATGATGATACAGCAGGCGTCAGGGCCGGGATCGAACCCACGACCTCCTGTACACCAGGCGAGGTAGTTAACATCTCCTAGCCACCGTGTTGATGATACAGCAGGCGTCAAGGCCGGGATCGAACCCACGACCTCCTGTACACCAGGCGAGGTAGTTAACATCTCCTAGCCACCGTGATGATGATACAGCAGGCGTCAGGGTCAGGATCGAACCCACGACCTCCTGTGTACCAGGCGAGGTAGTTAACATCTCCTAGCCACCGTGACGCCCCAAAGTGAGTGTAAGAGCAGCAACGGGGTCTCACCTGGTGTCTTGCGGTTGGCGGACGCGCTGTGACCCAGAGCGCAAGTTTTGGCCCAGCTGAGGCTGTTGTTGGCAGCTTGCTCGTTCCATGACTTAAGGGAGACAAGAAAACCCACAATGCATAATGCACGGGCATAATATGACTTTGAAACCCCCCGCACACCTCCTACGCATTTCACAAGTAGTACTAATCACATACCTGCATTTCCAATAAATATGCTCAATTCCTCTTGATATGCAAATTATTTTGTCAAGGCGCCCTTCCCCCCTTCCAACCCAGCTTAAATATACGCTCCAAGCGTGGTGGTGTTTTCATTTTATGCAAATTATTTTGTCAAGGCGCCCTTCCCCCTTCCAACCCAGCTTAAATATACGCTCCAAGCGTGGTGGTGTTTCATTCAGACGCTGTCTCCCCGACAGACCTGGTCTTCACCTGAGGACGGCTGCTTGGGTTGTGGCCGAAACGTCGTGAGAATTATTTTATTGTTTTATTTGTATAATTTTATTACTTCCCTTCTACGTGACTTTACCGAAAGAACCAAGAAAGACACACTGCCATGCTCACGGGTCGGCAAAACCTGTGGCTCTAGAACCGCATGCGACTCTTTCAGGGGCCTGCTTCGTGACATTATTCATGAAGAACCCAGCGTCTCGTATTCACCACGTGCATTGCGGCTCTTGAAAGATTAGAGGTTTTTTTATTATGAATTCTACAAAAGAATGTATTTTCTTACTCTTTGGTTGCCTAGCCTTGTTCATGGTTCAACCATTGTCTGGCCGATATAGCCAACCACCTGGAATTGCATCGCTTCAACGATGTCCTCGGTGAACTCTCCCCATCCAGATCGCGGTGCGGAGCTGTGCAACTGTGGATTCTGCGCGATTACAACACTTTGACGTTGTGTTTGACACGTGTCCATCACGCGTGTTTGCACACGACATCAAACAACCTCTCTCGATCCACGTGTTGTAACGTGATTTTACTTTGAATGTTTTTTTTCTTTTGCCAATTTCTCCGAGCTGAGTTTGTTTAACAGGAATTTGTATTAAATATTCATGTTTGTGCTGTGATTTCTAATCGGTTGTCGCTACCCTCGTTATTTATTTAGCTGCCTTTGCTCTGACTGCTATTTGGTTATTTGTGCTGCGTGTACATGCATGTATGTTGAACTCCGTTCGCACCGTACAAGCCAACTGTTGCTCAAATCAGAGGCGGTGGTTTTTGCTCTGATTCCTATTCGCGTTATTGTTGTACTATGACAGTAAAGTTGCTTGTGTTTCTGTGTCACCTCCCTTTCTCATGTTGATAACATAGGTCACTCTAACTAACTCACTATTAATTAGCTACTTTAATTTTACCAGGTAAGGCTCACTGAGCTATCTAGCTCTTTTTCAAAACAAATGATAGTTCATATTCTTAGGTTTTTTCGGTAAAGTCACGTAGGTAAAAAATAAAAATTAATAAAAGTAAAATAAAAATGAAATAAAAATCACGACGTTTCGGAGGCAACACAAGCTTCCGTCTTCAGGTGGAACAGTCACAGCACGATAGCTGTATCAAGTGATAATTTTTTACCTACGTGACTTTACCGAAAAAACCTAAGAATATGAATCCTTGCAGTCACGCAAGCTTAAAATCTAGAAATGATAGTTCAACAAAGTAGCGTATCACGTGGCAACTTATAGCAGCCAAATACTCTGAACGCACGTTGATTCTAAATGTGGAGGGAAAACCGGTGAACCCGGAGAAAAACCCACGCAACCACGGGGAGAGAGACACGCAAACTCCAAATATACAGCAGCAGGCGTCAAGGTCGGGATCAAACCCACGACCTCCTGTATACCAGGCGAGGTAGTTAACATCTCATAGCCACCTTGATGATGATGATGAGAGAGAGAGACACGCAAACTCCCAATATACGCTCCTGCCGTGGGCGGGGGGCAGGGGGGGCAGGGGGGGGCAGGGGGGGGGNCAGGGGGNTGGCAGAGGTCCTACCATCTGCAGCATGTTGCTGTGTGTGAGTGGGGGGGGGTCCCACCATCTACATCATGTTGCTGTGTGTGAGTGGGATTGTAGGGGGGTCCCACCATCTGCAGCATGTTGCTGTGTGTGAGTGGGATTGGGGGGGGTCCCACCATCTGCAGCATGTTGCTGTGTGTGAATGGGGGGGGGGTCCCACCATCTACAGCATGTTGTGTGTGTGAGTGGGGGGGGGTCCCACCATCTGCAGCATGTTGCTGTGTGAGTGGGGGGGGGGGGTCACTACCATCTACACATGTTGCTGTGTGTGTGGGGGGGTCACTACCATCTGCAGCATATTGCTGTGTGTGAGTGGGGGGGGGGTCCCACCATCTACAGCATGTTGCTGTGTGTGAGTGGGTGGGGGGGGTCCCACCATCTACAGCATGTTGCTGTGTGTGAGTGGGGGGGGGGGGGTCCCACCATCTACAGCATGTTGCTGTGTGTGAGTGGGGGGGGGTCCCACCATCTGCAGCATGTTGCTGTGTGTGAGTGGGGGGGGGGGTCCACCATCTACAGCATGTTGCTGTGTGTGAGTGGGGGGGGTCCCACATCTGCAGCATGTTGCTGTGTGTGAGTGGGGGGGGGGGGGCCACCATCTACAGCATGTTGCTGTGTGTGAGTGGGGGGGGTCCCACCATCTGCAGCATGTTGCTGTGTGTGAATGGGGGGGGGTCCCACCATCTACAGCATGTTGCTGTGTGTGAGTGGGGGGGGGGGGNTCCCACCATCTACAGCATGTTGCTGTGTGTGAGTGGGGGGGGGGTCCCACCATCTACAGCATGTTGTTGTGTGTGAATGGGGGGGGGGGTCCCACCATCTGCAGCATGTTGCTGTGTGTGAGTGGGGGGGGGGGTCCCACCATCTACATCATGTTGCTGTGTGTGAGTGGGGGGGGGTCCCACCATCTACAGCATGTTGCTGTGTGTGAGTGGGGGGGGGGGTCCCACCATCTACAGCATGTTGCTGTGTGTGAGTGGGGGGGGGTCCCACCATCTACAGCATGTTGCTGTGTGTGAGTGGGGGGGGGGTCCACCATCTACAGCATGTTGCTGTGTGTGAATGGGGGGGGGGGTCCCACCATCTGCAGCATGTTGCTGTGTGTGAGTGGGGGGGGGGGTCCCACCATCTACAGCATGTTGCTGTGTGTGAGTGGGGGGGGTCCCACCATCTACAGCATGTTGCTGTGTGTGAGTGGGGGGGGTCCCACCATCTGCAGCATGTTGCTGTGTGTGAGTGGGGGGGGGGTCCCACCATCTGCAGCATGTTGCTGTGTGTGAGTGGGGGGGGGTCCCACCATCTGCAGCATGTTGCTGTGTGTGAGTGGGGGGGTCCCACCATCTACAGCATGTTGCTGTGTGTGAGTGGGGGGGGTCCCACCATCTACAGCATGTTGCTGTGTGTGAGTGGGGGGGGTCCCACCATCTGCAGCATGTTGCTGTGTGTGAGTGGGGGGGGGGGTTCCACCATCTACAGCATGTTGCTGTGTGTGAGTGGGGGGGTCCCACCATCTACAGCATGTTGCTGTGTGTGAGTGGGGGGGGGTCCCACCATCTGCAGCATGTTGCTGTGTGTGAGTGGGGGGGGGTCCCACCATCTACAGCATGTTGCTGTGTGTGAGTGGGAGTGGGGGGGGTCCCACCATCTACATCATGTTGCTGTGTGTGAGTGGGGGGGGGTCCCACCATCTACAGCATGTTGCTGTGTGTGAGTGGGAGTGGGGGGGGGNTCCCACCATCTGCAGCATGTTGCTGTGTGTGAGTGGGGGGGGGGTCCCACCATCTACAGCATGTTGCTGTGTGTGAGTGGGAGTGGGGGGGGGTCCCACCATCTGCAGCATGTTGCTTTGTGTGAGTGGGGGGGGTCCGACCATCTACAGCAAGTTGCTGTGTGTGAGTGGGGGGGGGTCCCACCATCTGCAGCATGTTGCTGTGTGTGAGTGGGGGGGGTCCCACCATCTACAGCATGTTGCTGTGTGTGAGTGGGGGGGGGGTCCCACCATCTGCAGCATGTTGCTGTGTGTGAGTGGGGGGGGGTCCCACCATCTACAGCATGTTGTTGTGTGTGAGTGGGGGGGGGGGGGTCCCACCATCTGCAGCATGTTGCTGTGTGTGAGTGGGGGGGGGTCCCACCATCTACAGCATGTTGCTGTGTGTGAGTGGGGGGGGGGTCCACCATCTACAGCATGTTGCTGTGTGTGAGTGGGGGGGGGTCCCACCATCTACAGCATGTTGCTGTGTGGGAGTGGGGGGGGTCCCACCATCTACAGCATGTTGCTGTGTGTGAGTGGGGGGGGGGNTCACTACCATCTGCAGCATGTTGCTGTGTGTGAGTGGGGGGGGGGTCACTACCATCTGCAGCATGTTGCTGTGTGTGAGTGGGGGGGGGGGTCACTACCATCTACAGCATGTTGCTGTGTGTGAGTGGGGGGGGGGGGTCACTACCATCTGCAGCATGTTGCTGTGTGTGAGTGGGGGGGGGGGTCACACCATCTGCAGCATGTTGCTGTGTGTGAGTGGGAGTGGGGGAGTCCCACCATCTACAGCATGTTGTTGTGTGTGAGTGGGGGGGGGTCCCACCATCTACAGCATGTTGCTGTGTGTGAGTGGGGGGGGGGTCCCACCATCTGCAGCATGTTGCTGTGTGTGAGTGGGGGGGGGGTCCCACCATCTGCAGCATGTTGCTGTGTGTGAGTGGGGGGGGGGGTCCCACCATCTACAGCATGTTGCTGTGTGTAAGTGGGGGGGGGTCCCACCATCTACAGCATGTTGCTGTGTGTGAGTGGGGGGGGGGTCCCACCATCTACAGCATGTTGCTGTGTGTGAGTGGGGGGGGGGGGTCCCACCATCTACAGCATGTTGCTGTGTGTGAGTGGGGGGGGGGTGTCCCACCATCTGCAGCATGTTGCTGTGTGTGAGTGGGGGGGGGGTCCCACCATCTACAGCATGTTGCTGTGTGTGAATGGAGGGGGGGGTCCCACCATCTGCAGCATGTTGCTGTGTGTGAGTGGGGGGGGGGGTCCCACCATCTGCAGCATGTTGCTGTGTGTGAGTGGGGGGGGGGGTCCCACCATCTGCAGCATGTTGCTGTGTGTGAGTGGGGGGGGGGGTCCCACCATCTACAGCATGTTGCTGTGTGTGAGTGGGATTGGGGGGGGGGTCCCACCATCTACAGCATGTTGCTGTGTGTGAGTGGGGGGGGGGGTCCCACCATCTACAGCATGTTGCTGTGTGTGAGTGGGAGTGGGGGGGGTCCCACCATCTACAGCATGTTGTTGTGTGTGAGTGGGGGGGGGGGTCCCACCATCTGCAGCATGTTGCTGTGTGTGAGTGGGGGGGGGGGGTCCCACCATCTACAGCATGTTGCTGTGTGTGAGTGGGGGGGGGTCCCACCATCTGCAGCATGTTGCTGGCTGCCGGGCTCACTCCTCGACGCAGCTGGTTGTGGAGGTCCACGATGGTCTTCTGCACCGACGCCTGCGCGTGCTCAGCGACGTCCACTTCGTTACCGTCACGGCGGCCGCGGCTGCCTCGGCGGGCAGCGCCGCATAGACCAGCATCACCCCCAGCGCCACCATCACTGCGCAGCTGCGAGCACGGAACAATGACAGAGGGATTTTATTTCGATTGAAAGCTTCGTGACTGCTGGGTCGAGATCGAACCCACGACCTCCTGCAGGCGAGGTCGTTAACATCTCCTAGCCACCGTGATGATACAGCAGGCGTCATGGTCAGAATCGAACCCACGACTTCCTGCACACCAGGCGAGGTCGTTAACATCTCCTCTCCACCGTGATGATGATACAGCAGGCGTCAGGGTCAGAATCGAACCCACTACTTCCTGCACACCAGGCGAGGTCGTTAACATCTCCTAGCCACCGTGATGATGATACAGCAGGCGTCAGGGTCAGGATCGAACCCACGACCTCCTGCACACCAGGCGAGGTCGTTAACATCTCCTAGCCACCGTGATGATGATACAGCAGGCATCAGGGTCAGATCGAACCCACGACCTCCTGCAAACCGGGCGAGGTAGTTTTCGGCCACAACGCAAGCAGCCGTCCTCAGGTGAAGAATAGGTCTGTCGGAAAGACAGACCTGTTCTTCAGGGTCAGGATCGAAAGACAGACGCTGTCTTTCCGACAGACCTGTTCTTCGTCTGAATGACGCTGTCTTTCCGACAGACCTGTTCCTCACCTGAAGACGGCTGCTTGCGTAGTGGCCGAAACGTCGTGAGAATGATTTTATTATGTTTTATTTTTATTATTTTATCATTTCCCTTCTACGTGACTTTACCGAAAGAACCAAGAAGATGACAGAGGGCGCCACGGTGGCGAGGAGATGTTAACTACCTCGCCTGGTGTGCAGGAGGTCGTGGGTTCGATCCTGACCCTGACGCCTGCTGTATCATCATCATGGTGGCTAGGAGATGTTAACTACCTCGCCTGGTGTGCAGGAGGTCGTGGGTTCGATCCCGACCCTGACGCCCGCTGCTGTATATTTGGAGTTTGCGTGTCTCTCTCTCTTATCATCAATACGGTGGCTAGGAGATGTTAACTACCTCGCTTGGTGTGCAGGAGGTCGTGGGTTCAATCCCGACCCTGACGCCTGCTGCTGTATGTTTGGAGTTTGCGTGTCTCTCTCACTGGGATTTTTCTCCGGTTTTCCCTTCACATTTAGAATCAACATCGTGCGTTTAGAGCATTTGACTGCTACACATTTCTACACCAAAAGTGTTTGGCTACTGCAATATAAATTACCACGTGATCAGCCACATTGTTAAGCTTCTAAATATGCAGCTCAGGGGACCTTACCTGGTAAAGTAAACACAATTTCTGGTTGTATCTCCCATGTAGCCTTTAACATCCTGTTGGTGCAAGTGCCGTTAGCGAGTAGCACCTGTGAAGGCCGGCATAGTACATGAGAGCGAGTGGGTAGACAGCACCACGCTCTGGCCGCCTTTGTCTCCCCACCGACGATGTTTATACAACGCACCGGGTACTCGATTTAAGGCTGAGTCGACCTAGAGGGCAGGACCGGTTCAGATAACAGTCACAGGTCTTGGTGGTCGTGAGAGGGAATCGAACTCGGGTCGCCAGGTTCGTAGTGCAGCGCGATAACCGCTGCACCACCGCTCCCCACACAGTCACACACGCAGACAACGCATTCTACAGCATGTACGTGTGTTGAACTTCTTTCGCACCGTACCTAGCCAACTGTGCTCATCGAAAGTGCGGGGAAGGAACAACGACACTAAATTTCAATTTAAAGCTTTCGTGACTGCAGGGATTCATCTTCTTGGTTCTTTCGGTAAAGTCACGTAGAAGGGAAATAATAAAATAATAAAAATAAAACAATATTTCATCGTCTCTGGAAACATAATATTTTATTATGTTTAATTTTTATCATTTTATTATTTCCCTTCGACGTGACTTTACCGAAAGAACCAAGAAAACGACACGAAACTCACAACAAAGCAGTGATGCGAATGCAAATTGCACGTCCGGCCTATGAGATTGAAACACTTCTTAAAAATACTCTTAGTTCTTTCGGTAAAGTCACGTAGGTAAAAAATGTAATAAAATTTTACCAAAAGAACTAAGAGTGTGAATCCTTGCAGTCACGAAAGCTTCAAATCTAGAATTCATAAAAATAGTATAATTCTTCTGGTCAACCACAGGACGGTTCGAATGCATTATACGGAAACGCGCGGTGAAGGTCAAACGAGAAATCACTTTACCTGGACATCTTTTCTCGAATGTAAGTCTGCGCGTATCTGTCATCCGCAGGCGATGACTAAACATACCCCATGACCCAGGGCTTTTTAAAGAAACTGCTGACAACGCCCACCCCCCACCACCGGGTCAGATAATTACGATTTTATTTGTAAAGACTCTTCCGAAAAATTCTGTTCATTGTCATCTCTGGAAATGTCAAAAATAAATGGGACGGATCGTCGACAATGAGCAGAATACGGTCTCGGGGTTTAACACTTAATGCGTGGGGACCCTGCGTCTCCCTCTCTTACTCACGCAACCCTTTGTGACACCCGCCCTGAGCACGCACGTACCCTGCTGCTGCAGCTACCGCGCCTCGTGCGCTTGAACTCCACTACCCGGGCCGCTTGACCCGGCGGAGGGCGAGGGATGGTGGTGGTGGCGCGGTGGTTCTAACACTCGTGGCTCATGGCAAGAAGGAACATGGTTCGATTCTTCCCCCCACCGACACGGGCATTTCTCTCTCTTTGGGTGTGTGGCATGGTCTCTCCTCAACTGTTCTGCAGAGCAAGCAGTGCCGGATTAAGCTAGTGCCGGGGCCTGTAGAGTATGTTATAAAAAGGCCCTAAATAAATGAAAAACACGTAAATATTAAAACGCATACATTTTTTACTTGTACGGTAAAGTAAATGTATTTTTTCATTTGCTATACAGCCAGATAATACGACAGATCGCTAAGTTTAAACACCAAGTCTTACATACAAATTCTTAGGTTTTTTCGGTAAAGTCACGTAGGTAAAAATTTAAAATTAATAAAAGTAAAAAAAAATAAATAAAAAACACGACTTTGGAGTAAACTAATTTTTTATCGTGATTTACAAAACCTATAATATGACCTACGCTTCAAATCTAAATCTTACATACAAGTTGAAGGCTGTATAGTACTATAGTAATAGAGCAAGTTCAGAATTACTGAACCGGAATTGAAAGCTTGAAAGCATTTAGCGCGGGCCTTTAAAAGTGCTGGGCCCGTAGCTACTACACGTGTAGCTACTACACGTGCAGCTACTACACGTGTAGCTACTACACGTGTAGCTACTACACATGCAGCTACTACACCTGTAGCTACTACATGTGTAGCTACTACACGTGTAGCTACTACACATGTAGCTACTACACGTGCAGCTACTACACATGCAGCTACTACACATGCAGCTACTACACCTGTAGCTACTACACATGCAGCTACTACACATGCAGCTACTACACGTGTAGCTACTACACATGTAGCTACTACACATGCAGCTACTACACCTGTAGCTACTACACATGTAGCTACTACACGTGCAGCTACTACACAAGTAGTAGCTACTACACATGTAGCTATTACACATGCACTACTACACATGCAGCTACTACACATGCACTACTACACCTGTAGCTACTACATATGTAGCTACTACACGTGTAGCTACTACACATGTAGCTACTACATATGCAGCTACTACACGTGTAGCTACTACACGTGTAGCTACTACACGTGTATATACCATGCATATTACACTGCAGCTACTACATGTGTAGCTACTACACGGCAGCTACTACACCTGTAGCTACTACACGTGTAGCTATACACATGCACTACTACAATCACTACTACACGTAGCACTACACCTGTAGCTACCACATGCACTACTACACATGTAGCTACTACACATGCAGCACTACACGTAGCTCTACACTGCACTTACACATAGCACTACACATGTAGCTACTACTACCTGTAGCACTACTACACATGCAACACTACACGTGCAGCTACTACTACACATGTAGTAGCACTACACTTAGCTACTACTACACATGTAGCTACTACTACACATGCAACTACTACACATCACTACTACACGTGCAGCACTACACCTGCAGCTACTACACGTGCAGCTACTACACCTGCAGCACTACACCTGTAGTATCTACTACACATGTAGTAGCTACTACATATGTAGCTACTTTTGCTACGAGGATAATCCGGCAGTGCGAGCATGAGTGCGTATGAGTGAGTGACCCCCACAATCCTCCAAACCCGGATCTGACCTCCCGAGGAAGATCTGGTCCTCTTGAATCGGATTCCGACGCTCGATGGAAAATGTTTGGGACACTTTCTCCTTAAATGGAAAATTAACGAGAGTCCAATTTGCGACTGTGGTGGTGGTGGCGCTCTCAGTCCGTACAGCATCTCGTGATCGGACTGCCCAGTGGCGGCTCCTGCAAAATCTCTCAGGGGGGCAAATGTCTGGATGATTAATAAGGATAAGGTCCACCCATGCAATGGATAAATTAACAGCTTAAGCATGTAAAGGCAACTTCACTTCTTTAATATTAATGACAAATAAAGTGACTCTTACAATACATCTTGTTTGTTTCTATACTCACTATTAAAACAAACCACTCAAGTTTATTTTATTAAAGATTCCACTAGGTGGCGATAAATTATATTGTTGGATGAAACGTGCTTACGTATGATAACATTAGCACGTATGATGACGTTAGCACGTTAGTGCAAGCCCTCCCGGAAGCCATAGAGAATGCATTGGAGTGCCCGCCGTTCGAAAAAAAACATCTTTCAATGTAAGTCTATGGGGCCACTCGGGGCGATTCTCAGCCGGAGTGAAATCGCCCAAAAAGAGGCGGTACTCCACAGAACGTGACATGACGCTGATTGGACTATATCCAGAGGCACAATGACGGCTAGCGTGACTCTGTGGTTCAATGACATTGGTGGTGCGTCGCCCAATCGCCCTAATGAAGAAACCGCCCCTGGACTGCCCCAATCGGATCATTCAACGGCGATCTGAAATAAATACACGCGGCTCCTCCTGAAATTACGACATGAATTTGTAATCTGTTGTAATCCCCAAAATGCCATACGAAACGAGAAGAGTGAGTGAATGAGTGAGCATGTATGAGTGACTGTGAGTGCGTGGAGTTTGTATGTTCTCTCTCCACCAGTGACGATTATCTGAACTGGGCCTCCTCTAGGTCGATTCAGCCTCAATTGAATACCTAGTACGATGTGTTAAAACATCGCCACTAGGGAGACAAAGGCGGCCGGGCGTGGTGCTGGCCACTCAACCCCCTCGTGTGCCGTTTCTGGCCTTCGTAGGTGCTCGCTAAAAGCACTTGCCTCAACAGTTGCTAAGGCTATACGGGGGGTCTTTGTCTTTTTAACAATAATGTGGGGTGCCGTCATCCACCAGTGGATAGACCATGGCTAACACATTCCTGCGGAGGGAGCTGGTAGGAACGTTGGGTTGCTCGGTCAATGGCCAGGGTCAACGGCGGCGTGGTGTATTCCGCAAATATGGCCGACTGTGAGGGCGGGCACAAGCCGGTGTGAGTAGGTTAAACGTTGAGTTTTATAAGGGCACCACGGGGTGACCAGCCCCTCCCCACCAGCCCCACCCCTCCCATTTTTGGATGCGTGACGGACGGACGGACACAATAATTTCCCTGTGGGCTAGAAGGGGCGAGTCGAAACGTTACGACAACAAACACAATCCAAAAACACGATAGGAGTGTCTAGGAAAGATAAACAAATCACTTTAAAATATACACTCATAAAACTAAAAGTTTGTTTTATTATTTTACCAGAGGCAAAGCCCACTGAGCTATCAACTTATTTTTCAGAAGCCACGTGGCCACAAATAGTAGCTCAACGAAGTGACTTATCGTGTGGGGAAATTTAGTTCATGGGAAGACAACACATCGCAATGTCGAACGACGCCCAACAGCAACAATGGAGCAAGTTTATGAAGAGTGGGCTGGAAAGCCCCCCCCCCCACCACGCGCCCCCCACACCTCCCCCCCACCGCCTCCCCCCTAAGCCCCCACCCACCCACGCTGCCCCCCCCCCCCCCAGTGCCGGACTAAGCTAGTTCGGGGCCTGTAGCATGTGTTATAGAGGAGCCCTAAAATATAAAATAAAAACACGTAAATATTAAAACACGCACATTTTTAAATTGCATAATAAAGTAGTTGTATTTTTTCATTTGCTATACAGCCAGATAATATGACAAATATCTAAACTTAAACACCCGGTCGTTCATACAAGTTGAAGGCGGTGTAGTACTATAGTAATAGAGCAAGTGCAAGATCACTGAACCGGAATTGATAGCTTGAAAGCATTTAGCGCGGGGCCCTTTAAAGTGCTGGGCCCGTAGCTACTGCACGTGTAGTAGCTGCACGTGTAGTAGCTACTACACGTGCAGCTACTACACGTGCAGTAGCTACTACATATGTAGCTACTTGTGCCACTCGGATAATCCGGCACTGCACCCCCCCAACACCCCTCCCTTGGGTCAGCTGTTATGGAGGAATTCGCTGAAAGCTTTAGCAGCAAGTCATCACATTCTTCGGCTTTGGCACAAAATATGTTGGACAGATAAATTATAGGTACACACGCTCGCTCGCAGACTCCCACCGGTCGTGCACGCAATGCCAGCACGCCCGCCCGCCCGCAAGAATACTTCGATCCCGAGAGAGGATTTAACCGGCGCCTTTAATGTTCGTCGCCTAATCAGCATAGTGATGTCTCGCAGAGACCCGGGGCGAGGGTGCTCCTGCAGCTGCTGCTGCTGCTGCTGCGCCGTCGTTTGTGTGGCAGATTCTGGGGGTGTCAGCCAGCCCCGTACAAGGGAATCGCCACGTTGCCTCCGGATGATTTGAACATCCGACCGGTGAATGATTTGTCCATCTGATCGATATCTATGATGCCGTGTTGAGTCTATGGGCAGTGTTGAGTCTATGGGCAGTGCTGAGTCTATGGGCAGTGTTGAGTCTATGGGTAGTGTTGAGTCTATGGTGCAGTGTTGAGTCTATGGGCAGTGCTGAGTCTATGGGCAGTGTTGAGTCTATGGGCAGTGTTGAGTCTATGGGCAGTGTTGAGTCTATGGGCAGTGTTGAGTCTATGGGCAGTGTTGAGTCTATGGGCAGTGCTGAGTCTATGGGTAGTGTTGAGTCTATGGGCAGTGCTGAGTCTGTGGGTAGTGTTGAGTCTATGGGCAGTGTTGAGTCTATGGGCAGTGTTGAGTCTATGGGTAGTGTTGAGTCTATGGGCAGTGTTGAGTCTATGGGCAGTGTTGAGTCTATGGGCAGTGCTGAGTCTATGGGTAGTGTTGAGTCTGTGGGCAGTGTTGAGTCTATGGGCAGTGTTGAGTCTATGGGCAGTGCTGAGTCTATGGGTAGTGTTGAGTCTGTGGGTAGTGTTGAGTCTATGGGCAGTGTTGAGTCTATGGGCAGTGTTGAGTCTGTGGGTAGTGTTGAGTCTATGGGCAGTGTTGAGTCTATGGGCAGTGTTGAGTCTGTGGGTAGTGTTGAGTCTATGGGCAGTGTTGAGTCTATGGGCAGTGTTGAGTCTATGGGCAGTGCTGAGTCTATGGGTAGTGTTGAGTCTATGGGCAGTGTTGAGTCTATGGGCAGTGTTGAGTCTATGGGCAGTGTTGAGTCTATGGGCAGTGTTGAGTCTATGGGCAGTGCTGAGTCTATGGGTAGTGTTGAGTCTATGGGCAGTGCTGAGTCTGTGGGCAGTGTTGAGTCTATGGGCAGTGTTGAGTCTATGGGCAGTGTTGAGTCTATGGGCAGTGTTGAGTCTATGGTGCAGTGTTGAGTCTATGGGTAGTGTTGAGTCTATGGGCAGTGTTGAGTCTATGGGCAGTGTTGAGTCTATGGGCAGTGTTGAGTCTATGGGCAGTGTTGAGTCTATGCTGAGTCTATGGGTAGTGTTGAGTCTATGCTGAGTCTATGAGTAGTGTTGAGTCTATGGGCAGTGTTGAGTCTATGGGTAGTGTTGAGTCTATGGGCAGTGTTGAGTCTATGGGCAGTGTTGAGTCTATGGGCAGTGTTGAGTCTATGGGCAGTGTTGAGTCTATGGGCAGTGTTGAGTCTATGGGCAGTGTTGAGTCTATGGGCAGTGTTGAGTCTATGGGCAGTGTTGAGTCTATGGGCAGTGTTGAGTCTATGGGCAGTGTTGAGTCTATGGGCAGTGCTGAGTCTATGATGCCGTGTTGAGTCTATGGGCAGTGTTGAGTCTATGGGCAGTGTTGAGTCTGTGGGCAGTGCTGAGTCTATGGGCAGTGCTAAGCCTATGGGCAGTGTTGAGTCTATGGGCAGTGTTGAGTCTATGGGCAGTGTTGAGTCTATGGGCAGTGTTGAGTCTATGGGTAGTGTTGAGTCTATGGGCAGTGTTGAGTCTATGGGCAGTGCTGAGTCTATGGTGCAGTGTTGAGTCTATGGGCAGTGCTGAGTCTATGGGCAGTGTTGAGTCTGTGGGCAGTGTTGAGTCTGTGGGCAGTGTTGAGTCTGTGGGCAGTGTTGAGTCTATGGGCAGTGTTGAGTCTATGGGCAGTGTTGAGTCTGTGGGCAGTGTTGAGTCTATGGGCAGTGTTGAGTCTATGGGTAGTGTTGAGTCTATGGGCAGTGTTGAGTCTATGGGCAGTGCTGAGTCTATGGTGCAGTGTTGAGTCTATGGGCAGTGCTGAGTCTATGGGCAGTGTTGAGTCTGTGGGCAGTGTTGAGTCTGTGGGCAGTGTTGAGTCTGTGGGCAGTGTTGAGTCTATGGGCAGTGTTGAGTCTATGGGCAGTGTTGAGTCTGTGGGCAGTGTTGAGTCTGTGGGCAGTGTTGAGTCTGTGGGCAGTGTTGAGTCTATGGGCAGTGTTGAGTCTGTGGGCAGTGCTGAGTCTATGGGCAGTGCTAAGCCTATGGGCAGTGTTGAGTCTATGGGCAGTGCTGAGTCTATGGGCAGTGTTGAGTCTGTGGGCAGTGCTGAGTCTATGGGCAGTGCTAAGCCTATGGGCAGTGTTGAGTCTATGGGCAGTGTTGAGTCTATGGGCAGTGCTGAGTCTGTGGGCAGTGTTGAGTCTATGGGCAGTGTTGAGTCTATGGGCAGTGCTGAGTCTATGGTGCAGTGTTGAGTCTATGGGCAGTGCTGAGTCTATGGGCAGTGTTGAGTCTGTGGGCAGTGTTGAGTCTGTGGGCAGTGTTGAGTCTGTGGGCAGTGTTGAGTCTATGGGCAGTGTTGAGTCTATGGGCAGTGCTGAGTCTATGGTGCAGTGTTGAGTCTATGGGCAGTGCTGAGTCTATGGGCAGTGTTGAATCTGTGGGCAGTGTTGAGTCTATGGGCAGTGTTGAGTCTATGGGCAGTGTTGAGTCTATGGGCAGTGTTGAGTCTGTGGGCAGTGCTGAGTCTATGGGCAGTGCTAAGCCTATGGGCAGTGTTGAGTCTATGGGCAATGCTGAGTCTATGGGCAGTGTTGAGTCTATGGGCAGTGCTAAGCCTATGGGCAGTGCTGAGTATATGGGCAGTGCTGAGTCTGTGGGCAGTGTTGAGTCTGTGGGCAGTGTTGAGTCTGTGGGCAGTGTTGAGTCTGTGGGCAGTGTTGAGTCTATGGGCAGTGTTGAGTCTATGGGCAGTGTTGAGTCTATGGGCAGTGCTGAGTCTATGGGCAATGTTAATGGGCAGTGTGAGTCTATGGGCAATGTTGAGTATGGGCAGTGCTGAGTCCCCCCCCCTAACCACCTACCTCATCACCCCTGTATGTATTTAGAATTTCTTTCGCACCGTACGAACTCTTACAAAAAGCGTCGTTGCCCATACGCATCTTGCAGTTCACCATCATTGGTTCGTGTCAAGCCGGACCCTTGCTGCTGCTGATGATGATGATGAGACACTGCAAGTCGAAACCGGTCCAAAGTTTTGGATGTTTAGAACTCATCGTGTCCGCTATAATTGTTCGCTCCTCGAAAAGCCGCGTGGCTGATTGGATGTGTAAAACAACAAACAAACAAAAACCTTTTATGTTATTTACGTGGAGGGACTGGTGTGTGAATGAGGCGTGTTGCCTGGTTGTGAGTGGCTGGGTGAATTCGTCAATGGGTGAGTTAGCAACTGAATAGAGTGAATCGGTGAGCGCTGGGTCATCCGTCACTTTTGACTGCTGCTTCACTCTGAATTCTACTGGCGAATTAGTGACTGGTGACTGGGTGAATTAGTGAGTGGTTGGGTGAGCGAGTCAATGGATGAGTGGGTGGGTGGGTGGTTGAGTGTGCGAGTGAGTGGAGTCAATGAATGACTGGGTGAATGAGTGATTGACCGGGTGAATTAGTGAGTGGCTGGGTGAGCGAGTCAATGGATGAGTGGGTGGGTGGGTGAGTGTGCGAGTCAGTGGAGTCAATGAGTGAGTGACTGGGTGAACGAGTAAATGGATGAGTGGGTGGGAGGGTGAGTGTGCGGGTGAGTGGAGTCAATGAGTGAGTGACTGGGTGAGTGAGTAGGTGGCTGAGTGAGTGAGTGGGTGAATTCGTGAGTGGCTGGGTGAGCGAGTCAATGGATGAGTGGGTGGGAGGGTGGGTGGTTGAGTGTGCGAGTGAGTGGAGTCAATGAGTGAGTGACTGGGTGAGTGAGTGGGTGAATGAGTGATTGACCGGGTGAATTAGTGAGTGGCTGGGTGAATGAGTCAATGAATGAGTCGATGGGTGGGTGAGTGTGCGAGTGAGTGGAGTCAATGAGTGAGTGACTGGGTGAGTGGCTGAATGAGTGAGTGGCTGAATGAGTGAGTGGGTGAATGAGTGATTGACCGGGTGAATGAGTGAGTGGCTGGGTGAGCGAGTCAATGGATGAGTCGGTGGGTGGGTGGGTGGCTGAGTGTGTGAGTGAGTGGAGTCAATTAGTGAGTGACTGGGTGAATGAGTGGGTGGCTGAGTGATGGACCGGGTGAATGAGTGAGTGGCTGGGTGAGTGAGTGGGTGAATGAGTGATTGACCGGGTGAATGAGTGAGTGGCTGCGTGTGGCTGGAGTGAATCGGTGGGCCCTGGATTATCCATCACCCATGATTGCTGCTTCACTCTCAATTCTCTCTGGTGGCGCAAGTGAGCTGGTTGTGGAACGGGGCGTTCCCAGCAACAGCTTTCCAACCTGGATCTCATTTCTCGCTGTGTGTGTCGTGAGTGGGTAGTAAACACAATCCTGCGGAGGGAGCTGGTAGGAACGTTGGGTTGCTCGGTCAATGGCCAGGGTCAACGGCGGCGTGGTGTATTCCGCAAATATGGCCGACTGTGAGGGCGGGCACAAGCCGGCGTGAGTAGGTTAAACGTTGAGTTTTATAAGGGCACCACGAGGTGACCAGCCCCTCCCCACCAAGCCCCACCCCTCCCACCCCCCACCCAGCCCCACCCTCCCCACCCAGCCCCTCCCCACCCAGCCCCACCCTCCCACCCCCACCCAGCCCCACCCTCCCCACCCAGCCCTCCCCACCCTCCCCTCCCCACCCCTCCGCACCCTCCCCACCAAGCCCCTCCCCACCCTCCCCTCTCCACCCAGCTCCACCCCTCACATTTTGGGATGCACGACGGACGGACGGACACAATAATCCCTTGTGGGCTGGTGTAACCAAGAGGTTCCTACCAGTATAATAATAATATAGGTGCGTAATGAGATTAAATTGGATTACAAATAAACGTTCAATCTGCTCGCTGACCGACTGCTGCAGCCAATAGCGATGTATAATCAACTTTTTTGGGGGTTTTAAACACATCGTGCCAGCGAAATAAATGACAGAAAATGGCACGTGACATCAATCACACGAAGAAGTATGCTGACCATCGCCAGCAGCAGCAGCGGCAGCAGCACGCGATTGTGTTTACGCGGGGGTTCAGAAAGCGATCGATTGAGTAGGCAACTCGCTGCTACTGCTGCTGCTACTGCTGCTGCTGCTACTGCTGCTGCTGCTACTGCCGCTGCTGCTGCTACTGCTGCTACTACTGCTGCTGCTGTTACTGCTGCTGCTACTGCTGCTGCTACTGCTGCTGCTGCTTGACATCGCTAAGTGACACGTGAGTGATGTTTGATCGCATGCGCGCGTTTGCCTCGCAGCTCGTGATGCCTCTTCCCCGAGACCGAAACGGCACTTAAGAATTGCGCGCGCTCATTATTCTTAAACGCTACCTGCCACCGCCGTCACCTCCCCCAACCCCACCCACCCATCCCACTCCTTGGTATGTCAGTGTTGCGGTAATTTTTCAAAATTTCAGTGGCTTTTTTGGGTTACTCACAACACTACTCCCGCCGAACCTGCCGACTGACACGCGCGGTTGAACTTCGCTTGGCACTTTCTCACCCCGCCCCCCCCCGGTCACCCGTGCCCGCATCTCCTCTGCCGGCCAAGTCAACCAGCGGCCTCCAAATATACAGATGCCACGGGTGGGATCAAACCCACAAGCTCCTGCATACCAAGCGAGAGAGTTCACAACCCACCAACTTGGCGACGATGCCGTAAAGAAACCCCCAGATCAAAATTCACACGACCACGGAGAGAGAGACATGGAGACTCCAAATGTATCACAGGCGTCAGGGGATCGAACCCACGAACCCACGACCTCCTGTATACCAGGCGAGGCACTGAACATCTTGCCACCGTAGATGAGACGCAGCAATCAGTGTCTGGTATAGACCCAGATCGAGTCCGTCCCCATTAAGAATGAACAGCATTGATATACGGTGATTTTTTTCTGGAAGATTTTGCTGTTTTCCCTGGATTTTTCTGTTTGCGCGAAGTTACTTTAAGATGTTTTCTTGTTCATGTTTTTGTTTGTTGCGGTTGCACCCGATTCAAGAGCCGAATGGCTCATAGGGCTTTCCCTAATACATGAACTTGAACTTGAACTGGAACTTTAAGATGTTTTCTTGTTCATGTTTTTGTGTGTTGCGGTTGCACCCGATTCAAGAGCCGAATGGCTCACAGGGCCATACCAAATAAATGAACTTGAACTGGAACTTTAAGATGTTTTCTTGTTCATGTTTTTGTTTGTTGCGGTTGCACCCGATTCAACAGCCGAATGGCTCACAGGGCCATACCAAATAAATGAACTTGAACTGGAACTTTAAGATGTTTTCTTGTTCATGTTTTTGTTTGTTGCGGTTGCACCCGATTCAAGAGCCGAATGGCTCATAGGGCTATACCTAATAAATGAAACTTGGAAAAAAAACTGAAACACGGGTGGAGGAACGAACGGGTGAAGTTGACGGGACTAAGCACGGCGGCAATAGCGATAGTCGAGTGATAGGGAGGCGACTCCCCGCCTGCGAGGGAGCGAGTGGCAGGATTGAATCACCCGACTTCCGCTTTATTCTGAATTCAGTCAGACGCTGCTATCAGGGGGAAACTCAAATCCAGCCACCAATAACCGTGCAGCAGAGGTCGCAAACGGGTTTTGATTCCTTACCCGTACCCGTACCCGGCCGCACCAGGGTCACAAACGGGTACCCGTACCCGGCCGTACCCGTACCCTACCCGTACCCGGTTGGGTACGGTAGGGTACGGGTATCGTGTACCCGATTGCGACCTCTGGGATGAAGCCATGTTGCAGGCGCGGGTGGGTTGATTCTAGGAACTTGAATTGTGAGAAGAGACAAGACGTTGGGAAATGAGTCACAAACGGTTACACACCAGTGACTCACGGTCGACCCGTACCCGTACCCGGCCGCACCAGTCGCAAACGGTAGGGTACGGGTATCGGGTACCCGGTTGCGACCTCTGCTGTGCAGAGGGCGCGGTGGTTGTGGGGGGTGAGTGGGTAGGGGCGATTCAACCCGTTGTTTACGATCAAAGAAAGAAACGTCACTGTCTGTTGGCGTTGCGAGAGAGAGATGATGATGATGATGTGTCGCCATCCACCCCACGTCTCGTTGCGAACGTCGAGTAGAACGTGAGCGGCGAACGCGAGCGGCTGCGAAACATTCTCAAAGAAAAAAAAACGGGGCTCTTTACATCCAAAGGTCACAATCTTCGGCGCGCGCTAAGAGCACTTTGGAATACGACACGCGATTACTCTTAAAACCATCAAATAAGACGAGCTGTTGATATTATCGCTACCACCTCCAGGGCACTCGTGGCAATGTGGCCACGACACCGATAATTATCAGACGAGGTAGGGTGGTGTGGCTTTGAGTGATTGAAAATGGCATACTCAGCAGCCATCCATCACCTGCCCTGCGTGGCGTCCGGCCGGTTAAATGCCAACACCTCCCGTACCTATAACATGCGCGCGGCGTAGTGTTTGTGTGCGTGTGCTGTGTGTATATAAGCGAGGGTTCGTGTCGCTTACCCAAGAGGCACAGAGACACGGCCACGGGCGGCTGGATCATCGAGAGTCGAGGTCCTCATCTCACTCGCAGATTTCTCCCGAGCGACCATCTCTGTCCGAGGGCTCAGCTATGTCGTGGTGAGTTTGTGACACGCGTTGTGACACGCGGTGATAGCACTCGCTGATTCACTTGCAGTCACTCGCACGCCCGGTGGTCAGGCACACCCCCCCCCCCCCTTATCGCTCTCATAACGCTGCTACTGTCATTATGGCTGCTGCCGTGAACTTGGCTAATGATGCGCTACTTGATAATTGACTTCAGGTCACTCACGCATTGGCGGTCAGTCATTCCCGTATCGCTCTTCTAGCGCTGCCGTGTGATTCCTCTACCCATTGGTCGAGCACTCGGTCTGTACCGTCCACACAGTATTGGGAAGTAGTTTTTGGCTAACGCCGATAACACCGCGCGTATTATACCGAACCCAATAGAACCCGGAGTGAAAGCAGTGACAGGGTGGAGAGAGAGAGAGAGAGATCGTACAAACCCTCCACACAGCAGAGCGTGTGGTAGGCCAGAGTCTGGAATCGAACCGAGGCGCTCCTCGCTGTGCCCACGTGATGAGTGTACAGCAATGCAGTAATTATAATAAATATGCTCAAAATGTCCCCTCCAATATTTTGGTATGAAAAAAATGTATTGCTATGCTATGTAGAAAAAAATAACAATTAGCTAAACCTTGGCCACAATATCTGGCTACCCGTACCCGGCCGGGTACCGGTACGGGTAGCCGTTTGCGACCCTGGTGCGGCCAGGTACGGGTACGGGTAGGCCGTAAGTCACTGGTGAGTAACCGTTTGTCACTCATTTCGGGCAGGGTACGGGTAGGGAACGGGTACCCGTACCCGGTCGGGTACCCGGTCGGGTACGGGTACCCATTTGCGACCCTGGTGCGGCCGGGTACGGGTAAGGAATCAAAACCCATTTGCGACCTCTGCTCCCCCCCCCCCCGTCACACCCGGGCAGCGTGGGCCGCGTGCTGATGATGACTGCGGCCCTAGCGGTGCTGGCGGGCCGCCTGCCACGCTGCCAGGCCGCGTCCAACACGGTGGCCCACTGGAAGACGCTCAAAACCTCACAGCGCTCCGTGCAGAGGGGCATCGTGAACCTGCACAACCTCCTGCGGGCAAGCGTGCGGCCCGCGGCCAGCAACATGCTGCAGATGGTGAGTGCGCGACAGTGGTGGTGGTGGCGGTGGTGGTGGTAGTGGCGATGGTGGTGGTGGTGGCGGTAGTGGTGGTGGTGGCGGTGGTGGTGGTGGTAGTGGTGGGGGTGGTGGTGGTGGTGGTTGTGGTCTTGGTGGTGGTGGTAGTGGCGGTGGTGGTAGTGGTGGTAGTGGTGGCGGTGGTGGTGGTGGTAGTGGCGGTGGTGGTGGTGGTGGTGGTAGTGGCGGTGGCGGTGGTGGTGGTCTTGGTGGTGGTGGTAGTGGTGGCGGTGAATCAGTTTGTAGAGTAGGGGGGCACTGCTGGTGCATCAGCCAGTCGTCTCAGTCAACCCATGGCACCTGCTGGGTCTGCCCTGTGACCTCCTCCTGTCAGCGAGACTTCGACAATTCGCGTGGCCTCCAAATGCACCTGGCCTGGCACAGACGCCGTGTGACGTCACCGTCACTCAATGTTTGTGAAGAGTCTTGAACATCGTGCAGAGGCAGTGAGTTTCAGGTTCGATGGACCGTTGAGAAGGAGAGTGGGTGGGTGAGTTGAGTAGGTGAATAGGTGGGTGAGTAGGTGAGTGGGTAGGTGAGTAGGTGAGAGGGTGGGTGAGCAGGTGAGTGGGTGGGTGAGTAGGTGAGTGGGTGGGTGAGTAGGTGGGTGAGTAGGTGAGTTGGTGCGTGAGTAGGTGAGTAGGTGGGTGAGTAGGTGAGTGGGTGGGTGAGTAGGTGAGTGGGTGGGTGAGTAGGTGAGTGGGTGGGTGAGCAGGTGAGTGGGTGGGTGAGTAGGTGAGTGGGTGGGTGAGTATGTGAGTGGGTGGGTGAGCAGGTGAGTTGGTGGGTGAGTAGGTGAGTAGGTGGGTGAGTAGGTGAGTGGGTGGGTGAGTAGGTGAGTGGGTAGGTGAGTAGGTGAGTGGGTGGGTGAGCAGGTGAGTGGGTGGGTGAGTAGGTGAGTGGGTGGGTGAGTAGGTGAGTAGGTGAGTTGGTGGGTGAGTAGGTGAGTAGGTGGGTGAGTAGGTGAGTGGGTGGGTGAGTAGGAGAGTGGGTGGCTGAGTAGGTGAGTGGGTGGGTGAGGAGGTGAGTGGGTGGGTGAGTAGGTGAGTGGATGGCTGAGTAGGTGAGTGGATGGCTGAGTAGGTGAGTGGGTGGGTGAGTAGGTGAGTGGGTGGGTGAGTAGGTGAGTGGGAGGGTGAGTTGAGAAGGAGAGTGGGTGGGTGAGTAGGTGAGTGGGTGGGTGAGTAGGTGAGTAGGTGGGTGAGTTGAGAAGGTGAGTGGGTGGCTGAGTAGGTGAGTGGGTGGGTGAGGAGGTGAGTGGGTGGGTGAGTAGGTGAGTGGATGGCTGAATAGATGAGTGGGTGGGTGAGTGAGTAGGTGAGTGGGTGGGTGAGTAGGTGAGTGGGTGGGTGAGTATGTGAGTGGGTGGGTGAGCAGGTGAGTTGGTGGGTGAGTAGGTGAGTAGGTGGGTGAGTAGGTGAGTGGGTGGGTGAGTAGGTGAGTGGGTAGGTGAGTAGGTGAGTGGGTGGGTGAGCAGGTGAGTGGGTGGGTGAGTAGGTGAGTGGGTGGGTGAGTAGGTGGGTGAGTAGGTGAGTTGGTGGGTGAGTAGGTGAGTAGGTGGGTGAGTAGGTGAGTGGGTGGGTGAGTAGGAGAGTGGGTGGCTGAGTAGGTGAGTGGGTGGTGAGGAGGTGAGTGGGTGGGTGAGTAGGTGAGTGGATGGCTGAGTAGGTGAGTGGATGGCTGAGTAGGTGAGTGGGTGGGTGAGTAGGTGAGTGGGTGGGTGAGTAGGTGAGTGGGAGGGTGAGTTGAGAAGGAGAGTGGGTGGGTGAGTAGGTGAGTGGGTGGGTGAGTAGGTGAGTAGGTGGGTGAGTTGAGAAGGTGAGTGGGTGGCTGAGTAGGTGAGTGGGTGGGTGAGGAGGTGAGTGGGTGGGTGAGTAGGTGAGTGGATGGCTGAATAGATGAGTGGGTGGGTGAGTGAGTAGGTGAGTGGGTGGGTGAGTAGGTGAGTGGGTGGGTGAGTAGGTGAGTGGGAGGGTGAGTTGAGAAGGAGAGTGGGTGGGTGAGTAGGTGAGTGGGTGGGTGAGTAGGTGAGTAGGTGGGTGAGTTGAGAAGGTGAGTGGGTGGCTGAGTAGGTGAGTGGGTGGGTGAGTAGGTGAGTGGGTGGGTGAGTAGAAGATTGGGTGGGTGAGTAGGAGAGTGGGTGGCTGAGTAGGTGAGTGGGTGAGTGAGTAGGTGAGTGGGTGGGTGAGTAGGTAGGTGAGTAGGTGAGTGGGTGAGTAGGTGAGTGGGTGGGTGAGTAGGTGAGTGGATAGGTGAGTAGGTGAGTGGGTGGGTGAGTAGGTGAGTGGGTGGGTGAGTAGGTGAGTGGGTGGGTGAGTTGAGAAGGTGAGTGGGTGAGTTGAGAAGGTGAGTGGGTGGATGAGTGGGTGGGTGAGTAGGTGAGTGGATGGCTGAGTAGGTGAGTGGGTGGGTGAGTAGGTGAGTGGGTGGGTGAGTAGGTGAGTGGGAGGGTGAGTTGAGAAGGAGAGTGGGTGGGTGAGTAGGTGAGTGGGTGGGTGAGTAGGTGAGTAGGTGGGTGAGTTGAGAAGGTGAGTGGGTGGCTGAGTAGGTGAGTGGGTGGGTGAGGAGGTGAGTGGGTGGGTGAGTAGGTGAGTGGATGGCTGAATAGATGAGTGGGTGGGTGAGTGAGTAGGTGAGTGGGTGGGTGAGTAGGTGAGTGGGTGGGTGAGTATGTGAGTGGGTGGGTGAGCAGGTGAGTTGGTGGGTGAGTAGGTGAGTAGGTGGGTAGGTGAGTGGGTGGGTGAGTAGGTGAGTGGGTAGGTGAGTAGGTGAGTGGGTGGGTGAGTGAGTGGGTGGGTGAGTAGGTGAGTGGGTGGGTGAGTAGGTGGGTGAGTAGGTGAGTTGGTGGGTGAGTAGGTGAGTAGGTGGGTGAGTAGGTGAGTGGGTGGGTGAGTAGGAGAGTGGGTGGCTGAGTAGGTGAGTGGGTGGGTGAGGAGGTGAGTGGGTGGGTGAGTAGGTGAGTGGATGGCTGAGTAGGTGAGTGGATGGCTGAGTAGGTGAGTGGGTGGGTGAGTAGGTGAGTGGGTGGGTGAGTAGGTGAGTGGGAGGGTGAGTTGAGAAGGAGAGTGGGTGGGTGAGTAGGTGAGTGGGTGGGTGAGTAGGTGAGTAGGTGGGTGAGTTGGAAGGTGAGTGGGTGGCTGAGTAGGTGAGTGGGTGGGTGAGGAGGTGAGTGGGTGGGTGAGTAGGTGAGTGGATGGCTGAATAGATGAGTGGGTGGGTGAGTGAGTAGGTGAGTGGGTGGGTGAGTAGGTGAGTGGGTGGGTGAGTAGGTGAGTGGGAGGGTGAGTTGAGAAGGAGAGTGGGTGGGTGAGTAGGTGAGTGGGTGGGTGAGTAGGTGAGTAGGTGGGTGAGTTGAGAAGGTGAGTGGGTGGCTGAGTAGGTGAGTGGGTGGGTGAGTAGGTGAGTGGGTGGGTGAGTAGAAGATTGGGTGGGTGAGTAGGAGAGTGGGTGGCTGAGTAGGTGAGTGGGTGAGTGAGTAGGTGAGTGGGTGGGTGAGTAGGTAGGTGAGTAGGTGAGTGGGTGAGTAGGTGAGTGGGTGGGTGAGTAGGTGAGTGGATAGGTGAGTAGGTGAGTGGGTGGGTGAGTAGGTGAGTGGGTGGGTGAGTAGGTGAGTGGGTGGGTGAGTTGAGAAGGTGAGTGGGTGAGTTGAGAAGGTGAGTGGGTGGATGAGTGGGTGGGTGAGTAGGTGAGTGGGTGGCTGAGTAGGTGAGTTGGTGGGTGAGTAGGTGAGTAGGTGGGTGAGTAGGTGCGTGGGTGGGTGAGTAGGTGAGTGGGTGGCTGAGTAGGTGAGTGGGTGGGTGAGTAGGTGAGTGGGTGGGTGAGTATGTGAGTGGGTGGGTGAGTAGGTGAGTAGGTGGGTGAGTAGGTGAGTGGGTAGGTGAGTAGGTGAGTGGGTGGGTGAGTAGGTGAGTGGGTGGCTGAGTAGGTGAGTGGGTGGGTGAGTAGGTGAGTAGGTGGGTGAGTAGGTGAGTAAGTGAGTAGGTGAGTGGGTGGGTGAGTAGGTGAGTGGGTGGGTGAGTAGGTGAGTAGGTGGGTGAGTAGGTGAGTGGGTAGGTAGGTGAGTGGGTGGGTGAGTAGGTGAGTGGGTGGGTGAGTAGGTGAGTGGGTGGGTGAGTAGGAGAGTGGGTGGGTGAGTAGGAGAGTGGGTGGCTGAGTAGGTGAGTGGGTGGGTGAGTAGGTGAGTGGGTGGGTGAGTAGGTGAGTGGGTGGGTGAGTAGGTGAGTGGGTGGGTGAGTAGGTGAGTGGGTGGGTGAGTAGGTGAGTGGGTGGCTGAGCTCCAGAACACCGATCGCAAAGCTGCGAGGTTCAATTCTCGCTGTCCGGGTGCGCGAAACGATCATCGTCACCGTGAGCTGTCGAACGAAGCGACTCTACGCTGCACGTGGCTGCCTGTAATCGTAATGCCAATCGGAGCTTTGCGTTGCCCTCCACCACCCGACGCAAGCCAATGAACCCCACGTAAGAGCGGAGCCTTTAGTTGACACCTGATGACGATGTTTCCATCTCCAGCCGAACGTCGTTTGGACACAACGATCTGATAACTTTAATCCAAATTGTCTTATGGTTGTTATTGTTTGACTTGCATCCCACTGGAATTTTTGCAAATATAATTGATTCACGGTGTTTTTTTTAGAAGATTTTGCTGTTTTTTTCCTGGATTTTTCTGTTGCGTGTAGTCACTTTAAGATCTTCTTGGTTCTTTCGGTAAAGTCACGTACAAGGAAATAATAAAATAATAAAAATTTTAAACATAATAAAATAATTCTCACGACGTTTCGGCCACAACGCAAGCAGCCGTCCTCAGGTGAAGAACAGGCCTGTCTTTTATTATTTCCCTTCTACGTGACTTTACCGAAAGAACCAAGAAGAGGAATCCCTGCAGTCACGAAAGCTTTAAATTCAAATTTAATCAGTTTTTTCTTGTTCATATTTTTGTTTGTTGCGATTGCACCCGAGTCAAGAGCCGCGTGGCTCACAGGGTCATACCTAATGAATGAAACTGAATGTTGCTCGGGCTTTTTAACGTTTCTCCCATTCCTCCTCCGGTTTTGCTGATGAACCAAATCGTTGGGTGGCACATTTGCCCACAGCGTGACAACTTGATTTGTTTGGCTGTGTCGTCTGGTCCCTAAGGACTCCGAGGTTAAGGTTTTGTTCCCGGCTTGATTTGGACATTCACCTGCTCTGTGCAGCTCCCAGGCTGTGGAATAACGCGTTATGCCTTTGGCAATCAGACAGAGTGCTTAAAGCTGTTTCAGTTTGACTTATGGGTGAGTGGGCGAGTGAGTGAGGTGGGTGAGTGATTGCCACTGTGCATCCCCCAGACTATGGAACAACGCGTTGTGCCTTTGGTAATCAGAGTTGCGAGAGTTAAATTTCGATTTAAAGCTTTCGTGATTCATCTTCTTGGTTCTTTCGGTAAAGTCGCGTAGAAAGGAAATAATAAAATAATACAAATGAAAATACAACTAAAAATAAAACAATAACATGTTTTATTGTTTTATTTTTATTATTGTATTATTTCCCTTCTACGTGACTTTACCGAAAGAATTTCGATTTAAAGCTTTCGTGACTGCAGGGATTCATCTTCTTGGTTCTTTCGGTAAAGTCACGTAGAAGGGAAATAATAAAAAAATAAAACATAATAAAATAATATAATAATATAATATTTTTTTATTATGTTTTATTTTTATTATTTTATTATTTCCCTTCTACGTGACGTGGTTCTTTCGTTAAAGTCGCGTAGAAGCTAAATAATAAAATAATAAAACATAATAAAATAATATAATAATATCATATATTTTTATTATGTTTTATTTTTATTATTTTATTATTTCCCTTCTACGTGACTTTACCGAAAGAACCAAGAAGTTCGCGAGAGTTACTTAAGTCCCACCTTGAAAACTCACCTCTTTAAATCGGCCTTTACCCCCCGCCTAGTTCTACCCATGTATCCTGCGGATTCTGTTTATTTCCTGGATTTCCATGCACGGCGATGGCGACATTGGGGATCTACGGATGAGAATGCGCCACTTTACAATGATAACTTCTTAGTAACATAAAATCTAACCAGAAAACTATGGACAGACATATTAACAGACAGATATCACCAAAATACATAGAGAGAGAGCAACACAGGTAACAGAGAGAGGGGTGATCGTCTCTGTTACCTGTGTTGCTCTCTCTGTGTATCTTGGTGATATCTGTCTGCTAATATGTCTGTCTATAGTTTTATGGTTAGATTTTATGTCGCTATTTCATTATACCTGATGATGATTGCTTGTGTTGCAATCGAAACGTCGTATGCTATTATTTAATTTAATTTATTATTTTATCTTTAGACGTGACTTAACCGAAAGAACCAAGTAATAATTCCTGCAGTCACGAAAGTTCTAAAATTAAGATTGAACTTCTTAGTAATACCTACACGACGGTATGAGCCAATCAGAAACGACTGCTCGAATTACGAAACAAAAACTCGACACGTTTGATTGGCCGGAGGTGGTTCCCGGCGGTCCACTTGCGGGCGGCGGGGGCGAGTGTTGATCTTTTAGATTTGAAGCTTTCGTGACTGCAAGGATTCATTCTTAGGTTTTTTCGGTAAAGTCACGTAGGTAAAAAAATTTAAAATTAATAAAAGTAAAATACATTTAAAATTACGACGTTTCGGAGGCAACACAAGCTTCCGTCTTTTTTTTTTACCTACGTGACTTTACCGAAAAAACTAAGAATATGTTGATCTTTTGTTCATAATCGTCCAAAAGTCCTTTGTGGCCGTCCATAAATGACGTCACGCACCTAGGAGGGGGGTCAGACATTTGTGACGATGTGTGACGAGGGGGTGGGGGGTTGAGAAATGAGACGAGGCTCTAAGGAAAGCTGTCTCGGGTGTGAACCAATCAACTTCAAGGACAGTGCACATTATCAGAGTTATGTTTTTTGTTTGCATTATGACTGCAGGTATTGTGGTCTATGCAAACATGACTCCTTGTAAAAAAGGTGTCAGTTTTGTTGCCAGATAGAAGGGTAAAAAAACAATTATCATATTTTTTACTGGCAAATGAGGTTCCAATGGTGTAAATGTGACGTCACGTAAAAATGCGCAACTTTAAATAAATACAGACAAAACGTTCTACTTAATGAAATAGACTTTATAATAAATGTTTTCTTCTACAACATCAGAGTGCAGCGCCACATTAATCACGCACTACAATGACAATAGTTTAAAGCGATTTGAAGCATGCTTTATTTTAAAAATGGAAATATGGTTTTGTCGTCATGTTTGAGAGGGGGAGGCTGACTTTTTGTGACGCCGTGTGACGAGAGGGGGGGGGGTCAAAAATCGTCCAAAATCGCGTGACGTCATTTATGGACAGCCCCTTTCCGCTGTTTCCTACAGTCCTGGAATGTGACAGCGGCCGAGAACAGCCGCGTCTGGGCCAACGGCTGCTCCCTGACCCACAGCCCCGCTGCCAACCGCAAGACTTCGAGTGAGGCCCCTCCCCAGGCACACACACCCAGCAGAAGCACCCACAGCACGTGGCCTCGTGCCTTGGTGACGTCACAATAACCTCCCCCCTCCCCACCCACCCACCCACCACGCACAGGCCAGACGTCGCAACCGGGTACCCGATACCAAATGCTGTTAGCGAGCACCTACACACACACTCACCCACCCACTCATTCACTCGCTCACCCACTCACTCAGCCATTCATTCACTCACTCACCTAAGTATTGTAAACGCGAAACTGTTGTAAACTATTCTAGATTTGAAGCTTTCGTGACTGCAAGGATTCATATTCTTAGGTTTTTTCGGTATAGTCACGTAGGTAAAACATTAAAATGAATAAAAGTAAAATAAAATAAAAATCACGACGTTTCGGAGGCAACACAAGCTTCCGTCTTCAGGTGGAACCGTCACAGCCGAATTAGCTGTATCAAGTGAGGCAATGATTCAAGATGTAATCCCTTATAAGCAAGTTGAAGGGGGGAGGAGAGGGGGGGGGAGCTCATCAGAATGTGGTAGCCAATGAATGGAAACGTATCGGGAGGGAGGGGGGCGGGGCTCAAAGACAGCACGGAGTGCTCAACACATGGGGCAGAGAGGGGGAGGGGAGGCCTGATACACATGATAGACAAAAGAACGAAAATGCCCATGTTTATACCAATGCTGGCTGAACAATGAAGAGAGTACTGTTAAAAAATAACTGGGGATGTTAACACTCGGTAAAGTAAATAGTGCCTGTCAGATAAGATGGTCCAAAAAAGTGTAATTAAGTCTTTTTTGCGTGGTTGATAACATCTTTCCAATGATTACTAAGTTTGTACCCATCATCACGGTTGAAATGATGTCTGTGTTTGTATATTTGTATGGCTTCGTGTACAAACCTTTGATGGTAGCCGGGAGGTTTGCAGAGAACTTGGTCTCGGAAAAGACAATTTCATGAGAGCCCACCGAGTTGTAGCAATGATCGGCAACGGCAGAAGAATCAGTTCTGCCGTGTTTCAGATCTGACTTGTGCTCGCGGACACGATCAGCAACATGACGTTTCGTTTCTCCAATGTAGCAATCACCACAAATGCAACTCAATTTGTAGTCTCCAGGATACTGTAAGTCAGGAACGACATCCTTCACAGATGGAATCAAATCACGGATTTTATGCACTGTACTGAATCGGACTTGGATCTTATGTTTGTTTAGAATTTTGGAGATCTTTTTGGTCACGCCTGCTATGTATGGTAACCTGATAGTTTTGGGCGGAGTTTCATGTGGCTGTTTCTGTATGGTGGGAGAGACAGCTTGGCGGATAGTACGGTCAGAGTATCCGTTCATCCTGAGGGCCCGATGTACATGTCTTAATTCACCGGTCAGGTGGTGTTTGTCAGAAATGCCATGGGCTCTGTGGTATAGCGTTTTGATGAGAGGTGGTGGGAATCCGGTTCAAGTAGGAATGTTATCACGAATGCGCAACATTTTCACATTGTAAGCTCCATTACACAGTTCGGTCTTTCATTGTCTACTCAACTGGTAAAATGTTTGTGAAGTCTTGAACATCGTGCAGAGCTAGTGAGTTCCAGGTTCGATGGACCGCTGAGAAGGAGAGTGGGTGGGTGAGTAGGTGAGTGGGTGGGTGAGTAGGTGAGTGGGTGAGTGAGTAGATGAGTGGGTGGCTGAGTAGGTGGCTGAGTAGGTGAGTGGGTGGGTGAGTGAGTAGGTGAGTGGGTGGGTGAGGAGGTGAGTGGGTGGGTGAGTGTGAGTGGGTGGCTGAGTAGGTGAGTGGGTGGGTGAGTGAGTATATGAGTGGGTGGGTGAGTAGGTGAGTGGGTGGGTGAGTAGGTGAGTGAGTGGCTGAGTAGGTGAGTTGAGAAGGAGAGTGGTTGGGTGAGTTGAGAAGGAGAGTGAGTAGGTGAGTGGGTGGGTGAGTAGGTGAGTGAGTGGCTGAGTAGGTGAGTGGGTGAGTTGAGAAGGAGAGTGGGTGGGTGAGTTGAGAAGGAGAGTGAGTAGGTGAGTGAGTGGGTGAGTAGGTGAGTGAGTGGCTGAGTGAGTGGGTGAGTTGAGAAGGAGAGTGGGTGGGTGAGTTGAGAAGGAGAGTGAGTAGGTGAGTGAGTGGGTGAGTAGGTGAGTGGGTGAGTAGGTGAGTGGGTGAGTTGAGAAGGAGAGTGGGTGGGTGAGTTGAGAAGGAGAGTGAGTAGGTGAGTGAGTGGGTGAGTAGGTGAGTGGGTGAGTTGAGAAGGAGAGTGGGTGGGTGAGTTGAGAAGGAGAGTGAGTAGGTGAGTGAGTGGGTGAGTAGGTGAGTGCGTGGCTGAGTAGGTGAGTGGGTGAGTTGAGAGGAGAGTGGGTGGGTGAGTAGGTGAGTGGTGAGTTGAGAAGGAGAGTGAGTAGGTGAGTGGGTGGGTGAGTAGGTGAGTGGGTGAGTTGAGAAGGAGAGTGAGTAGGTGAGTGAGTGGCTGAGTAGGTGAGTGGGTGAGTTGAGAAGGAGAGTGAGTAGGTGAGTGGGTGGGTGAGTAGGTGAGTGGGTGGGTGAGTAGGTGAGTGGGTGAGTGGAAGGTGAGTGGGTGGGTGAGTAGGTGAGTGGGTGGCTGAGTAGGTGAGTGGGTGAGTTGAGAAGGAGAGTGAGTAGGTGAGTGGGTGGGTGAGTAGGTGAGTGGGTGAGTAGGTGAGTGGGTGAGTTGAGAAGGAGAGTGGGTGGGTGAGTTGAGAAGGAGAGTGAGTAGGTGAGTGAGTGGGTGAGTAGGTGAGTGGGTGAGTTGAGAAGGAGAGTGGGTGGGTGAGTTGAGAAGGAGAGTGAGTAGGTGAGTGAGTGGGTGAGTAGGTGAGTGAGTGGCTGAGTGAGTGGGTGAGTTGAGAAGGAGAGTGGGTGGGTGAGTTGAGAAGGAGAGTGAGTAGGTGAGTGAGTGGGTGAGTAGGTGAGTGGGTGAGTAGGTGAGTGGGTGAGTTGAGAAGGAGAGTGGGTGGGTGAGTTGAGAAGGAGAGTGAGTAGGTGAGTGAGTGGGTGAGTAGGTGAGTGGGTGAGTTGATAAGGAGAGTGGGTGGGTGAGTTGAGAAGGAGAGTGAGTAGGTGAGTGAGTGGGTGAGTAGGTGAGTGCGTGGCTGAGTAGGTGAGTGGGTGAGTTGAGAAGGAGAGTGGGTGGGTGAGTAGGTGAGTGGGTGAGTTGAGAAGGAGAGTGAGTAGGTGAGTGGGTGGGTGAGTAGGTGAGTGGGTGAGTTGAGAAGGAGAGTGAGTAGGTGAGTGAGTGGCTGAGTAGGTGAGTGGGTGAGTTGAGAAGGAGAGTGAGTAGGTGAGTGGGTGGGTGAGTAGGTGAGTGGGTGGGTGAGTAGGTGAGTGGGTGAGTTGGAAGGTGAGTGGGTGGGTGAGTAGGTGAGTGGGTGGCTGAGTAGGTGAGTGGGTGAGTTGAGAAGGAGAGTGAGTAGGTGAGTTGGTGGGTGAGTAGGTGAGTGGGTGAGTTGAGAAGGTGAGTGGGTGGGTGAGTAGGTGAGTGGGTGGCTGAGTAGGTGAGTGGGTGAGTTGAGAAGGAGAGTGAGTAGGTGAGTGGGTGGGTGAGTAGGTGAGTGGGTGAGTTGGAAGGTGAGTGGGTGGGTGAGTAGGTGAGTGGGTGGGTGAGTAGGTGAGTGGGTGAGTTGGAAGGAGAGTGGGTGGGTGAGTAGGTACGGGTAGCCGTTTGCGACCCTGGTGCGGCCGGGTACGGGTACGGGTAGGCCGTGAGTCACTGGTGAGTAGCCGTTTGTCACTCATTTCGGGTAGGGTACGGGTACGGGTAGGGAACGGGTACCATTTGCGACCCTGGTGCGGCCGGGTACGGGTACGGGTAAGGAATCAAAACCCGTTTGCGACCTCTGCGCACAGGAGACGCCACAAACGGCAGTTAGGCTCTTGCTATTGTTGCTATTGTTGTTATTGTTGCTATTGTTGTTATTGTTGTTATTGTTGTTATTGTTGTGATTGTAACTGAAACATTAGCCCGGTGACTAACACGAAAGAGACATAATCGCAGCGGTGCGCTACTTTGGGCTTGACCGCATGAATGTGAAATTGTAGTCGTTGTTCCGTGTGAGAGATCTATAGGCAAGGTTAACCCTTGTGAGAGATCTAGAGGCGAGGTTAACCCGTGTGAGAAGTCTAGAGGCCAGGTTACCCCGTGTGTGAGAGATTTAGAGGTCAGGTTAACCCGTGTGAGAGAAATCTAGAGGTCAGATTAACCCGTGTGAGAGAAATCTGGAGGCGAGGTTAACCCATGTGTGAGAGATATGGAGGCCAGGTTACCCCGTGTGAGAGATCTAGAGGCCAGGTTAACCCGTGTGTGAGAGATATAGAGGCCAGGTTACCCCGTGTGAGACATCTAGAGGCAAGGTTAACCCGTGTGAGAGAAGTCTAGAGGCCAGGTTACCCCGTGTGTGAAAAATCTAGAGGCGAGGTTACCCGTGTGAGAGATCTATAGGCGAGGTTAACCCGTGTGTGAGAGATATAGAGGCAGGTTACCCGGTGTGAGAGATCTAGAGGTGAGGTTACCACGTGTGAGAATTCTAGAGGTGAGGTTAACCCTTGTGTGAGAAATTTAGAGGCAAGGTTAACCCGTGTGCGTGCGCACTCGCTCAGACACACTTGGCATGTTGGCAAGGCCCCTCCTGGGCGCCGCGGTGGCTAGGAGATGTTAACTACCTCACCTGGTACGCAGGAGGTCGTAGGTTGGGAGGGGCTGGTCACCCCGTGGTCACCCCGTGGTGCACTTATAAAACTCAACGTTTAACCTACTCACGCCGGCTTGTGCCCGCCCTCACAGTCGGGCATATTTGCGGAATACACCACGCCGCCGTTGACCCTGGCCATTGACCGAGCAACCCAACGTTCCTACCAGCTCCCTCCGCAGGAATGTGTTAAATTTGTGCAATTATATAATCCATGAGAGTCTTGGTTAAATAATCACGTGTGAATCATCTGCCAAAATGCCACGAAGGGGTGGAACAGCAGTCAAACAAGGTTGTGAACCAGTGGTGTGCAGTAATAATGACGATGCATTAATATTCTTAGGTTTTTTCGGTAAAGTCACGTAGGTAAAAAATTAAGTCAGCGGTGTGAGACAATTTATTGATCACGCTTCAGATGTTACGCGTTGTAAACGCTCCACTTTAAGTCACGTGGGGGATGGGATTAGCGGCTGCCAGTCAAAGTGAACGCCTCTCTTCACCGCAATTACGCACCCGCCCGCCCGCCTCGCCTCGCCTCGCCAAACGCCTTCTGGCAATATTTTTTTAAAAGAGAAAAATAAAATCGTAAGCCTTTCATCTTCTTGGTTCTTTCGGTAAAGTCACGTAGAAGGGAGATAATTAAATAATAAAAACAAGACATGATCAAATATCACAATTCTCACGACGTTTCGGCCACAACGCAAGCAGCCATCCTCAGGTGAAGAACAGGTCTGTCGGTCTGTCGGAAAGACAGCGTCTGAATGAACACCACATACGCTGCCAAGCTTGGTGGTGTTCATTCAGACGATGTCTTTCCGACAGACCTGTTCTTCACCTGAGGACGGCTGATTGCGTTGTGGCCGAAACGTCGTGAGAATTATTTATATTATAGTTTAATTTTTATTATTTTATTATTTCTCTTCTACGTGACTTTACCGAAAGAACCAAGAAGATGAATCCCTGCAGTCACGAAAGCTTTAAATCGAAATCGTAAACCTTTCGTTTTTCCCCTCTCGGCCGCCAATAAGAAGCATGGCGTGCACACGAACGAGGTTTAGGGGCCGTCCATAAATGACGTCACGCACCTATGGGGGGGGGAGGAGTCAGACATTTGTGACGATGTGTGACGAGGGGGTTTTTTGAGAAATGTGACGTCACATCAAAATGTGCAATTTTAGATAAATATAGAATTGTTATAACAACACTAATTGTTAAAACAACACTCGTACAACATCAGAGTGCAGCGCCACATTAAACACGCACTACAATGACAATAGTTTAAAGCGATTTAAAGCATGTTTTATTGGTTTTAAGGGGGTGGGCAGAGCTTTGTGACGTCATATTTGAGGGGGGGGTCTGACTTTTTGTGACGTGTGAAAACCACAGCAAGAAAATGTTTTACTCAAGTGGGAGAGATGCCTGCGTTAAGAGGGTTATATAAGTCAGAGAGGGGGGGGGGGGGGTGGGGGGGAAGGGAGGGGGGGGGGAAATAGTGGGAGGGGGGTGCGTAGCATGGACGTTAGGGACTGGAGTATAGATCCTTGCAGTCACGAAAACTTCAAATCTTGGGCAAGGCATCAAAAACAACAAACAGTCACACAGACCACGCCAGGTTAATCACACAGCAGCAGTCCCGCAATAAAATCCCGCATTAGCAGTGAACTACCGATAACTGCACGGCCAGAAGATCAGTTACAAATCGCATTTCAGCAAAAGCGACTGCTCCCTTCCCTGCGCTGGGTCTTGCGCCCTGCAGTGTTCGACTGCGGGGAGAACCTCTTCATCTCGAGCGCGCCCTTCACCTGGAACTACGCCATCCGCGACTGGTACAACGAGGTGACCAGCCCCGGCTTCGTGTACGACCAGGGGCCGAAGAGTCCAGGAGCCGTTGGCCACTACACCCAGGTGAGACGGCGAAGACCACCCGAGCCGCAGCACATTGCAAGGTTGTACCTCGTTGCGCGCGCGCGCGAAGTGCTTGCCGCGAACGAACCACAGCTCGCTCGAGATGAAGAGGTTCTTTATTAATGCTACCCCTGTCCCCTCCCTTTGATGCTGCTAATCCTGCATAATGCACGGGCATAATATGACTTTGAAACCCCCGCCCACCTCCTATGCATTTCACAAGTAGTGCTAAACCCATATCTGCATTTCCCATAAATATGCTAAATTACTCTTGATATGCAAATTATTTTGTCATGGCGCTCTTCCCCCTCCAACCCAGCTTAAATATACGCTCCAAGCCTGGGGTGTTTCATTCAGACGCTGTCTTCCCGACAGACCTGTTCTCCACCTGAGGACGGCTGCTTGCGTTGTGGCCGAAACGTCGTGAGAATTATTTTATGATGTTTTATTTTTATTTTATTATTTCCCTTCTACTTTACCGAAAGAACAAGAAGATGAACCACAGCTCGATAATTGTTTTTTTTACCCTTTTATCTGGCAACAAAACTGACACCTTTTTTTTACAAGGAGTCATGTTTGCATAGACCACAATACCTGCAGCCATAATGCAAACAAAAAACATAACTCTGATAATATAAGTGTCACGTTGTGGTTTCACGCTTCAACACACCGGTGGGCTAAAGCAGTGAACTATTTGTCTTTCGTCAACGTGACACTTTTTTACTGATTGGCCGTGTCGGGTGGTGGAGGGTTACGACACATTTATAAATAACGCGATCTAAACCCAAAAACGTTGATTATGAATAATATTGGTCGCGAAAGCCTACGTGTTAAACAAGGAGTCATGTTTGCATTGACCACAATACCTGTAGTCATAATGCAAAAAAAAACATAACTCTGATAATGTATGTGCACTGTCCTTGAAGTTGATTGGTCCACACCCGAGACAGCTTTCTTTAGAGCCTAGTCTCACATGGGTTGGACCAGATGACGCCAAAAGGCGCACAACTCAAAGACAATGCACCATCAGAGTATGAGAGCTTGGGGTAAGCATGTACATCATTGGAACCTCATTTGCCAGTAGAAAAATATGATAATAGTTTTTTTACCCTTCTATCTGGCAACAAAACTGACACCTTTTTTTACAAGGAGTCATGTTTGAATAGACCACAATACCTGCAGTCATAATGCGAACAAAAACATGACTCCTTGTAAAAAAAGGTGTCAGTTTTGTTGCCAGATAAAAGGGTTAAACACCATCTTCTCTGTTCTTTCGGTAAAGTCACGTAGAATGGAAATAATAAAATAATAAAAATAAAACATAATAAAATAATTCTCACGACGTTTCGGCCACAACGCAAGTAGCCGTCCTCGACAGGCCTGTTCTCCACCTGAGGACGGCTGCTTGCGTTGTGGCCGAAACGTCGTGAGAATTGTATTTTATTGTTTTATTTTTATTATTTTATTATTTCCATTCTACGTGACTTTACCGAAAGAACCAAGAAGATGAATCCCTGCAGTCACGAAAGCTTTAAATCGAAAGGTAAAACACCAATTAATATTTTCTACTGGCAAATGAGGTTCCAATGGTGAACCACGCTCCTCGTTGATCTCCGCGTCAAGGAGCTTAAACCACCGTCACACCGGCAGCGGCTTTCGGCTCGCCGTCGAACAAAGTCGGTCACCGCGCCACGCGGCGCTTTCAGATGCGGCCGTCTGGAACGCCTCTTCCTTCCGATGTTAGGAAGCCAATGCCGCTATGCACTTTTAAAGCATTTAGATTAAAATTATATTTCTTTAGAACTGCTTTTACGTACGGTGCCAAGGAAGTTCAACATACATACATACATATGTAGTGACAGGGTGCCATCTGTTGACCAGGACGGGTAATTACGGGCATGGGTGCGCTATATAATAGCCAACCATAAGGGGGTGTAACTGGCTAAAAGTCAGAGGCGGGGATCAGTCGGGAAGCTCCTGGAACCTGCACGAGAGTTCTAGAAGGAGGGCGGGGCCAGAGGCAGGGATTGGCCACGCGTTATAACGGTGGTACGCATTCCGCGTTGTGTGAAACACGTCCCTTAATGTGTGTTTGTTCAACATCTACTCGTAGCGTGTGTAGCCAACCGTCCCGAGGGGTGGGGTCAGACATTTGTGACGATGTTTGACGAAGAGGGGGGGGGGGTGAGAAATGTGACGTCACATCAAAATGCGCAACTTTAAATAAATGTAGACAACACGTTCTACTTCATTAAATAGACTTTTAAATAAATGTTTTCTCCTACAACATCAGAGTGCAGCGCCACATTAAATACGCACTACAATGACAATACTTTAAAGCGATTTGAAGCAAGTTTAATTAAAAAAATGGAAATATGGTTTTGGCGGGGGGGGGGGGGGTTGAGCTTTGTGTCGTCATATTTGAGGGGGGGGGGTCTGACTTATTGTGACGCCGAGTGACGATTGGGGGGGGTCAAAACTCGTCCAAAATCGCGTGACGTCATTTATGGACAGCCCCTGTGACGACAACGCGCTGTGGTTGTGAGCACTGCCCCGCGCAAACGAGGACTCTCTCCGACTTTCTATTTTTTAAATCCTTTATATTAAGTTCGCGTGCTTGCTTGCTTGCTTAGGACCGTGCAAATCTTTCGGTCGTTTTTTAACCCACTTCCCGTGATCCAATCGAGCTGACATTTTCCACACAGACTCGTTGTGTCAGACAATTATTGTTCGTGAAAAAAATTCCCAAAATTGTACACTTTTTAGGCAAAAAAAAAATATTTTACATATATTCAAATAGAACGCATTCATGGCTTTGGCTGAACGTCAGAGTGTAAGAGCCCAGAGCGTAACCCCTCCACAGGCCGTGGCGGAGTAGCGCAGTTGGTAGCGCCCTCGCTTCCCATGCCAAAGGTCGCGGCATCGATCCCCGCGTCCTCCACAGGCGAATATATTTTTAAATCCTTCATATGAAGTTCGCCGCCACGCATATAAAGGATTTATAGTGAAACACTTTGTTTTACGGGTTTACTTGTTTCTTTTTCTATTTTTCTTTTTTTCCTTTTTTACGATGCAAAGGAAACAAGAAGATGCTCGGTGTAGTCGGCACTTTGCTTCGTTCATTATTTCGTTTTTTTAGTTTTTTTTAATGCTTTGCGTTATGTAAACCCCCCCTTTTTAAATGAAATATTTTCTCTCTCTCTGTCTCTCTCTCCGTGCCGTGCAGGTGGTGTGGTACGGCTCCTTCCAAGTGGGCTGCGCCGTCAACTACTGCGCCAGTGCGGCCAAGTACTTCTACGTGTGCCACTACTGCCCAGCGTGAGCACGGGCTGTGGTCCATTGCCTCTATCTCTATCTCTCTCTCGCTCAATAGTTATATTTAAAAAATACTTTAGAAAAAACACGCTTTAATGAAATGTACCGTACGAGTAATGGCAGAACTCTACGACTCCAGCAAGTGCCATAACGTAAGGAGCCGTGGTGATGTACAGCCAACGTCAAGTTGAGCGTGGACAATTAGACCCAAGCCGAAACATAACATATAAAAAATTGCTTTAAAATATATTTTTCTATTTTTTATGATATAATATAGTATTGTCATCGGTATGACATACGTATACCAAGTTTGCAGTCGATACCACATTGGCAAGTGGGTTAAAATTGAGTTACAAGATTTGAGGATACGACAACACACAGAACTGAGATAAATAAAAGCGTGTAAAATACAAAGATCCCCCGTATAGCCTGCAACAGACTTGGGGCAAGTGCTGTGAGCGAGGACCACCGATGAAGGCCGGAACAGCGTTTGACGGTCGGTGGCGAGGACCACGCCCGACCGCCTTTGTTTCTCTTCGTGGCGGTGTTTACATGCCGCATTTGAGGCTGAGTCTACCTAGGGGAGGCCCAGGACCTGTAGCGGGAATCGAACTCGGGTCGCCGGGACGCAGTACGCGAACCGCTCCGCTCTCTTCTCGCTCACACACAAGACAAAGATCCCCCGTATAGCCTTAACAGACTGTAGGGGCAAGTGCTGTTAGCGAGCACCTATGAAGGCCGACACGGCACACGAGGGGGTGGGTGGCCAACACACACTCTCACACACACAAACACACGCACACTCACACAACAACCAACAACAACCACCATTCGCTACTCAATGGCGGTGACGTCACCACGGCGCTTGTGCCAGGCTATGTGCACCTTGAGGCCAAGTGAAGTGTCGAACGTCTGCTGGCAGGAGGTCACGGGGCAGACCCAGGTGCCACGGGTCGACTGACCGAGATGACCGAGATGACTGGCTGAGGCACCACCTGTGCCCCCTACTGTGCCAACTTGCTGTGCTTTATCCACCCGGCGCTCCGCTCGTTGTTGTGAGCGTCGCTCCTCTGCCCTCCGTTGTTGTTGGAGGGCGACTGCCTCCAACTGCCCAGTAGCGTCCTTCACGAGCCTCCTCCACAGAGGCCGATCTTGACACCGCTGGTACCAGTCATCGGCAAGTCCACTCAGCTCCACGTCCTCCTGTACCACATCACTCCATCTCTTCTCTAGCCCGTGCCGCGCTCGTTTCCAAAATCGCGTGACGTCATTTATGGACGGCCCTTAACTGGAGGTCATCATCAGCGTGGACTAACCACAATGCCCCGTTGCTCCCTGAGCCGAGACAAACACCACGTGACACAGCCGACGGCGGTGCGGGCCGTCAGAAAAACAAAACAAATGACGTCTCGATTTCTCGAGTTGACGCACGGCTGCGACAGATTCCTCGTAATCGCTTGGGGGCTGATTCGCTTAATGGTTGCTAAATGTCTCTCGCACGCTCGTTGGTTGTCTCCAATCGCCTGCTCATCTCCTCCGACTCCTCCCACCCACCCACTCATTCACTCACTCATTCATTCCAGGAAACCGCTGCCTCTACGGCTCTCAAACACCAATCAATCTCTACAACATGCCAATTTTACGCGATGTGTATCGTGCTCTCTCTCTCTCGCTCTTTCTTTCGTCCTGTTGGCAGTCACTTACTCAGCACCTTTTGCCGGATTCTTGGCGATCTACCACTTTCAAGAAAGTTGAAAAAGAAACATTATCTTGCTTAAAACACAAAACGTGTTCCAGTAACATCACGGGATTAATAAGAACAAACATATATAAAGTCGGTGACGTTTTGGGCAAATTGCCCTTTTCATAGCACATAATGAGGCTAGAGAGACTGGGTCATTAGTAGTTGGAGATTATATTTATACACAACATGTACACCAAGGCCGTAGCCATGGAGTCAACATTGGGGGGGGGGNCAAATCTTCCAGGGAGTCTGGGGTCCCCGCCCCCCCCAGAAAAAAAATCTAAATTTGAAAACGAATTTCCTGCCTAAAATATAAAAAATTCACTAACACATAGGATGGACTTTTTATTTATTTTTTAACAATAATGTCTAATAGTGTATTGTATTACATTGCTATTTTTTATTTCTTACCTTTTCTTGTTTCATGTATGTAATGGCAGAGATTAGGGATTAATAAAGTACAACCATAACTTCTAGATTTGAAGCTTTCGTGACTGCAAGGATTCATACTTTTAGTTTTTTCGGTAAAGTCACCATGTAGGTAAAAAATGAAATTAAAATTAATATTATTTTTATTTTATTTGTATTAATTTTAATTATTTTTTTACCTACGTGACTTTACCGAAAAAACTAAGAGTATATAACCATAACCACAATCATATAAACATAATCTAATTTATAGCAATATATTGGGGGTGACATTTTGAGCACATTTGAATATTATAATTACGGCCTTGATGTACATGGCATCCTGATAATAATTAAATGTAGAGAATGTTTACAGATGGAAATGCCTTACGGCTACTCCGTGTGTGTGCGAAAGTTCAACATACATACTCAATTGAAAACTCATTTAGAACTGCTCTTTGTGTTTAGCTTATTGTCATTCCCCAGCACCTCCGATTATCACCGTCGGCTAAGTACGTTGCGAAATAAATTCAACGTGCGGACATACAAATGTAGTGATACACTCAGAGACACTAGGAGCGGGATGCACGCTATGTATTATATCCTTCACAGGGTACAGGGGTAACTACACTCTCAGTGTGGACAGCTGACAGACTGCCTGACTGACGACGCCGAGAAGGTGAAGACAGTGACGAAGACCCAGCAGCGCGATGGGATCCCACTCACTATGAGACCTCATTTACCAGTGGCAAAATATAGTAGTAGGTTTTTACCCTTTAAACTGGTACAAAACTGACACCTTTATACAAGGCATCATGTTTGCAATAACCGCAACACAAGCAGTCAAAATGCAAACAAAAAGAAACAACTCTGATAATGGTAATGATATGCACTGTCCTTGAAGTTGATCCCACTCCATGCAACAGCCCCGAACATTCGCTGGGTGCCCCCTTTTATCCTCCCGGCGAGGCCTCGCTCCGCCCCCGGCCCCTTCTAGAACCTACTAGCAGAGGTCGCAAACGGGTTTTGATTCCTTACCCGCACCAGGGTCGCAAATGGGTACCCGTACCCGTACCCGGCCGGGTACGGCTTCCCGTTCCCTACCCGTACCCTACCCGGAATGAGTGACAAACGGTTACTCACCAGTGACTCACGGCGTACCCGTACCCGGCCGCACCAGGGTCGCAAACGGCTACCCGTACCCAGCCGGGTATGGGTAGCCGGGTATCGGGTAGGGTACGGGTATCGGGTACCCGGTTGCGACCTCTGCCTACTAGTGGGTTCGCGGGCTCACCTCACGTGCCCCCTCTCTGCTCATCATGTGACCTGCTGACAGACAGGGCGGCTGCAACCGCAGATCCCCTTCTCTGCCAGCAACCAGCGCAGTGACCCATTCCATGTCACTACACAATCAGAGAGAAGTTCACCCGGGTCTCTCCGGATTCCACTCATACCGAGATGTCACGTAATTTGTGTCGCCCGAGATCGATCGATTACCCGTGCCCTATTGTTTCTCTCGTCGTGTCCACGGTAACATCCCCCAAACTATGCGATTTCAACCCCAGTAATAAATCACCGGATCTTTTGTCACGGGAGGGGCCTCGTCCGCCCTCATTCTGGGCCTCAGGGGGTGGCTCTCTCTCACCCCGGTGAAATTATTCGCTGGGCAGAAAAACAAATCGGTTAAAAACACACGAAAAAATGTCAAACAAAAATGTATTTTCTTTTTTTTTAACAGGCTGCTGGGTGGCTCAGAGGTCAGCCACCCCAGCCGCGATTGAGTCGAGTTAATGGTCAGTCCCGGTCACCGATGACTCACACACAGAGACCCATAGACTCGCATAGAGACCCACAGACTCACATAAAACGAGTTGTGAGTAAACTCAAGTGCTCTCGCTGTTCAGTTGTTTTGTTTAACCAGGCGAGAACAGCTTAAATATGCGCTGCCAAGCTTGGTGGTGTTCATCTTCTTGGTTCTTCGGTAAAGTCACGTAGAATGAAATAATAAAATAATAAAAATAAAACCGAAAGAACCAAATAATTATTATTTCCATTCTACGTGACTTTACCGAAAGAACCAAGAAGATTAATCCCTGCAGTCACGAAAGCTTTAAATCGAAATTGGTGGCGTTCATTCAGACGCTGTCTTTCCGACAGACCTGTTCTTCACCTGAGGACGGCTGCTTGCGTTGTGGCCGAAACGTCGTGAGAATTGTATTTTATTATGTTTTATTTTTATTATTTGTATTATTTCCCTTCTACGTGACTTTACCGAAAGAACCAAGCAGACAGGCGAGAACAGTTAGAATCAGAATCTTTTATTGTTATGGAGGAATCCGATAAGCGGTAAAGCTCTTTTTCCACACATGTCCAGGAGTTTTACAGACGTCCAGTAGAGGCCAAGATGAGTCGCCTCATTTGCACCAAAATAACAAAAGCTATAACGGAGAGGAACACACAATAACTCTGAAGCAAAGAGAAATCGGAGGGCAAAAACAACCACGTCGCAGCGAGGTTTCACTGGGTACACAAACTTTGTTTGCATTTTGACCACAAGTATTGTGGTTAATGCAGACACGATTCCTTGTAAAAGGTTTCAGTTTGGTGTTTTAACAACTTAACACCTCTTCTTGATTCTTTCGGTAAAGTCACGTAAAGTCACGTAGAAGGGAAATAAGGGAAATAATAAAATAATAATAACAATAGAAAAAATAAAAAAATAATTCGGGGATTTTTTTTGTTTGTTATGTTTTTATTTTTATTTTAATAATAAAAACATAATAAAATAATTCTGAGAATTAGCTCAAAATAATTCTGAGAATTATTTTATTATTTTATTTTTATCATTTTATTATTTCCCTTCTACGTGACTTCACCGAAAGAACCAAGAAGATGAATCCCTGCAGTCACGAAAGATTTAAATCGAAATTTAACTTAACACACCTGTTTTGTTGCCAGATAAAGGGGAAAACCCTATTATCAAACTGGTGGATCATTATAATCCGTGTTGTCGCGTGGATTTGTCTCTGCTATCCTCCGATATACATCGGCCCGTGGTGGTGGTGGTTGTTGTTGTTGTCGTCACCGTTGTTGTTGTTGTCGTTGTTTGTTGCTCACAGCGGAAACCTGGCGTCTCGCATCAACCGACCGTACGACAAGGGCAACTCGTGCGGATCGTGCCGTAAGAGCTGCAGCCGCAAGCTGTGCCGTAAGTCGCCATCCCCTTGCAGTTCCGTTGAGCTGGTGGTCTGTGCAAGGCCGAGAGAGCTTCCGTCCACATGCCAGCGTCCGCCGATGAGAGCGGCGACCGCTAGACCCGCGTGCCCCTCACTTGTCTCCTCCTCCTCCCTTCCTCCTTCTCGTCATCGTCAGGGAACCCGTGCCTCTATAAAGACGCGTTCGCGAACTGCGCGGCGATGAAGAGCAGCTACGGGTGCGGAGACACGGGGTCCGGCAAGATCGTGCAGGGCTACTGCCCTGCCTCCTGCAAGTGCGCCGGCAAGATCTTCTGAGACCGGGTAAAGTTTGTGTAACATACTCTTAGTTCTTTCGGTAAAGTCACCGTGTAGGTAAAAAATGAAATTAAAATTAATAAAAATAAAACCATAAAAGTCACGACGTTTCGGAGGCAACACAAGCTTCCGTCTTCAGGTGAAACCGTCACAGCAAAATATCTGTACCTTATATAGTGGTTGAGGGGGGAGGAGCGACTATATAAGGTACAGATATTTTGCTGTGACGGTTTCACCTGAAGACGGAAGCTTGTGTTGCCTCCGAAACGTCGTGATTTTTATTGTTTAATTTTTGTTAATTTTAATTTCATTTTTTACCTACGTGACTTTACCGAAAGAACTAAGAGTATGAATCCTTGCAGTCACGAAAGCTTCAAATCTAGAAGTTTGTGTAACGCTGAGCCACCTGGCCTAGATGGTGTTCACTCTGTCACCACCGCGTCCCATCACCTCTCGCCTTCCCTCACGTGTGTGCGGTGTCCCCCCCCCCAATTCCCCCGTCTCTGATGTTTGTTTACAGAGCGACTTCCACGATACGGCGTGGACGCCTCGTCCATCGCCCGCTGAGAAGTGGACTCCATCGTCGACGCACGCAGCACGCAGCGCACCGCACGCAGCACGCCGCACGCACCACGCCGCACGCACCACGCCGCACGCACCACGCCGCACGGACCACACCGCACGCACCACTCGCAGGACGCGGGGTGGGTGGTGGTGGGAGAGTAACACTCGGGCAATCGGAGCAATCATCACCATCATCATCACCATCATTATCACCATCATCACATTACCACCATCATCATCACCATTATCATCACCACCACCACCATCATCACATTACCACCATCATCATCACCACCATCATCACCATCATCACCACCATCACCACATCACCACCATCATCATCACCATCATCATCACCATCATTATCACCATCATCACATTACCACCATCATCATCACCATTATCATCACCACCACCACCATCATCACATTACCACCATCATCATCGCCACCATCATCACCATCATCACCACCTTCACCATCACCATCATCATCACCATCATCATCACCATCATCATCACCACCACCATCATCACATTACCACCATCATCATCACCATCGTCAGCAGCATCGTCGTCGCTGGTAACGGGTGTGATGATGCGTCAATTCAGGAAGCTGCTGGGTGAGAGATTTGAAACCCGGCGAGGCTTTTATTGAGGCTCAGCGGTAGAGAGAGAGAGATCATTATCGTCGTCATCCCTCTCGGCGGTTCACTTTGTGGGTAAGTCAACAACAGTGGTTGGCCTTGGATAAACTCGACTCTGCCATGTGAACGTGGAATTTCCACCACTGGCTCCGGAAGAGCTGTACTCGGGAAACAAGCGCATCAATGCCTCAGGATAATCGCTTTGAACTTTTCACCGCGGCCACGATCTCGAGAATATGCCGATAGCTTTTAGAGAAATAACAAGTATAACCCGTAAAAACAAAGTTTTTCACTATAAATCCTTTATATGCGTGGCGGCTAGAGTCCTCTCGTCCTCTGGCTTGAGATGGCTGCCACCTATGGGTCAGATGATTGCATTGCACCATTAAGCAATTGGTAATTAAATATAATATTTTTGTCCTAAAAAGTGTAACATTTTGGGAAAACATTTTCACGAACATTAATTGTTACGCACAACGAGTCTGTGTGGAAAATGTCAGCTCGATTGGATCACGGCCGGGTACGGGTAGCCGGGTATCGGGTAGGGTACGGGTACCCGTTTTCGACCCTGGTGCGGCCGGGTACGGGTAAGGAATCAAAACCCGTTTGCGACCTCTGGTTCAGATGCGCCTCTGCGGCCGTCTGGAACGCTCTTCCATCTGATATTAGGAAGCCACTGGAGCTATGCACTTTTAAATCATCATCTCGATTGACAAACGCATTTCTTGAGAACTGCTTTTTGCGTTTAGTTTGTTGTCTTTTCCCCCGCACCTCCTATTAACACGGTTTGGCTACGTGCGGTGCGCGAAAGATGTTCAACGTGCGTACCGTGCTAATTCTAGATTTGAAGTTTTCGCGACTGCAAGGATCCATACTCAGTTTTTTTTCGATAAAGTCACGTAAACCGAAAAAAGCAAAGAGTACGTACCGTGTTAATCGGAGGTGCGATTTCTCACGAGCATTCCTCCCTTCGGACGAAGGATCGACTCGTTAGTTCAACTGCGTGCGAATCGGCATCTCTACTCGGTCGACGATGCTATTGCCTCCCCCCGTCAAAACAGGCAACTCAACGATGAACCCTGGGGATGTTTCTACTCCCGCACTTTCAGAGAGGCTGACATCGCGCAGCCGGCCGCTTTGTCGACGTTCAAACATTTGCGGTTGAGCCGAAACATATTTGTGGCTTTGGAGGGGTTTTGTGTTTGGTTCTTTCCTTGGGGATAAAATAAAATAAAAACATTGGAATTATCTGTGTAAGTTGTCTGTTTGAAAAAACCTAAGAATATGAATCCTTGCAGTCATGAAAGCTTCAAATCTAGAATTAGCGCATCGCTCTATGAGCTCAGCGACCCGGGTTTGCATTTCCGCTTACAGCCAACACCAGTGACGATTATCTGAACCGGTCCTCGGCTTCCCCTAAGTCGACTCAGCCTAAAATTGATTTTTCTGTTTGCGCGTAGTTACTTTAAGATGTTTTCTTGTTCATATTTTAGTTTTTTTGTTTGTTGCGGTTGCACCCGATTCAAGAGCCGAATGGCTCACAGGGCTCTACCAAATAAATGAAACTGAAAACTGAAAAGTACCTGGTGCGTTGTGTAAAAATATCATCACCAGGGAGACGAGGCGTGGTGCTGGCCACCCATCCCATCGTGTGCCGTGCTTCATAGGTGCTACTCGCTAACAGCACTCGCTCCAACAGTCTGTTCAGGCTGTACCGGGTTAGGGCCAGGATGGGTGCCTGGTGTTGGTGGCCGTGAGCGGGAATTGAATGTCAGTCGATGACTTCATAACGCAGCGCGCAAACTGTTACCTACGCTCCCCACTCAAATTACAACAGCCTTCGTCAATTAGTGGCGGTGACGTCACCACGGTGCTTGTGCCATGCTAGGTGCACTTTTGAGGCCACGTGAAGTGTCAAAGCTGGCAGGTCACGGGACAGACTCAGGTGCCATGGGTTTACTGGGATGACTGGTAAATGCCACAGACACACACACACGTAAAAAGCCCAACCCTCGCTTTAAAATACACAAGGACATCTTCGTCCGGAGAAAATATGAATCCCTGCAGTCACGAAAGCTTTAAATCGAAATTTAACCGCCACTACGGGGTGGGATTCCAAATAACTTTGAGATCATCTTCTTGGTTCTTTCGGTAAAGTCACGTGACTTTACCGAAAGAACCAAGAAGATGAATCCCTGCAGTCACGAAAGCTTTAAATAGAAACTTTGAGATCCTTCAACAAACTCCAGGATAAGAAGGCTCAGCTAATCGAGTCTCTCACCTTTCTGAAAAGATGCCGCGACTCTAAGGTAATACCAATCTGTTGATATGCAAATTGCTTTGTCAAGGCGCCCTTCCTCCCCTAACCCAGCTTAAATATACGCTGCCAAGCTTGGTGATGTTCATTCAGACGCTGTCTTTCCGACAGACCTGTTCTTCACCCGAAGACGGCCGCTTGCGTTGTGGCCGACACGTCGTGAGAATTGTATTTTATTAAGTTACATTTTTTTATTTCCCTTCTACATGACTTTACCGAAAGATATTCTTAGGTTTTTTCGGTAAAGTCACTTTACCGAAAAAACCTAAGAATATGAATCCCTGCAGTCACGAAAGCTTTAAATCGAAAAGTAATAAAATTGCTCGTTTGAGTAGACAGCCGTGGTGGCAAGATGTTTACTCCCTCGCTTGGCATGCAGGAGGTCGTGGGTTCGATCCCAGCCTGTATATTTGGAGTTTGCGTGTTATCTCGCTCCCGTTGGTCGAGTGGATTTTTCTCCGGGTCCTCTGGTTTTCCCCTCCACATTTAGAATCGACATCACCACGCGTTTCGCGTGTTTCGCCGCTATCCATTTCCACGCGATGAGCCACTTCGTGAAGCTATCATTTACGGCAAGGTCGCAAGTGAAAAAAAGCTCTATAGGTAAAGTGGGCTTTACATGTGCAGAGGAGTAAAATGGGGACGTGACGTCATGTGTGCCGTTCAGTGCGATGACGTCACGTCTCCTGGGGTACTTAAGGGAGACCCGTGACGTAAGCAGGGTCACTGTGGGAACGGGTAGAGTAAGCAGGGTGAAGAGGGAACCAGTGGGTAGAGGATAGTGGTAGTGGGGGAAGCCGGGGTAGCCGTAGAGGTGCGTGTGTGTGTGTCTGTTTGTGTGTCTGGTGTGGCTGTGTGTGTGTGTGGAGTCAGAAGAGGTCTGGGAGCCGGTGCCGTAGAGGTGCTTCTCTCTCCGCTCGGTGGAGTCGGCAGAGTCCCCGATCCGACACGAGAGAGAAGACCGGAGCTAGCCGGCAGGGACCCGGACTCAGAGTAGGACCCCTGGGAGTTGCGTACCCTGCTGTGTAATATTGTAAAGCTTTAATAAACCCTGGCGAAAGCCCTTAACTTATCTCCGTCTACGAGTATGTCCGTCGGAACTTCTCTACACATGGTAAAATATAAAAGCAATTGTTAGAGTTGCGTCCAAGCTCATCATCAGAGTACACTTTGGCACAGAGTACGTTTATTGCTGTCAAGGGAAAACACGAGAAAAGCCCTCTCCAGTTCTGAATTCACGCTTAAAATCGTACAATTTACAACAATCACCACCGATCCAAATTTGCACTTTGATTTTCAGGCGGCAAAGAGACAAATAAACAACAAAAAAACGGGGTAGCGGGAACAACCCGACTAAATGTATCCCCAGGCAGTGAAGCGCCTCGCCGCTTTGTCAACCACCGAATCAGCATTTCCGGCAAAATCGACCTGAAGCTGGATTTGTCCCTGAACAGCCCAAATTTAAAATTCAACATTCTGTCCATCGGTCCACTTGCAATCGACACTGCATCTCACCAGCGGTGTGCAGGGTGTCCCTCCTCCCCGCAGCGGTATCATTACTCAGCGATTAAAATTAGGGCAGCGCTTTGAACTGTACGGTTAAACATTTAGTGTTAATACTCTTTGGTTTTTTCGGTAAAGTCACGTGGGTTAAAAAAGAAAGCAAATAAATTAAATCACGACGTTTCGGAGGCAACACAAGCTTCCGTCTTCAGGTGAAACCGTCACAGCAAAATTGCTGTATCAAGAGTTACAGCAAAATTGCTGTATCAAGTGTTACGGCAAAATTCTGTATCAAGTATTACGGCAATTTTGGCTGTGACGGTTTCACCTGAAGATGGAAGCTTGTGTTGCCTCCGAAACGTCGTGATTTAATTTATTTGTTTCTTTTTAACCTACGTGACTTTACCGAAATAACCAAAGAGTATGAATATCCTTGCAGTCACGAAAGCTTCAAATCTAGAATTTCGTGTTAAATTTAACCGGGACCGATATTTAACAGTGTCCTCGCATATAAACATCTGGCAGTTCACCAACATTGGTTCGAGCAAAACCTGGCTCTGCTGATGAGACAATTAATGTCGAAGCCAGCCCTTGCCTATGAAACATCTGGCATTTTATCAACATTTTTCAAGCAAAACCTGACTCTGCTGATGATGATACACCAGGTGTTTGTGTAAAATGAAAAAATAAAATACATTTATAATTCTTCACACACCACACGGGCGCATAGTGCACGTGTCATTACGTGGACTTTCTCTGTGTCATGCGACACCCGGGGCAACCCTCGCAAACCAGACGTTCCAACTCAGCGAATTATCACGGTCAAATGATCCAATCAATCCAACGTATCTTGCACAAACCGCAGCCGAATACGAATTATTGAAATCAAAGTGACATCCTGCTCATGTGAGACCATCGAGGCGGTGCTCATCCGTTGCTTACAGCCCTGAGCCAATGGTGGAAATTCCATATTCCTATGGCGGGGGAGGAGGGGGGTGAGTCAAACCGTCGCACAGAGAGACCCACAGGTTCACACCGAGAGCTGTAGAGATGGTAGCGTCACACCATACCACTACTCCCAATGCAATCATCTGGCTCATTAAGCAGCTCAATGTAAAATGTCGCTGCTCTACGTCCACATCGGCCGTACGAAAGAAAAGATAGCTTCACAGCATGGCACTTTAGGCCTGTGTACCTAGCAAATGTATTTTTTTCTTAAAGTAAAATAAGCGTAGGGTGACCCAGGCAGAGGAGGGCAAAGCCTTTGCAAGGCACAAGTCAGTGGTGCTGCGAAAGTTTCATTACCGATTGCAGTACAGTACGTTTTCCTATAACGTGTAGGAGTTGCGTTCCGGCAGAATACCACGTTGTTGAAAAATCGGGGTTACAATAAATACGTCGGGTACAGCAAAGTCCGCGATTACGCGCGAGGTGCGTATGCAGGCTGGGTAGGATCTCGATGTATCCAGCAGCATCCCACTGCCTTGTGCGTTGCCACGCACCGAGGCAGCCCCACAGCCGCTTGTTCCGACTCGCGCGTTGTCATTCCGTTCACTCAATTGCGTTGTATCCAACTCGCATCCGCGTTATTACAAAATGTGTCCCCGAAGACATTCATCGCGTTGTGTACAGTTCGTCTTGTGAAAACACGCGCTATAGGAGAACAGACTGTACAGGAAAAAAACAAAGCACTTGCCACACCCGCGGCACAGGCTGAATAGGGGCCTGCACACAATACTACAGGTAGGAACAACAGGTTCCACACTGCCCACCAGGGATTATCTGTCGTGCATATGACAACCTCCAACACGGATCGCGTGAATGCGCTGTCCAACCAAGTTCCTACCTGCCCACTCCGAAGGAACGTGCTTACATCGCCATGCAAAGTGCCATCGGTCGACTGCACGAAGCATGCACATTGCGTACGCGCTGCCACGGTCAAAGCGTTCGGGGGGGAGATCAAAACAACCTGGCAGTCAGGAACGGCGGCCGTTCGGGTGAGCGAGTGTCGTGCGGCACTGCACTTCTATTTGGCCATCGCAACTACACTCATGTGCGGTATGGCTACGTGTGTATGTTGAACTTGTTTCACACCTTCTTGGTTCTTTCGGTAAAGTCACGTAGAAGGGAAATAATAAAATAATAAAAATAAAAATAATAAAATAATTCTCACGACGTTTCGGCCACAACGCAAGCAGCCGTCCTCAGGTGAAGAACAGGTCTGTCGGAAAGACAGCGTCTGAATGAAACACCACCAGGCTTGGAGCGTATATTTAAGCTGGGTTGGAGGGGAAGAGTGCCTTGACAAAAGAATTTGCATATCAAGAGGAATTTAGCATATTTTGGGAAATGCAGATATGGGATTAGCTTACTTTGGAATACGGGAGGTGGGCGGGGGGTTTCAAAGTCGTGAGAATTATTTTACTGTTTTATTTGTATTACTTTATTATTTCCCTTCTACGTGACTTTACCGAAAGAACCGAGAAGATGAATCCCTGCAGTCACGAAAGCTTTAAATCGAAAAAAAAACATTGTTTCGCATCGCATGTAGCCAACCGTGCTCATCGCCGGTGCGGAGGAGAAGAAACTAAACGCGAAAAGCAGCCCTCGAAGAAATTAGTTTTCAATCTAGATTTTAAAAATGCATAGCTCCCGGTGGCTTTCTAATATCGTGCAATGCAGTGGTAGCAAGTGCACTTTAAGCACATAGCCTTGGTTCCGAGAAATGAATAGCGGTGGGGATAGGCATCTCAATATGGCTATGGGAGAATGGCTCCTGTGCTGAGTAAACAGGTTTCTCTAAAACTTCTAAAAATTAATAAGATGCAGCGTGACTGTTCCAGTGGGCCATCCATATAAGTGCTTTCCATACAGGATAAATTACTGCAAAGATGAGTATTGATTCCAGTATCAGCTGCTGTCAATTACCCGCGTTCCATGTATTTCCACTTGATCCTGATCACACTAGCAATGTCACAGGATGAAGTATCCGTTCGCAAATCCGGCTGAGCAGTGCCAGATCCCTGCGTGTGAAGAGAACAGCTGACAGAAGTTTATATCACAGATCTACCTCTGAGATCCCGTCTTCAAACGATATTCTGATTCACACACAGAATAGCCCACAAAAGCAGATAACACAGAGCCACATCTGGGGTCCACACACTCAGTAGAGGGCAACTCTTTCCCAACTCGCTCTGCTGTATGAGTGGCCGTCACGTGATGCCGGTCAAACAAATATTCGAATTCTCAGAGCTGGAATTAAACCAAATTAAATGAAGAACCAAAGTTAATGTGACAATTTGTTCTTAATAGCGTGTGAGCGTGAGTTGACACGCACACACACACACATCACGCTCACACACACACACACACATCACGCTCACACACACACACACACATCACGCTCACACACGCACACACACATCACGCTCACACACGCACACACACACA